>WEKX01008541.1:2395-34340 GCA_013390025.1 Pitta sordida | reverse complement strand
TCTAAAAGAAACCATGGCACTATAGAAGAACACACTGCATATTTTCGCAGAAGGCTAGAATTATGCCATGACTACAGAAGATCATATACAAAGATAGTTACTTCCCAGAGACAAAAACACTTCCAAGATTTCTTTAAACCATTGTGTAGTAAGCACTTAATACCTATTAGATGCACATAGTTTTATCAAAAACTATGGAGAGGTTGATCTTTTCTCCCAAGTAATGAGCAATAGGACAAGAGTAGCTTCAGTGAAGGTGTAGGTTGTGTACAAGGAAAAATCTGTTTACAGGAAGAGTTATCAAGCATTGTAACAGGCAGCCCAGGGGAGGAGTTGAGTCAATCATGCCCAGAGGTATTTAAAAGTTGAGTAGATGTGGTCTCAGAGATGTGGTTTAGTGGTGGACTTGGCAGTGCTGGGGTAACACCTGGATTCAGTGATTTTAAAGGTCTTTTCCAAGCTAAATGTTTCTATGATATCAACATCAGTTCATCCTTAAATTGAAGGACACATTTGATTCTGAGGACATTGCTACCTGAAACCCACCAGTCTTCAGCCAACAAAGGCAGTAGCTTCTGGTTCCAGACCTAAATAAACAGCTAAAATAGGAGGGTCTGAGGCTGTTGTACGCACAAGAGTTGTAAAGGATACTTCTTTCTTTCTTAATAATTTCCCATATTTACCATCATTTCCATAATTTTCAGTAAGAAACTCTTCCTCCCACAATTGTAGCATCTCTCATCAGGCACCACAAATAGCCTATACTGTTTTTGAGGTTTTCTGGAGCAAGACTGCAGTCACCCCTTTCTGCTACTGCTGAAACAAGAAACCCCGCCTCAACTCTGTTATCAGTCTACTGGCAACAGCACCTTTAGTGTTTTCAAGGTAGTCTACACAAAAGAAAAGTAATTTGTCATGCACACTAACTGACATTAAGCTCTCATCACACAGGCAAGAAAATCATCAAGGAAAAAAACGTGTCTGATGTAGAACAGATGAAATAAAGCACGTCAAGTGAACAACAAATCATATGCCAAAATGTTGAGAGAGACATGTTTTTTCTTTCTAAGACATCTGCAAGAGAAACCCAGTATCAACTGAATCACAAACTTCCTAGGACAGGACATAAACAGGAAACTAATTTATATATAGCATAGTGCCCTCAAGGTACCAGATTTGTCCACGTGCCAAACAAGCCCAGAAAAGCCTTGTTTGCATTTTTTACTGCCACACAGGGCTAGAAGTCTGAAAGGAATAATCAGAAGAGACAGCTCTGCTCCAGAGACTGATTTACAGATTAATCTGTACTTAATAGTTACCTAATAAATGAGATGTGCCAATTGGTAACATTGACTGAGGAAAGGGTTTAAGTATAAGAAATAACTTCCAGAATGGCATGGCATCGTGCATCTTGGGATTGTGTTGTTTGCTCTGACAGGAAAAAAACTATATTCAGAAGTACGGAGTAGAGTACACCTTGACAACACTTTTTGTTTCTGTTCTTCCAGGAATTTGTCACCAATTTGTAATAAAAAAAGATATTATTTGACTTAGGAAGAAATAACAGACTATTTCTCCCACATAACACAAGCAGTGTAGGGCTAAACACGATAACAAGGGTACCCTCCCTCCACAAGGAATGGCAAATCCACACCCAGTCCTGACTGCATGGGACAGACAGGTTGCCAAACGTGTTTGGGGATTCACAAGAGCCAAGTGCATCAATCTGCTATGAAACATTTGAGAGCAAGTGAGATTAAGAGGAAGGTTACCAGTGGGCAGTTCTCCTTGGCAAGAGTAGAGACAGTCCCTCTTTCAAATACCAACTAATAAGTGGGAAAATAGTTTGTGAATCCAGGAAAACCACTATGTGCTATAAATCTTCTTAAAAATTAAAGTAAATACCTGTCTTCTTAAATAAGTCTACCTTGAAAGAAGTGAAGTAAAACTAACCTCGAGGTTATAAGACCTTTTAAGACTTACAGAGCAATAACATTTTAAATCCTACTAATCTGGTATTTATAACAGTATAAATAGCTACCACATCTCTATTCATGCACAGGCATGATTCATTTTACATCTTGCACTCCCCCTTCCTTTCTCCTCTCCCCACAGGCATCTACTTTATTTCTAAGTGTAAGTGTAAAGGGGTGAGAAAAAAGCCTGAGTAGCTTAAGAATTAAAATACATATAAATGATTTACTCAGTTACCCAAACCATCACTTCTACAAAGCACTTAAATGTGCAATTAAGTGAACACTTACGTTGCACTGATTTTAAAGCAGTTTAGACACACTAAGCATTTGCAGAATCAAAGGTGTCAGAGCCAGACTGCCTCCACTGTTTCAGGAGCAACATTGCATAGGTCAGGTGAAGATTTGCATCTCACTCCTCAGTTCTGATCCAACCCATCTAGGAAAGTTTCTATTAACCTTTTCTTGCAAAGGCAACTCCTACTCCTAAAAATAAAAATTACAGAATTTTGTTTTGCATGCAGCATGATAAAGCCCAGATAAACAGCTCAAGGCCTCTTGCAGCAAAAGAACATGAAACTAAATCAGCATAGTAACCCTTTTTTCCTGATCTATTTTATCAGACAATAACGTCCACCTTTAAACACCAGCGTACAGCACTTACTGCTGTCTCAGTCTCAGCCGATGAGTTATTTCTCTACCTTAAGTGATAAAAGTCAGTGATGTCCAACATTTTTAATTGTTCTTTCCTCCTGAGGGATGCAAAAGATTCCTGCACATACTAACTGTCTACACAACTGATTCAGTTTCTTACTACAACAATATATTAAAAAACAATGCAACAATTAAAAAAAAATTAAGTGAAAGGACTTGTCAAAAATATACCGGTTTTGACTGAATTTTTTTTTAAATCTTCAGTCACTTCATTTCAACAGCTATGTAGCATACCATGAAGGATCTGGGGCATTTACAGGAATGATCGTATATTTTCCCATTCTACACAAAGAAAAACATGGCAACTGTGTGACCCTGCCAAGGTCATACTGCAACACAAGTAAGGTAACAGAGAAGTTCAGAACGGCAGGAAAATCCNTTCATGCACAGGCATGATTCATTTTACATCTTGCACTCCCCCTTCCTTTCTCCTCTCCCCACAGGCATCTACTTTATTTCTAAGTGTAAGTGTAAAGGGGTGAGAAAAAAGCCTGAGTAGCTTAAGAATTAAAATACATATAAATGATTTACTCAGTTACCCAAACCATCACTTCTACAAAGCACTTAAATGTGCAATTAAGTGAACACTTACGTTGCACTGATTTTAAAGCAGTTTAGACACACTAAGCATTTGCAGAATCAAAGGTGTCAGAGCCAGACTGCCTCCACTGTTTCAGGAGCAACATTGCATAGGTCAGGTGAAGATTTGCATCTCACTCCTCAGTTCTGATCCAACCCATCTAGGAAAGTTTCTATTAACCTTTTCTTGCAAAGGCAACTCCTACTCCTAAAAATAAAAATTACAGAATTTTGTTTTGCATGCAGCATGATAAAGCCCAGATAAACAGCTCAAGGCCTCTTGCAGCAAAAGAACATGAAACTAAATCAGCATAGTAACCCTTTTTTCCTGATCTATTTTATCAGACAATAACGTCCACCTTTAAACACCAGCGTACAGCACTTACTGCTGTCTCAGTCTCAGCCGATGAGTTATTTCTCTACCTTAAGTGATAAGTCAGTGATGTCCAACATTTTTAATTGTTCTTTCCTCCTGAGGGATGCAAAAGATTCCTGCACATACTAACTGTCTACACAACTGATTCAGTTTCTTACTACAACAATATATTAAAAAACAACGCAACAATTAAAAAAAATTAAGTGAAAGGACTTGCCAAAAATATACCCTTTTTGACTGAAATTTTTTTAAAATCTTCAGTCACTTCATTTCAACAGCTATGTAGCATACCATGAAGGATCTGGGGCATTTACAGGAATGATTGTATATTTTCCCATTCTACACAAAGAAAAACATGGCAACTGTGTGACCCTGCCAAGGTCATACTGCAACACAAGTAAGGTAACAGAGAAGTTCAGAACGGCAGGAAAATCCTACATTACAATTCTTTTCAAACTAGACACAAACGGCCATTTGCCTTTATCTCATGCATTAAGCACTGTGAATAAAATCACTGAAAAAGACTGTTAGCTATGTCACAGAGGAACACAACAGCTAAGAACCTACAAACACGTGTGTATGTTGCAAAAACTGCATACAGTGTTATAAAGTAGAAATAGCAACTCAAAAATATTATAAACACCCTAATGTTAGGTCTTGCCAGATAGAAAATTACCAGAAATTTTATGTTTATATATTAATGTAAATGCTATAACATTAAATGAATTAGACGTGCTTTGTTCAATGCAAACAAGGAGAAAACTGAACAAGTTTCTTAGGTGTGGATATTCCACTCTCTTAGGTATCAGATTTTTCTACATCTCTGTGCTAAATGGAAGATGGAGCTTTTGCAAAAATGCATTACAAGGTCAACAAGGTGCCTGTCCAGGTACACACATCTTTTACAACAAATATTCATCACTTCCCAATTCAGATGCTATTTACATCTACATCTGGCTGATTGTGTAGGTTTCTTTTTTAAAACGTAAACCTTTAACTTTCTCTCTTCCTAAGACAGGCTGACTACAAACATTATGACAAATTTTTTAATTCTTTGTTGTCTTCTTCTTTTTGTTAGTATGACTCCCAGCAAAAAAACTAGCTTTTTATTGTTCAGGATGTTTTATGTATAACTTTCTGAATGATTTTTGGTATTTAAATACGTGTTTGGCCCTGTGTATTCTTCTCTCATCCTTCAGTTGTGTAGATGCACCAAAACCTATGTCCAAGCATAATAAAGGCTTTACCAACAGATTAAGGAAACTAAATAACTAAGATTTTATTCCAACAAGACGTAAATTAGTAAAATTCCCAAAGGTCAAAAATGTCATTTTGTCTTCATTTTATTTTGGGATTGGTAAAAAGCATTTATTGTAGGTTTTGGTATTTTGTTGTTTGGGTTTGGGTTGATCCGGTTTTGTTTGGTTTGGGTTTTTTAACATCAAAATATTTACGTATTTATTTTTTATGTGCATATTACCACGTTTTAGAACACTTTGGTACAGACTGCATCTGTAGCTTTGATAATTTACTGCTGCTGTTTAATACACAGAAATAAAGGAAATTGTAGACTACAAAGTGGAAATTACAGGGGGCAATATGCATTTTTTTTTTCCAGACACAGCTAATATAAATTTTTATAATGCAAATTCATGGTATTTGAATATATACAATACAGGCATATACTATTAGCTACGTTTCTACTAGTGCTATATCTGAAGAGAGTTATTTCAGGAGATATAGAATAGGAACAAATAATACCTTTACAAATTCGGTAGATGAATCACCCTAGTCATAGAACTGAGGAAAAAAGTGAAAAAGAACCAGAATACACACGGTAGATATTTTTCAAGACAAACCACACCTGAAATAAACCTCTAAACATTGCCAGTCTTGCCTAATGTCTCTTCCTAGGCATCCCATTAGCTTTCAAAACACGCTGTCAGTGCACTTGCTGCAGAGCACTATCAGTGTAGGCTGCAATACTAAGCTTCGATTTTGGGTTAAGTGCCTGTTCAAGGGAAGTTATTAATAGAGCACTCATTTTGTATATTATCACTGCCATATCAATTACATCACTTGAATGTCACAAAAAGCAGGGCAAGCCGAGATACCCTAACCTGAACCAAGTCCAGGATCTGCCCCTACTTTTATTGCTTCAGAGACATCACGCTGCATCCTGAGCTTCCCCAGCTGTGCCACACATTTGAAACATCTTTGCAGAGAGGACCAATTTACATCCAAAAAGCAAAAATGTGCTGCCTTTAATACTTGGGGTTTCTGCATGGCATTACTGTTGTCAGCATTACTGCAGCATGAAAAACAAGGAAAGGCTTCCTTATTCCTGAAGAAACGCTGCATAGTTAATCCGTGATGAAGTGAAAGCCCCAGCCAGCCAGGGGAATTGCTCCAGCCTGGAAAGGCTCGAAGAACAAGGACAATTTCCCCTTGCAAACCCCAGGAAGAGAATAAGGTGACGCAGTAGGGAGGTGCTGGGAGGATTTGGACAGCTCTAGTTTGAGGCAGTCAGAGGAGATGGCGATTTTCCAACAGAGGCCGCTGCAGCCTGCGGTACATCCTGGAAAATCCGAGCTGGACAGGCAAAAACTGGGGATGTCCGCGTGGTGCTGAGCAGCCCGTTCCCGGAGTTTTCCGAAGCAGCCACGCCTCGCTACTCAGGCACCCCAAGGTGGAATTCAAGGTTTCTCAGGCTCTGCAGAAGACTGCCTCAATGCAGCTATCCTCTGCATGACAACCTTTCCTTGTCCTCTGCCATCTACATATGGTAATATTGCACAAATATACCCTGTGCTACATTTACCCTTTTTTTCTCTCAGATGTATTTACTCCTCAGCTTTCCGGGCAATATGGATTTTTACTGATGTGTGAATTTCTTGTATTTTAATCATCAGCAAGAAAGGTAATTTTAAATTCTACTTTATTAGTAGTCGTTCCCAGGTGTGTAATACTGACGAAATGTGAACACTCAGAAACATTTTTTATGACTGCTACAAAAAGTAAATCCAGTTCAATTATAGCTAATATGTTCACAGTCATGCTCAGCACTAACACAAAAAAGAGACAGTTTTGTAAAATGCAAATGATTGAACAGTAGTCACTTATATTCACTCTCTTCAGTCACATTCAAACTCATTTTGTCACAGCAAGTGGCACATCCTTCTCATTTAGTCCTAGATATAACCATATTTTCCAATTCAATGCTTGTGGAAAGCAGAGTTCTGCTCTTTTCAGCATAATAGAATTGGATACTGGGCTGATGCTGACTGAACTGAGGTGATCCCTAATGGAAATGCAGTAAAAACTAGATTTTAACTGAAAATGCAGGAAAGGACTTCTACTTAAGAGCCTTTGTAATCAGTGAAGACATTCCCTAAACACAATGGGTGGAAATCCTCGCTTGCCTTGCTCCCCAGTATATGAGCACAGATGTGGTTGCTCTCTCGAGCAACCACAACCAAAGCATCATTTCCTCTCCTCTCATGTTCCTTCCTCCAAAGGACAATGACCATCACATCAGCAGAGCAGGTTATATTGACAGAATACATGGACAACTCAATCCCTCTAGCAGAGATGGAAAGTACAAACAATCCAATATGCTCCTGCAGAAAAGAGCCTCAGCCCAGCTGCAGCCAAGGACCCAGAGAGCTCTTGGAATGAGACAGACTGTCACAGGGGCTCTGACGAAAACAACTGTGTAGATGCCTCTTGACATATTTTACAGCAAACATTGATTTGAGAGAAAGCCAGTAAGATGTTTCTTCCTGGGTTCCCTCCTGCTGTTTCTACCATGCAAAGGAATTACTTTGGTGCAGAATATTGCACATTACCTTACTGCAGTGTTTTGGGATGGGAGAAGTATCTTTTGATTTATTCTGTTTCACCAAACACACTAATTTCAAGCAGCATGTGAAATGAGATTAAATGAATTCTACACAGAAATCTTCTCTAAGCTTTTCTTGACTTTTTGTTCAACAATTTATACCAAATTAGAACTACATTGAATGGTAACAGTGATACTGAATGGTAATAGTGAACTCAAATCAAAACAGCACACTCAAAATCCTAAAACTGCATTTTACATGTTCATGTCATAAAATTTCAAAATGCAGCCCAAGTGTATTATAACATTGCTAAATCCATCTTTTGTACTTAGAAATATCATTGGAAATGTCACTTGATAAATGAAACACGGACATCACATTTTGAATCTTATTCATCTATAAGCACTCTTAAACTCTAAGATGTAAACTTGGAACGAGCAGTGATGATTGAACATTTATCATTAACCTGATTGCAGAGAATTCATAGGGAGAAATGTCCATAACTCTGAGATTCCCACTCTTGCCTCGTAGGACAAAGTTAGAAATGAAATCAGAGAAACAGTGGCACAACTGGGAAATAAGCATAACAATTTTTCATCCAGAAGGATTTCACGTACTTGCCTATTCACAAAAATACTTACTTACCTATTCACAAGAGAATATATATATATATTATCTAGGGCTGCAATCTCAAAAAACTGGGGATGGTCTACATCAACTATATCAACTAAAAAATATTTTAGAGAACACTGGGAGTAGTTTAGAGTCAGAATTTCTAGTACAGATGATGGGGTAAAAATCTGAAGAATAGTATAGAGAGGCCAAGATCAGAACCATCATGTCTGAAGGCATACCAACTACCCTCTGGAATTTTTTATTCCAAATATTAAGGACAAACTTTCACAGTCTAAATAAGGTACACCCTATACTTTAAACAATTTATCAACACATTTTGAAAGCTTAAGAGACTGTACCATCATCTGGGTCACTTTGTTAGAAATACCTGCTCAAATCCAAGGTTTTCAGGAGATGAAGTTATAGGCTGACTGTTCTCAGCACTAATTCTGTCAGTGTTTCCAAGGGGTTAAGTTTGAAAGTGACAGATTATGAAATTAAATGTGTGTCTTGCACGTGAAAACATTAATTATGATTTCTCAGATGAATACAGAGAAAGCCACACATCTTTTAAAGAACCATATGTTTTTGCTTTTAAAATGAAAACAAATTAAAATATCCACAGGAGCTTTTATAGTGATTAAAATCTGCCAACCAACTGAGCTGAGTAAGTTAATTAGCACCAAAGAAGCCTCAAGTGATCTGCAGTTTTAGTCACAATTCCTTTGTCTTAAATTGAGATGACTCAGGTTACTTTATAAATGGAAAAGATTTATGTAATATGGTGCAAAAGACAAAGAGTGATGTTAGAATGATTTTCACCTAATTTCGTTTCTGCCATATTTGCTCTGCTTGTTTGGTTACAGCACGGGGCTGATATCAGATAACAGCAGCCATTTTATAATCATCGCTTTACCAAATGCAAACACCCATGAGGAAGAAGGTTACTCTAAGTTAGAAGAAAATATCTGATGAAGTTAAATGCCCAGCCATAGACAATTTTTAAATTAAATTTTTTATGTAGCTTTTGGGTGACTTTTTGGCCTCAGACTGTTTGAAGTTCTTCATACCATTTTAAAACTATTTTCTAAAATACGCAGTTAGTATGTATTACAACTTTGTCTCAAAAAACTAGCAAGCTATAGTGAAAATAAATCCATGACATTTGTTAGTTGCTCTCTAAGAGTGACCAAGAGCACATACACAACACACATTGCACCCAGTCATAATATCATGAACAAGGAAAATAATTTTTATTTTACCACTGCAAATAGGTCTGCAAAAATACCAAAAACAATTTTCTATGAATACTAGTTGAAATTTTAAATTAATCTGCTATTGTATGTATGAGCATCTGTGTTTATAGTCTCTGAATAGTCTATTTACTGGCAAGATTTCTAACTGAATAAAGTTACTGGCAGCACAATTTGTGTAAACAGAATTCACGTCTTGAAAGCATTCACACCAAACTCAATTGAGCAAGGAGCTCTTCCAGTGAAATAACAAAAATAATAAATGTTAAAGAATAAAAGATGATGGAAGTTAATGAAACACCTCCTATGTCAACAGAGGATCTAAGGCCATGCAGCTGGGACAGAACATTCAGCCAGTTTTCCTATCACCAATATTCACAAATGCCTGTTAATGGGTTGAAGAAATTATCTGATAAATTCTCAGTGAAATATATTTGGGAAAAATTTCATGCATCAGTGACCATTCGAAGGCATGAAAAAAAGAAGAAATTAGCCAAATAATTAGTACTGAATTCCAAATAAAGCATTAATTTAGACAAGCACTTCTAATAATGGGTGTGCACAAATAAAGAGCATTAATAACAGTTACAGAAACGCAGTCTCTGTGCATTGTGCAGGTGCAGGAAACCAAATTATTTCTTTGCACATATCTTTATTTTTACTTGCTATTCAGAAAAAAAACAAAAAAGTTTGCAAGTACACCTTTCACCCACAGAAGATAAATGGGTGAAAGTGCCACTGCAGCTCCATGCCCTCAGAGGCAAAGGCATCTCAGTTAATGGCTGCCAGGCACTGCAGCCCAATGTTCTCATCTCACACAAGAATTAAAATCGTTTGGCCAACTACTATGTAACATTTCACCAATTTTTAATTTTTCCTGACTCTAAAATTTCTCAGCTACTTACTTCAAAAGCCCTGACACAAACTGTTTTACTTATCAAGATGGCATTTTACCATCACATCCCAATTGGTGAAACGAGATATGTTTTTTCACTCTCGTTACTGTAACATCACGAGGGACAAATATGTTTCTAATTTTATCAGTGTTATTAAAGTCCTTTTGCAGCATTACTTTCACATTTATACAAGATCACCTTCTACTTTATGGCAAGTGGTATCTGAAGAGTGTAGCACCTCACAGTTCAGATGCCTTATATTTTAAGAACATTAGTTTTTAGGCTGTGAACGACAGGGCAATGTTTAAAGACCAAAGATAAAAGCAGTAGTCATGATTAACAAACCTAATCAGGATAATAGCAACTATGCCATTAAATCTGGGGGGGGAAGTGACAAAACCAATACTTTACCAACTCCTACAAATTTCTTACCGCATATTTCTTTTCAGCAAGAAAGCTTCAACAGCCCTTTGTGACAAAGGCATCTTCATTGTATCATCTAAAGCTAGGAATCTTTCTCTAAGACACTACCAGAAACTTTGCAATGTTGTAAACTGGATGAGTCTTGGATTCCGTGAATATTAATTTATGGAAAAAACTGAGACGTAGTTATGGAAGCACAGAGCTTGGAAGAAAATTATAGTAAATGCAGTCTTCTTTTCCCCAGGCCTAGCCTGAAATGTTGGCTCAGAAAGAGAGGCCTCCCTGCAAGAATGTGCCAAGTCCTCTGACCCCTGATAATCAGGGATTTCAGTGTAGTTATCCGCAAGAGGAAATGATTATACATTTGGAAAACCTGACTGTAATGGGAGCTTCCTTCATCTCAGCGAGATTATAGTAAAGTAAACAGTCTGCTACTGTATTAGGAGTCATTAGTGTCCTTACAGCTGAAAGAATTCAAGTAGGTGCAAAAAAGAAAAATCTCTATGGATGGATGATTTTCTCATTTAAATTTTATTTTTCCCTACCATATAATTTGTGGAAAAAAATTATTTTAAATTATACCAGCCTATATTGCTCAGAGTTCTCCCTGTAATTTTCTCCCTCAGTATGAAACTGAAGCAGTAACTATCGGCCGCATTAATTGTACTTGTAGTTTTACTTGATTGTGCTGACCAACCACCTTGATACAGAGTAGGTGGTAGCACAAGGAAATAATTACAAAATCATTTCTAACCTATTATATTTGATATTTTCTTGAGTCACTGTACAGCACAGACAAAGCTTTCTCAAGCGCAGCAACACAGCAAAAACCTGTAGGACTAAGCACCTAGGTTAGTTTATGCATAATTAGTAAATTTAAAAGAAAATATTCCTGGGGATTAATTTGCATTACTGTCCTAGAAAATACTGCTGTACTTTCAGGTCTCAAAATAACCCTCTACAACCACCTGTGAATCTCATACATCTAAACCATTTTCCTGCAATACTTTCAGCCATGAGCTAATCAGCAGCAACATTTCTATTAGATTGCACATTAGTAAGCATTGATAGATTTTTTTGCTAACAACCAAGACTTTTCCTGATATTGAATACAGTAGATAAAGGGAAGGGATCCTGATGCATACTCTCACATAAGTGTTATTATTCAATTTTTAAATTTTTCCCCTCACAAATATGCATCAGTTTTCTACTTAAGTAAAAGATTCCACCTTTGCTCTGCATTATGTCCAGGCTGCAAAAGTTGAAATCTTAAGCAAATCCAATTTTGTATACTAAACTCTAAATTTAATAGAAAACCTAAACCAAGTTGCATATATTTAGTTAACAAGTTGCATATATTTAGTTAACAACTTCACTAAAGTCCACCTGCAACAGTATGTAGTAATGAAAGGACAGAAAAGTAGGGTTGCTACCAAGAAGGTAACATCATGAAAATGATTGTAATAAATAACCTTTTTTTTCCCCAAACTGCTACTGTAAATTATAAAAAAATACCTGTTGTCTACAAGTTTCATGTGTGGATGCAATAAACTTCCAGTACTTCATTCTGAAAATGGCAAAGTAACACAGGGTACACTTCTCTCTTCTGTCCTGGTCCAAATTCAAGAACTGGCTCCAAATAAGAACCTAAACTATATCAACTATGCTTTCTGAGTAAACTGAAGTAAACTTTTCTGAGTAAACTGAAGGTGATGTTAAGAGAATCCATTCTCCTGGATAAAGAAAATATTAATTTTGATATAAGAAAAATTCTCCAAATTTGTAAAACATACCTTTTGGAACTGAAATGTGGAAATATGCGCATGGGTACTTGGAGCTAAAATCATGCATTTTTGTAAAAATCTGTAATATTATTCTGATCTACCTGAAGAGTTGTGTCATCTTGTTCTTCATTCATTATTAGTCTTAACAGTGGTTGTTTCCTCGTAGGAATCAACTAAACAAGTTACAGATAAAGGGTATCTGCCGAGGTAGGCAGAGAAAAGAATCGATATTCAGAGGGATTACTGAAATATGGGAGTTTTGAGAAAAAGGGAAGGGTATCCTAACATAAATAAACATACAAAGACAAAAGCTTTGCAAAGTACTAAATCCATTAAGGGAAATACTACAAACAATCCTCAAGAGTACGAGAGCTATTCTATGACATACTATAGCAGAGGGAAAATAGGTAAGGTAGGTCTAAGCAATAGCCAAGAAAATAAGTAGATTTAATTGTTCTATAATATGATGAATGATAATTAATCCACACTGGTTGGAATCTGCTTATAGCAAGTGCAGCAGCACATGTGTATCACTTTGTGTGTTATGAATGTTTTCCCCAGACTATGATATGTATTTTAAACAAATCAGACTAGAATTAAAACTTAAAGTATTAACTGAGGCTAGACCCAAAGGCAGCATTTGAACAGCTTATATTTCATGAAGGTTATACGCTTAAGGTGAAAATATGCTGGAAATAAATCGCATACATTCACAAACTATATTCTGAAAATGGAGATTTCATTAAGAAAATAAGTAAACAAAAAATCTGTGGTCAGTGACCAACAGTATGCAAAGACAATTTATATACCAACTGCAGCTCCAGTCTAGATAAGTCACAGAGTTAAAGCTCACTTCTGCTGAGTTCAAGATGGTCACTTCAGCTTTTTTTAAGACTATACAGATGAGGTATACATATATTGTAAGCTTAAATAGTGCAATTCACAGCCAAACCAAACAATTTGGGTTGGACGCAACAAGGAATGTTCAGACACTACTTACAGTGTGAATTAATAATTTCTTTAATTACTACAAATGTAAGAAGTCATCTTATTTTTGTTCAGTCTAAGAATTTGAGAAGACGACAGCCTCATTAACAATTTCTTGTATCCTTTTAACACATTTTAAATATTATGTGTTTCAAACACAAAGGAAATTTAAATCAGAACTTCATATGCAGCATTTTATGGCAAATTCTGACCCAAGAAATTATTCTTAATTTTGTATTATTGGGCATTGCATGCTTTACAGCAGATTTTTCAGTACAAAAAGTGAGAAGCAATTAATCTTGACTAATACTTTGAGTTTTTCCAGTATTCACTGTCACAAAACATTGGCAAGTAACTTGACCATTTCAAAGATTGATTTCCTAAGGATTTTCTGCTGTACTTTCATTGCCAAACAATAAAATCAAATGCTTTGTGTCAAGTAGAATAGCAATCCAAATTGCAATTTCAGGTAGCTTCTTTTGGACACATGGAAGAGAACCATCTCTATCAGAATAAATAATTCAGGGAATTTCTACTAAGGATCACAGAAATGTAGCAACTCACAGCTGGAAGGGAAAGGTGAAGAGATGATCTAAGCTAACTGCTGCTTTGAATTAGCATCCTTGCAGATATCCATCTAATCCATTTTTAAACACTTCCAAGAAAAGCTATTTTGCAGTCTCCTAAGGAGACAGCTCTACATTTTACTCCTTAATCTACAAAATTTACATTCTTAATTCATTCCCTAAATCCCCCTGCCTGCAATTAAACAACTTAGCTGTTGTCCTGCCCTTCATGAGAATACCTCTCTTTTTATGAAAATATTTTCCAGAATTTTGAAACTCTCCTCTTGTCTCTGAACTCAGCCAAACAGTTCATCCAACTCTTCTTCACAAATTATGTTCTCCAAAGCTCTTTTTTATTTTTTGCGGTTCCTTGGACTCTTTCCTCTTGCTCTGCATTCCCTTATAGGCAGTGCCCATAACCAGCCCAGCCTCACCACCTGCACACCCTGGCAGAGACCAGAGGAGAATGATTGCTTCCTATAATTTACACACACTGACATTGCTAATTCCACCCAGAACAGGCTCTGCTGTTTTTCCATGCCATCACACCACTGGCTCACATTGACTTTGCAGTCCATCATAAATTTCCATCCTCTTCTGTGTGTCACTGTCTAGCCAGTTGCTTTGTGCCTTAGTGCAGCACTTTGCTATTGTCTTCCTGAGTGTCACCTTCTTGGTCTGGGGCCACCTCATCAGTTACCAAACTCTGGTCTCCACTCTGCCAGTTCCCCACCCTCAGGGTTGTGAGTGTTTATCTAATCCCAGTTACAATGCCTAAAAATGATGAGGAATGCAATTAGACCTGGAAATCTATTAATCCATCCTGGGAAAACAGATAAAATTATCTCCCCTTTGATGAATTTTATTGATAATTATTTGGAAGTACATCACTGCAGTTTGATAACTCCCTTAATGATAAGTTTGATGATCCCATTGCTCTCCAAGCTACAGGCCATATCCCAAATAGCATTATAAACCACTTTCTGCCCTATCTATTTTATCTATCCCACTGGTGATGGAACTCACAGTATCACAGTTTATACAGTAGTCTAATAGAGTTCTGGTTTAGTTATACCTTTTCCTCCTGTTCACATGCCCGAGTACTGCCTTTGCACTCTGGTTGGTTTGGATGCCACCACCCTCCAACACAGAAATGGCCACTTAAGTTCAGCAATAGTATCATAGCTATTTATTTACATAATCTGGAATTAACTAACTTGGAACACTAGTGATTATTTTATTTAGTGCTATTTTTAACAGGCTATTGCAATGTGCTGTCTTCCCCCTTACATCCAGTGGTTACATGAAGTACTGATCACAGGTTGTAGAAAAGAAGCCGCCATTGGACGTCTCAACCTCAAAAAACATGCTGAGTCTGACCTGAACTTTCACAAAGGCAGACCTGAACCAAGGATATGTGAGATTTTTAACAACTCTTCAGACTTAGGTCACTTATACATATTAGCCTTTAACCCTTTAGACCAAGACTGAAATCTTTAAGGCAAATTTGAAAGTAGGGTTTATCCTATTATTTTAACCTAGGTTTTGTCCTTAAAATATACCATCCAAAACACTCTTTATTATAGTAGCCTACATTTTTTTCAAAAGGGTTAGTTTTATAGAGAAGAGTATAGCATCCTTTCTAAAACTAACCCCAACCTGAGGCCTTGAAAATTTCCTACTGTAGAAAGACATATTTGTATTTAACATTGATCAAAAGGTTTATTTCTTCAGGCAGAGAGCATAAAGAAACCACGCACACTGTTCTGGGTTAATTTTAATCTAAGGTCACACAGGAGTTCAATATTGAATAATTTTGGCAGAGTTGTGTAGTGGCTGAGTTGTTTACTGAAAACAACCTAGCAAATACAGACGTATTTCCCTGTCTACTCTTCATTCACACTGAAGACCTGGTTACATGATAATGGGAGCAGAAAGGGAACCTTACCTACATGTCAGTAGGATTTTTAACTGCTATCTTTCTAGCTCTCTAAACCCTCCCCAAAAATAATTGAAAAAACAATGAAAGCAGAAACCTGAATGTAATAGAATACTTGCTGCTATAAATATCTGCTTTTGGTACATGTTTTTGGAATACTGTATTTCAGTAACAGAATCAAAATTGATTCTGGGCAAATGCAAAAAGCAAATTCTAATAAGGGAATGGAATTTATCTCTCTCCAATTTTACACAATCAGAATCATTCACACAGGCAAATAGGGCTTATAGCTCGCTACTGACAGCCTTTTGACTGAAATAAAGGTTCAGGTTTTGTTCAGTGAGTGTAATGCCTATTTAGAAGTGAATGGTTTAGACAGAAAGTCAGGAATCCAGCCACAGAAATAACATTTTGAGTGGCAGAGAAGAACACAAAACAGAACAGTAGAATCAATCATGAACAGAAGCAGGGAGATCTGCATTATCCAAGCCATAGCTGCCCATAGTATGATTCTCACACTGGAGGGTGGCACATTTCAAATACAGCAAGGATACAAAATTAGAGAGTCACCAGAAGACAGAAAAGAGTCAGAAACCTTTGCATGAGCTTGATATATGCCTTTAAACAAAAACTCAGGTATAAAAGGAAAGATAATATAATGTGATAAAACTCATCATGCTCCAAAACCATTTTTTCAGTAATATCTTTATGAAACAAAGATAAAAAATTCTGAGGAAAATAACAGAGTGACAATTTCAAGCTCTAAAAAGAATGGACAGAAAATTTGACTTGAAAATCGACATCCTTACTTTAACTCAGTAGCTAGGCACTTCACATTACATTAACTGATACATCTAATGGTGTCACCACAAACAAGTCCCAAAGTTATCATCACTTTAGCATATCTAACTACTCTAAATAAAGCCCTTCAAAGTGCTTCCCTTGCTGCTTTGCATCTCACTACCACAAACTGTTCATATCTGGGAATTTGAGTCTGTCCGTCTTCCCACCAACCAGAATCTACTCTGAGGGGTTCTGACCATGACTCATTTCTCAAGTGGACATAATGGGTCAGTTTGAGCTAAAAGCTGGTGTATCCTGTTCCTGATTACAAAAATAAAGGGTCCAAGGCCCTTTTTTTTTTCCTTAAAGTGACTGCTGTACCAATGAAAGATGCCAAAATGACAGCTCCATAAGATAAACTTCACCATTAATCACAGGGTGGAAACAGTTCAGCACAAAAGTCAGCAGAGCAGACTACAGAAGCAGCTGTGGTAGTTCATTTCTTACTATCCTACTGCTGCATCTGAGCCAGCAGTAATTCCCCAAGCAATTGCACTCCTTGTTTTGTATTCTCAGCTGATATTCCAAAGTATGTCAGCTAGGGTTGGGTTAGGTTGTTGATTGTTTTGCTTTGTTTTCCCAAAGGTGTTAAGATATTTCAATAATGTAAATAAGCCGTATATGTAGCCCCAAAAGGATAATCCATTTCATGTAGCTTAATCAGATAAGAGCTTGCTTAATTTTTCATTAAAATCCTTATTGCACACCTATTTTCCACTCTTGAAATGATCTCAAGTCAGTGTTTCTAGTTCAGTGTGCCAACTAACTTGCAATCAGTAATAGATTCACAACTGAACTTTTAACAATCCTCATGTTATTAAAATGGATTAGTGATGGAAAAAGGAATTTGATAATTTATTTAAATTTCATGGATTTCTCTGTAACAAATTACCATTGAAATTTCAACCTGCTTTTTAGCATCCCGAATGATCAGTTTGGAGAGATACTGAAAGACTCAGAGCTCAGAAATAAATTTTATGCTCTGATAAGAGAGAGGAAATCTAGGATTACGGGGAATGCAAAATAATAAATTCCAATCATCCTCTGAAGAAAATATATGAAGCAAATTGTTAAACCACAAACCATAACAAATTTATCTACATGATGAGCAAAACAGTAGCTGCTTAGTCTTGATGCAGGAGCTGACAAGGCCAGTGAGAGATGCAGTTACACAACTTTGCAGAGAGAAACAGTTCTTTAGCAGTGCAGAGACATGGAGTCTTGGATCCACGGGGTGAACACAGGATGTAGGGAAGGGGGCTGATAATTTCAACACATCCTGTGAAAAGGCTTAGACTACAGAACTAGAGGTTTGCAAAATTCCTCAGGAACAAAGCAGACAATAATTTAACTGAACTTCGCTGGTCTCTCAAATGATGCCCTAATAAGACTGATTATTAATCTGCTTTCCTTCCCCAGTCTAAAAGACACCTTGCTAACTTGAAGATAGAAATTAAGTTTTAGCAGCAGAACTTCTCTTTGTTTCATGAAGGGATCACTGTCAGGAAACTCCTGTGTCCTATTCCCCCATGGCTCTTACCCAATCATGCAACAGTGCTGTGTCTACTTACTTTTCATTTTTGCCAAATAACAGCTGCATTCAAGGGTGCTTCACAAATACGTTCTTGGACTGTAAAGCCCTTTGAATGAAATGCCTTGTATACATGTACAACATGCCAGGAGTATTGTCAAGGCAACACAGGTTCAAAGAGAAACACTGCAGTTGCTAGGAAACACTATAGCAGAAGAGAGATGGGGACTTGTTTACTGGTATATATATATACACACACACACACATTGGAAACATTAATTATTGTTATTTGGAGTATTTAAATCTCAAACTATACTTGTATATTTTTCATTACTAATTCTGATTTAAATTATACCATGATAAGGATCCACATGCATTTTGCATTGCTGTATAAAGTTCCCCTCAGCTCTATGACCGTAAACAGACTAAAAATCTTGGACTTTTGTAGACTTAGTTGCTGGTTTTGGAACAGTTTTTAGAAGACAAGACCTGCCATGCTTGTCATACAATCATTCCAGAGAGCTGACTGAACCATAGGAATTTATTTCCATTCCATGTTAGCTCAAGATGAATTTTTATCAAGCCTTTTGAGACAAATGTTTAAAAAAAACAAAACAAAAATCCCCTACCCCGATAATTTACTTTCAGGCACTGGAATTATTTGCGTAGTTGCTTGAACAAAGCATATAGAGGAAATCAACATTCCTGAAACTTTTGCAGGGAATAAACAACACAAAATAAAAAAGACATACAAGATTATGTAAGCTACTCAGGTTAATAAAAAAATATCAGACCAAACATTCTAAGCCATTAAGTTTATTGCAAAATGGAAAGAATTTCCTCAATGTAACTGAGATAAATAGTAAATGTGATCTAAGTAGCAACAACAACAAAAAAGAAGGAAATACAAATTTTTAGAAATGTAGTAATTCAGTGATACATTATAGACAACAACAGGAAAAAGTATGTTAGGAAAACTTTCCTCAAGTTGCCAAGTCAAACAGTAGGAAGGTAGAACACAATACAAAAGAAACCCTACAGACCTTTCATCTACTTTTTTTTGGTACACATATATTATGATAAAATCTGCATGTGATAAAGACTGTGAGAAACCTCCTTTTTCCAACAGCTTAAAATGTTGCACTTCTTCAAGTTTCTTTCTCCAAAAGGATAACATTGCCAAATTGTATGACATGATGCAGAGATTTCACAAAACTGTCATGATCACAAAGGAGAGCTATCCTATACTGAAATGAATCAAAGAACTCAGGGGAAGAAAGTGTCACATTAAATAGAGTAATAATAATATGCACGTAAAGAAGCAGAAGCTGTAAAAGCTATTAAGCTATTAAAACCCAAAAAAACCCCACATTAAAATGGAAGGTCTCAATTTATCATCACTTGACATTGCAAGTCTAATAATATGTAAAATACAGCCTTCACACAGAACAAATAGAAAAAAATCAGAAATTTTAGCATGTCACACTACATTGAAGTCTCTGTCAGCAGCAATAAACTAATTTGTTAAAAATTTTGATAACTTACGTGGTAAAACTCCATAAAAACAAATCAATTTGAACAGCTCATTTATGGAAAAATAAAAAAGGGGAAAATCCATGGGAGGCATTTCAGTAAGATGAAATTTCTTTCTCCAAAGTTCGCTTTTAGACAGCAATTTATATCAAAGAAAGCAAACCAAACACCCAACTGTGAGTAAACCTTTTTGATTTTCATGAAAAACAGAGCATTTTGTCTGAAAGGCAGCTATAGCTGCTATCATTATTTCTAGGGGATAAAAATATAACTTAGTTGTACTCATACATGGCCTCAAGTAGGTTGGAATTGTATAGGGATCGCTTGGATCAGCACATGCCCAATACACATTTTCCTTGTTTGAATATTTTGCTCAGGCAGAAGTGCAGGATTTCGTACATTGTATAAAAATACACATTTTGCAAATTGCATCCCACAGCCCACCTGCAGCCACCTGGCCATGGCACTGTGCTCCCAAAAATCCACAGAAGTCATCCTGTCACTCAAGGTACCTGTGCAGCACCTGCCTCGTAGGCTCAGTGCTCCCTGGATTGGATAAGCTCAGCTCACTCAGAACAGGGCATGAAGCCCAGGCACATGTACTTCCACCTGGGAAGTCTACAAGGAACATAATGGCAACCCTCTTCTTACTGCATTATGGAGGCCTGGGAAGTGTCGTAAATTTTACTGATTTGATCCTGTTGACCATGTCAAACATGTGTGATATACATAACAACTGTCCCAAGCTGAGAAACTGCCCATCAGTAAGTACACAGAGAGCCAGTTTTAAAAACTGTCCTTGTCAAGTTGAGTTCTTGATGTCACCATAAGAATTATGTTAAGATAATTGTCATGAACCCAATTATGATTCCATTCTCTATGCACTATTAAAAAGCAAATTAAAAAGAAAAAATACAAGTTTTCCATCATCCACTTTTTATAGGCTTGATTATTCCTCACCATATTGTGGTTATCTGGGTATAGAAATGTTACACTGAAAAGGCAGTTTTTAGTATTACTGATCATAAAACTAGGTACAAATAATGGGATTTGAATAGCACTGGAAAGATTCATTACATCTGTTGGAGACAGACAAGTCTCATGAACAGTTTTGTATGTGCAGATGAGCTCCAAGGGAGCATGATCTGTCAATCACCCTGGTGGCTTTGGGAGACAAGTCTGCAGAACAGGCACATTAACTTCTCAATAACTGATTTTTTAAAAGTAGATGTTTTTAATCCAACTCCATTAGAGTTCACAGTGTTAAACCAGGATGGCCCACAAGTTTCTGTAATTAAAAAAATATATAGAAATCTACAATACAAAATGTACTTCTTCCACTTACAGTCATTATGCAAACAATAAACTGTCACATCAGCTAAGAAAGACCAAATGGGTCCTACTGTGAACTAATTCATGCTTCCACCACACAGCACAAGACAAACTTGGGGAAAGAAATGAGTGAGTGATTTTGGTCTGCTCTCAAATAACAAAAAGCAGAGTCCTCTGCTCAAGGTAAAAACATGGAGGAGCTTCTAGTCAAGAATGCATGAGAAAGCTTTCTGTAAAGTTTAGGGAAGTACCTGCACTTTGGAACACTTCCCCACATAAATGTGCATGCTTAATTCAAACATTTGAGCACCTGAACATTTTCATGATTTTCTTCTTAGTAACATCATATAAATCCTTGGGATTTCAGAGTTTAAAATGTGCTAAGGAGATAACAGTTTTTAGGGATAAGCTTCCTCCATTTGCCTCAAATGTGACTTGTAACAATTCTAGTGCCCTGGATTTGAATCTTTAAAAATTACATATGAATATGATATGTATTCATCAGAGACTGAAATCGGAACACTGAGGTGATTTATGAAGTAATTTATGTGACAGTAGATTAAAGAGACAACATATAGATATAAAAATTAAAGACAGAAGTAACTGAAATAATGAGCTATGCATTAGGAGATGTAACATTCTCCAGAAATTAAGGTCACATTCAAAGACTATTACTTGATAGCTAACAATACACAAGCCGAAGTATTTTTTTTCCCATGTAGATTTATCTTTGTATCACCAGCAAAAGTGAATATACCAAGATAGATGGCCTATTAGCTGTCAGTTTTGTGAAAATTGCTTCAAAAATAAGAATCCTTCAGTGTCCACCATTATCTTCCTAGCAATTTTCTTACAGCTATAATTTACTGATAAGAGCTATATGAAACCAATATATTATCATGTCTCCATCAGTTGTGCAGCTTCAGAAATATTTCCTTCCTGAGATCATCTAGAAAATTTCAGCTTCCCCCAAACATTTCACAGCAGGCAGAGCTGTAAAATTTGTACTATATATCACCTGCAATTTGATCATTTGATCATCCATGTCAGCCAGCATCAACTCTGACTCCAGTGCTCACTCCTGCAGTGCAGCTCCTGTCTGCGCTGCAACTGCCCAAGGTAGACCACGATTGATGGAGATCCCACATGGCACCATTAAAGGCTACATAATAACTGCCCTGCAAGTCAGACAGCTAATACAGAAGTCCATGAAACCCGTGGCTCTCCACATTTCAACTGTAGGCTCCTTGAAAATTCAACATTCCTTCCAACCTTACCAGAGCTCAACATTTCTCAAATCAGATAAATACGGACATCTTACCAAATTTAACAATGTCAGTAGGAAGGCTAGATCAGAAACACAGTCTTTTCACAGATGGAAAAATCTTACTTCATACTTCTGAAGTTGTTTGAGCACTAAACTACTACAATTCTTGAACTGGAACCACCACTGGAATTGTGGTGACCACTTGAGTCAGAACTCTGATTTTGTCAGTAACTGTAGCTATTGCCATGCATGCTTACAGGAATTGTTTCCAATTGTTAGCTCCAATTGTTGAGCTAATTCCTTGGTGCCAGATATGATTTAGATGCATAAGCAATGGTGTGCAGTTTTACAGAAATATCGTTTATTTTAGCTCTCACAAGGATTCATGAATGGTTGCCTACCATTCAGATTATATATTTGATATTCTTATAGTAATCCTTTGTCAAAAAAGAAAGGGGAGTACAGAAAATTTGAACTGACTACAGAAAACCAGGCAATAATTACGGCACAAAAAACTCAAAACCAAGTGTGCAAAAGGCTGGATTACAGGACTGTCTGATCTTTCTTTTATCATGAGTATCCTATAATCCCACAAATTTATCATCCTTGCTCTCCTGCCCCCTGGCCCTCTGTACTTGTCCTGTGTGTAAGTGTAATACAATTATAGGAAATCTAGCTTCAGAATTTCTGAAAATACAGAGATACTAAGACTTTCTTCTCAGTCATGCCTCTATTAAGCTAAAACTGAATTCAAAGTTCAAAGTAAGAACAAAATTTCAGGGATTAGCTCCAACACCCACACTTGCTGCTGTTATAACTCATGGCATAGAAGGCTCTTTTGGACTGTTTTACTTGAATCTTACTGCAGCACTAACTGAGGCCAGCTAAGGCTGAAACTTGCTGTGCTAACTCACAAGTGTAAAAATGCCAAAAAATAAACAGTATATTCAGAGAGATTTGATGAACAGAAGATGCAGAAAAAGAGGATTTTATTTGTGTTTTGCAAATGTGCTAATTCAGAGAGAACACAACACTGATGCAACACCCTCTTCAAGGTCTGACAAACCCGCACCGAAGCACATCTACCACACACTGCTCTGCTACCAAGTGATTCTGATTCTCTTTCTCATTAAGACTCTTCAGGCTTCTTAAACTCACATTGGCAGGATAGTCATGTCTGTCACCAAAGTCCACTTTCAGGCTTTATTAGTCGTGCATTTAATCTGCTGTCCAAGGCCTCAGCTAGTGACTCTGTTCTTGAATTTAATGTGTCAAAAATTATATGTAGCTATGAGGAATAATTATTGTAGATATTTTTCAAGAGGATCTTTATTTAACATACATATAAATTCTCAATTCAACATCTAAATGAGGTTTGCGGGACGAACTAACAACTCAGGAGGGGGCATTATATACTGCTACATAAATAAATATGTATTTCTAAGTCATCTGTTTACCAATTCAAGTTATTGAGGCATTTCAGGTCAATACAGTATAACTGCATCATAAAATATTTTGAGAAGACAAACAGGCACACAGTCTAATAACCAACTGTTTAGCAAGATCCTAAAAAAGATTTTATATTTTGTCTTTCTTAGGTAGACCAAGCTGAAGTCCTAAGATGTGCAAACACCACATACATATGTTAAATTGTATTTTATTTACACAGGGAGCAATTCCATGTACTTTTAGTTTCTTGAGCTGCTATTCAGGGGCAGCAGAGGCAGGAAATGTTTGCAGAACAGCTGTGGGGGGAACAATCAGAGGAAGAAGTGGCCTGTGGGTGTCAACCCTACGGGACATCCCTATTGTGTCACACCTTCCTTAGGGTCCAAAGGACATAGGAGGTGAGGGGAAGCTCTGAGCATGAGGAAAAATTGTGCATTCCTTCAAAGATCACCTATGCCTTACAGACTTTGGGGAATGAGCAGCTAGCATGGCACTCCACCCGCGCCATCACCTGAGCCCCACCTGAACCTGCATGCAAAAAGTTCCTGCTGGGAATAGTTTTGTCCCCTGGGGAGAGAGGTGGAAGCACAGTCAGCAGACTGAACTAGCTTGTTTAATGCCTTGTATTGGCCTAAGCACTCTTCCAGCTCAGGAGACAGGTTTTTCCTGCAGTTGTCTCTAAGTATGTTTATCCTCATATGTTCGGGAACAGGCCACTTTCCACACAGATGAACAGTACAGAAGAATAGGTTAGTGTGAGCATTGAAAAGTGTAAATGACAAGCTTTGCTGGCAGAATAAATGGAGAGCAAGCCACCTGCAGTACTGGGACCCAAGTCACCTTAACTACCAACAAGTCATATTATACAAACAGGTATTTTCATCTCCGGCCTTCAGAATGATTTATAAATATTTTTAACCATCATGATTCCTAGCTGACAGATGCTTACACTGTAACTTAGAAAAGTTATCTGGCATTTTGCAGAGAGCTACCATGGCTTTAGCATGGCTTTCATACACATTTTTGAGGTACTGACTGAATAAAAACTGGGGCTGAGGTAAAAATAAGTAAAGTAGGTAGCTGTTTGATGATGTTACCACACATTTTGTTTTATAGTAGCAATATTCAACAAAAAGGCAACTCTACACAAATTTCAGCAGCTGATGATTTCTCAGATTCTAAAATTGTCCTTGATAGAAATAGAAATGATAGCGCAAAACCAGGAAACACTTTAGACATAAGTGCAGACAGTCACAGAAATCACCGAAGAGTAAAAATTGATTCCATTTGTTAAGACAAACACATTGAAAAGATTAGGCTGGGTTGTGTTACTTGATTAGAGAGCTGATGAAGTTCAAGGCTTTGCAGAGGCACTCAGATTAGATCTATGAAGAGCTAGTTCTGACAGAAACATGCTGACTAAGAAAAATCCCCTTCTATATTTAAAAATTGTAGCAGATGGTGCTAGCAGTAGGACGCTGCATCAAGTTGTTATGACCGTGGGCACTGTCATCTATCACTGAAAGTCTCAAAATGCCATCACTCTACTGCAGGTCTCAACCTGAACTCTGCAAAATGCTCCAAGTCGTAACATGATTTACTGGGTACTAGTGCCCCTCGGCCAGGCTTCTCTGGAAAAGCTTCAAAAATTACATTCCTATGGCTTAGGAGGGTTTAGGATGTTTTTAAAATATGTAGTCAGGATATTGGAGATTGGTATCCTGTATTCAAAACGGTATTCTAATGCCCTGAGTAAAAAGGTTTCCCCATCTTCAGCATAAAGCCCAGAGCTTCAAGAAATCTTGGGTATTTGTACATGGCATAACAGAGATTTTTAAGCCTGTTAGCCATGCCAGAAGCGGTGTGAGCTGGAACCTGGCACAGAAGGGACAGCTCATGTCTGTGAAGGGTAGAATCTTCAGCCTTCTTGTCTGATGAGGCACAGATGAGGCAGACAGGTTCAGGGAACCTTCACTGAACGTGAGGCTGCACAAGCATTGACTTTCAGCTGCATTAGCTAAGAAAATCATCTTCTGGCTTAAAAAACATGCTGCCTCCATCTCTCCTCCTCCTCACAGAGGAGGAGGCACAAAGGACTGTAGCAGTCTCCCTGTCCTCCCACAGCACTTTCAGTACTGGGAGCAGCACTGCTCTATCCCACCTTCCCCCATGCTGTGCCAGGCAACCAGCCTCTCTTTGCCTGAAGGTATGAATGCGCTCACACCCACGTCAAAGCTAAAAATCACACCATCATGTAGCTACCCCTCCTGGACATCTCTGCTCTTTAGCAGCATGCAAAATCATCTGAGCAGAATGAGACAAATTCCCTCACAGCCATCTGAAAAATCCACAGTATTTTTTATGAGTTATTAAGCACACAGTCCTGCTGAGAGATGATTTCAGAGTTACAAAGGTATTCACTACAGGAATTTTTTATTCTTTTTCTCGCTCGCCATGGCAACCAGGGTATTGAAGTACTTCAGAGGAAGACAGTGCCTCACAGTATATAAAATGTTTGCATCTAACTTGTTTCTTGCTTATGAAGATTTAAGGAATTTCAAAGCTGTCTTGGAAAAATTGGTTGCGCTATTTTTTTCTGCCTGTTTTAGCAAAAGGATGTGCATAAATCCACTTTAGTACAGTGGTAAGTGTCCCCACCTGGCGTGTGGGAGACCCGGGTTCGATTCCCGCCAGGGAGACAGTGTTAAGAGTTGGCCTCGATGATCCTTGTGGGTCCCTTCCAACTCAGAATATTCTGTGTGATTCTGTGTGTGATAATCTGAATTTGATAGACTTAGGAGTCCAGAATACTAACAAAGGGCAAGGGCTGCAAAACAGGACCTAGTTTGTTCTCTTACAGTTAGAGAGCACACCAAAAATAACTGGCAAAAATACTAGAAAAAAACCCAAACAATTTGACTTTTAAAGACCATCCTGTGAGGATTTGAGGAAATGCATTAATTTAGATTTCCTTTTTTTTTTTTTGTAAGTTCTCGAAATTCAGAATCACTTGTCCTAGTGCTGGTTGTCTGGGAGAAGAGACCGACCCCCATCTGGCTACAACCTCCTTTCAGGCAGTTGTAGAGAGCAATAAGGTCTCCCCTGAGCCTCCTCTTCTCCAGACTAAACAAACCCAGCTCCCTCAGCCACTCCTCATAGGACCTGTGCTCCAGGCCCATCACCATCCTTGCCTCCTTTAACTCAAGACAGTAGCATTTATGCCAATCACAATGAAGCAGGATATTTTCTCATTCTAAGAATAGTTAAAATTATTACTGTGTCATTGGGAACTTTATGTGCTGGTTGGGATCATGACACAATCAGTAGATATGCAATCGTGGTGATGAAATTCTCTGATTCAACAACAATTCTTTTTAGAGTTTCCAAAAGTCAGACTGATTCCCATTTAAAAAAACCTCAACAACAGTCCTTTAAGAAGAACTGTCTTGCACTTCTCTTAGTATATGTGCTGAGGCAACAAAAATTGTCTCCCTAATACTTATTCGAACAAAGATAAATTACTTGCCTTAGGTCATGTCTGATGACAGCAATTTCAGCCAGTTAGCTACAAAGAGAATTGTTTATGTATGCTTGCTTTTATATCCTTTTATTCCTATACAGTAGAGCACAGAAAATGGGAAGAATTAAGTATCTTTCTCCATTTCTGAAAATCCAAAACCAACAGACTCTCAGTGGCTTCAGTAAACTAAAGAATAAGGTAGACCACATCTCTGCTCTCATCCTTCTTTCAGTATTTTAATACAAAAAAAGAGATACTGAAATAAAAAAAAATCTCTTAAGAACTGTCCGAAAATAGCTTTCAGGCTTTCCAAGCAGTGTGACAGAAAATCAAGGAAGAAATTTTGTTCTCAGATATTAACTTCCAAGAATGCTTCCATTAATGAGTACCTCCCAAACTTTCACACTTGTATGGATTGCTGCCCATGTGCTGGAGAACAGCAGTCATCTACTCTAACACAATTTAAAAACCAGAATGAAGTAAAAATAACCCATTTCTACACAAATTATGACAGATTTTAGTTACCTTTGGTTACCTATTTTTTAGTTGGTATATAATAGCCAACAGTTATTATATTATCCAATTGGATATATGCACAATGAAATCTGGGGAAAAAACTCCCACATGTTTTCACAGTATTAAAAACAGATTTTTGGAACACTGATTTTACGAAATGAAATACAATATTCCAAAACCAAAATCAAAGTCTGCCCTACTTTACCAACTGAGTTTCAGAAAGTATTTAAAGAAATTTGATAGTGATGTTACTACCCATTGTAGACCAAATGCAATATCTTGTGTCAATATCCTAAACCTCATTTTTTAATACCTATTTCTCAAGTAAGTTCCTTTGCTCTTTTCCATTTTATTTTTCCTTTTAATATGCTTTATTAGTATTCCATAATGCACAATTGAAAGGAAACTTATTTCTTCTGAAGAACAGTATTTCCATGGCAATACACATCATGTACAGCAACAATCTCTTATCTTCTCCCAACACCTACGACTGCTGGAGCTTAGCTTAATGTTATACGTGTAATAAAACACAGCACAAAGAGCACAGATCTCAATGGAGACTTTAGTACTTCCCTTATGTATCTTAGATATTCCTGGTTTTATAAGAGCCTTTAGGTCATAATATTTCTTTAGCAACTAGAAGCTTTTTAATTAGAAGCAGGTGCACACAATGTTGGCACATATTTCCAGAGACAAACTCACCTGGAGAGACTCCTAATGAAGTAATACAGAATGAATGACAACAGTTGAAAGACCAGGTGTTTGTTCTTACTTCTTTTACAAATAGCCTAATGCAAAAATTTTACTGCTGCAAAGCCATTAAAATTATTCCTTTTTTTTTTTGGAGTTTTTTTGTTCTGTTTTTTGTTTGCTTTGGTGGTTGTTTTTTTTTTAATTCACAGTGGGTGTGAAGCAAATGGATATAGTAGAACAGGCAGTAGCACTATTTTCTTCAACCTTTATAAATGTCATTACATCAGTATGGATAATGTCAATAAACTTATCTTTAGTCTGGCATACCAAGCAGACACACTGATCTCTCTCCAAAACATGCAACTGTCCAAGTCAATTAAACCTATTGCACTGAGCATTCAAAGTTAACATTGAAGTAAGTATTCTGATCAAATGCCGTAGTATGTGATTCATATTTGACCATTACTGTGAAAAAATGAAGATAAATAAGGAACAAATATTTACACTCTGATTAGTCTCTGATTTGGTGGGTTATGTTTGAAATTTTTACTAATACATACCTTTCAGCCTTTATACCACAATAGCTGTCATAGTTAGCAAAATTTGTCCTAATTCCCCTGTCCACAAGGCAAAATAACCAATTGCAAGGAAACAGTTGACATTTGGTTATTGTGCTGTTGCTGTTTCTGTCTTGAGTCAATTTTCACTGCACCAGAAAGGCAGCACAGCTGACATAAAAACGAAGATATTTTGACACGCAAACTGATTATTTTATTTCTAACCTTCACTGATAATTATCCTACTTTCAATCTTATCCAGCTAAGTGGGAACACAAAAGCCTATTATAAACTCAAGCATATGGCACCGATCAAAGGAACTTAACTTTCTTTGCCAGGCTAAAACAATTTTCTTTAGTAAGACCAGAAAGCAGCATTGATCTGTTGTTGTCCTTTTCATGTTTCTCTACAGTGAGATAGTAAGAACTCAGCCACATTGTCAGCAGAGGACATTATTTTCAAGATGAGTGACTTCAGTCCTGCTACTCAGTTAATAACAATACTAGTTTTTTAGTAGAAAGAAGGCTCGATGATTGCTTATGTTCAAGCCGCAATTTAATTTGAGAAAGACGACTGCTTTTGTAATATTAAGCTGCAAAGGCATTATATCATCCCTGAAAAATGAGTGGTAAATTGATAGAGTGCCTCAAGAAAGGGTCGGAAACAAGATTAGAATTTAAATTGCATAAAGTGAAATTAAAATTCTGATTCCCTCTAAATACCAGCTCCTACAAAAGAAACATCTGGTCCAAAAGAAAATTCAATGATTTAGCATTGCAGTACTGCATTAAATATTGATACTGATGCTGAATTGACCCTGTTGCCTAATGGAAGAACATCACGTGTCGGGGTCATTCTAAATAGTACCACACTGAAACGTGGCTTGGCCTTTCTGGTGAATTATCATTTCAAGCTTTGCAATGTCATTCAGGAACAGATACAGCTCTAAGTGAAGTCTTGTTGAGAAACTATAGTAGCTCTTCAGTGAGTAAGGATGGGGGGGAGTGATACAGATCTAATCTAAATCAGGCAGCAACAACCACTTTATGCAATGCCAGCCTGTGCACATACTGATGATTGCTAATGGAAGGATTTCTCAACTTCCTTGCATAAATACATGTCCATATGTCAAATATTCCATGCTGCTGCCACACAAGTGGCAACTCTATCTTTCAATGCATGATCTTGACTCCTGTGATGTGAAAAATGCTGTGACTGCAACAATACGCATTAAGAGCTAGAAATCTTTTCTCGTCCCTTGCTTCACACAGAGGATTTTCACGGGGCATAGTACACTATTTACCGCTCTTTTCTCAAAAGCAGCTTCTTTTCAGTGGTGGTTCTCAACAGCCCAATAGCAGTAGCCAGAAAGGTTCCAATGATTTTTGCATTTACGTCCTCTCATATATTATTTATTTGGTACTTCAGAGAACACAGTGCAAAGAAGAGAAATACAACTCGATTGTAGCACATTGCATCTCCAAAGAATCATCTGTTAGTTCTCCCCAAAAAGAAATTGCCTTTTCAGAACATCCCACAGGCAGCTGAGTCCTTTTACTCCTGCAATTCCTACATAACTGAAATAATTTCCTGTTATCAGTCTATAAAGGAGCGCCAATCCAAGTATCAGAAACCTAAGGAAATAGTATGGCTAAGCTTACAATCATACATGCAATTTACAATGCTTTAGCATGACAGCAACTTAGTGTTCAAGCTGTTCAGATGAGCCGTTTCCATAGCAGATTTCGTATAGTCATTGGCTCTGTGTTAAAAGTCTCCATGTTAAATTGCTGGAAGAGGAACACTGCATCAGTAAGGACTGTTATCGTGGATTTCTTTTCTTTTGTGGGCAACGATAAACAACATAAACCATTAAACAAACCGCAGCATTGTGAAAGATAAAGACATCACATAAAATGATGGTGCATGCCAAAAACTCTCCTCCCCTGAAAAATGTGAGGAATTTGCATTGATCGCTTCAAGAGTTTACATATGGTTCACTAATATTTTTCATTCCAGAGTGATCAGAAATTGTTGGGGGGAGGGGAAAAGGAGAGAAGGGAAAAGACAGATGGCTAAATACAAAAATGATAAATACTAAAGAGGAAATTTTTAGATAGCTTACACATGCAAATATGTCCCTGAATCAGAAAAACAATGTATATACAAATGGTTTGAGTCTTCTACAATGGCTTTTTTGTGCAGTGGGTCATGGTTCCCAGATTGCTTATTCTTTCTCATTTAGTTAGGCTGGGAAATCTGGAACAAATTGCTACTGAGCAAAAACAGAACATATATCGTCCTGTGTGAAGAAGAGATGTAACATTAAATCATAATTACAAGAGTAAGCTAAAGAGAAGAATATTATGGCTGAAAATGATTGTAGTAATCATTGCACATACAAGTAAAGCATTCCAAAGTTAGGGAAGGCCATGATTAAAGAGGTCTATATAATCTTGACTTCACCCTCTGGAGTGTTACAATCCAATCTTAAAGTGACATAATCATACTTGGCTCATTCTGTGTACACAACAGGCAGCACTGAGTGAACCACACATCAATTAACAATTTGTTTAGCCTCCCTGTTCAGTGTAAACTGCCACGTGCTGACATAAGGCATAGTGAAAAATCACATACTAACCAAAAACGCCTTTAAGACAGGAATCTTTCTGACAGAGCTTTCCCTCATCGCTTCCCAAGTGCTTCACCAAGAATCTTTATTACACCTGTTACAGGAGGAGGAACCTTTCTCTCCTC
>WEKX01008527.1:638-11151 GCA_013390025.1 Pitta sordida | reverse complement strand
AACTTAGAATAACTTGTGAACCTGTGATTCTGTGAAGAAAACATCTGTGATTTAAAATCACCAAAGTCCCCTTTGTCCATGTTTGGTTCCTAGGGACTCTGACAGTTCTAGAAAATATCTCCCCAGTTCTCAAAATCTTGTTATATCCTGATGGGTAATGAGAAACTGTTTTAAACCTTGATGACCTTCACAGAGAATATAGACTTCCAATCCAGTTGATATTCTTAGAGGAATTTTGCCAAATTTTTTGAAATTCAACTAGGAAAGTGTTTCCTCTAAAAAATGTGATGCAAGTCATGGAGCAATGCAATTGTCAGTGAAATCATGGTGCAGTGTGTCCCCCTTGCAAATATCTGTGGAATTGAGAAACCATGACTCCGTCAGAACTCTGAATGTGTTCCTCAGGCATAGGATGAGCTGTGTATCTCAGGACTAGTGGTGTATAACTTGCTTGCTCAGGGCATAATGGCCTTTAGAAGCTACTTAAAAAATCTGTACAGTAATGAATTTTCTCCAATAAATTTATAAAGTCATTTGTATCTACCACAGTCCTAGTATGATAATCACTGAATTCACTTTCACCTTGATATTGCACTCCATGTTTAAACAATGACTCCATTTTTTAATCTCCAGAGAAGAGAAAACCCACCCTTTCTAAGTATCTGTTACTGTAATCTCGATAAAACCATGAGATTCTATCTAAAAGAAAAAAACCTGTTTACATTTTATCCATAACCAATATATGAAAACATAGAAATGATACCTTTTTTTAATATCAGGGATTGTATAATATACTGTATTGGCAGTCTAAGTGCCAGTACTTTGTCCTGGGATTTCTGCCAGAAAAAGAGGTTGTTCAGTTGTAATTAACATTTCTCATCCCAATATCATTGTTAATGAGTTCCCACAGTTTCAAGTGCAGCTGCCTACTACTGTAGTTCATTACAAACACAGGACTTCTGCTGACTCTCTCCTTCTGTTCTACTTCTCTTGGGCACCGGCACTGTTCAACATCTTTATTGATGATTTGGAATTGAGTCCATCATCAACAAGTTTGCAGATGATACCAAGCTGGGGGCAAATGTCGAGCTGCCAGAGGGTGGGAAGGCCCTTCAGAGGGACCTTGACAGGCTAGAGAAATGGGCAGACTCCAACAGTATGAGATTTAAAAAGACTAAGTGCCGGATTCTTCACTTTGGTCATAACAACACCATACATTGCTATCGGCTGGGGGATGAGTGGCTGGAGAGTGGTGAAATGGAGAGGGATTTAGGAGTAACGATTGACAGGAAACTCCACATGAGCCAGCAGTGTGCCCAGGTGGCTAAGAAGGTCAAAGGCATCCTGGCCTGTATTAGGAACAGTGTGGCCAGTAGGACTAGGGAAGTTATCCTTCCCCTATACTCAGCGCTGGTCAGACCACATCTTGCATCCTGTGTCCAATTCTGGTCTCCCCAGTTTAAGAAGGATGTTGAGCTGCTAGAGAGGGTCCAGCAAAGGGTGACAAGGATTGTGAAAGGACTGAAGGACAAGCCCTATGGGGAGCAGCTATGGGAACTGGGCTGCGGGAACTTCTCAGCCTGGAGAAGAGGAGGCTCAGAGGTGACCTAATTGCTATTTACAACTACCTGAGGGGAGGTTGCCGCCAGGTGGATGAGGATCTCTTCTCTCAGGCTGACAACACCAGAACAAGAGGACATGGCTTTAAGCTACTCCAAGGGAGGTTTAGATTGAATGTTAGGAAGAGGTTTTTCAGAGAGAGAGTGATCGCTCATTGGAATGGTCTGCCCAGGGAGGTGGTGGACTCACCATCCCTGGAGGTGTTTTAAGAGTAGGATGGATGAGGCATATAGTGCCATGGTTTAGACAATGGGTTGGTGTTGGGTTACAGGTTGGACTCGATTATCTCCATGGTCTCTTCCCACCTTGCTAATACTGTGATACTGTGATACTTTTCGCTTCTTCAAAAGAATCACACTGTTTCCTTCTTGACAGACTTTGTGAGGTAACTCCATCATCTCTTATTTGAAGGTTTGCCTGTTGGTCTTGGTTGGATACATCTGAGCTTTTTTTTTCATTTTAGAATGTCTTGTTCTTTTTTCTGCATCTGCTGGACTTAATTTGTTACTGGACTCATGCCACCTTGAGCTAGACAGCCTTCACCTATTGTTAAATTATTTGTCCATTCAGTTTATTGCTCAGATTAGCCAGATCAGATCCTGATGTATTTCAGCCTGGCCCTTCTGAAATTCCTTGGCATTGCTTCTTTGGAGGCTCTTAGAAGCTTTACTAAAAGTAAATGGAAGGCTAAGCAATTACAAGTGATGTAATGATGTGAGAAACTGTTCTTGAGGATACATTATGTAAGTCATCAGCATGAAACACCGCAGTAACTAGCCAGAATGAGAAAATTGCTTAGGAAAACTGAAATAATTTTCCTCTGAAACTGCTAATAGAGAAATTAAAAAGGTCTGTTTTTAATGAAATTATCAGTTTGTACTAGATTTTATCTTTATTTCATATACTTTATTATTTAACTTCTTCTTTCTGCTGGAGGTATCATTACTTAATTATTTATCTAGTCAGGCACCAGAGTTTCTGCTTCAGCAACATCCCCGTTTCAAGCAGCTTGTGACCTAAACATAGATGAGAGAAAGCAACAATATACAAGGGTCTTTAAGGAATCACATAGACAAATCTGTGCAGTTCTACCAATCCCCCTCCTAACAGGATAGCAGTGTAAACATGGAATGCCTTTTTGTGGTGTTTCAGAAAAAGAGAACAATCAAATTTTTAGGTTCAGCAAATCTGGCTGATTAGCAGGGGTAGATGACCTTTCAGGTGTGAAGAAAACAGAAGCAGCAAATTAGGTGGTGCTAGATCACATATGCTCTTTAAAGCAGAGAAAAATTATTTGATTTTTGATGCAGTATAAACCAGGAAGCCACAAAGGCGGGAAAATGAAGGGTTGACCTCGAACAATGATCTTTGCATCACTTCTCTCAATGGAATGAAGAAAGGTCATCTATGGTCAGAAATAGTACAAATTGAAAAGCGACACTTGGACCAACATTGTTCCCAGAATAAGAGATCATTACTTAAATATATTGGGGTGAAAGGGGAAAGAACTCCAACATGAATGGAAAGGACAAAAATTAATGAGGAAACTTCCTGAATCTAGATGATAGAAATCCAGAATCTATTCTTACATGTCTTAAACAGATGTGCTCTAATTTAGTATGGATATAATCAACTGTAAAATGAGGCCCAGTTAGGCTACATGGGTTTTAAGCAGACCCAGAGCTTTAAGTGTAGGTTTATGAATTATTGCCTTAAGCTGTAAAGGATTAATACTGTTTGAGAAAAGCAACCTTAAGGTGCAATTATGTGTATTCAATATTAATTTCTGCTCAAGCTGTATGGATTTCTCTACAAAATCACTAAGCATGAAGGAAGAGAAAAAGATATGTCAGTGATCTGACACTAGAGAGAACTAGATACCTGATTTTATTATAATAGCTTGTAACAATTGGGTTTTGAAGCCATATAAGCTTAACTGGAAAAATTACTTTGATTTATGGATTTAAGAGATTTGGAAGTCTTTAGATCCATTATTATATAAGAAAGAACATCTGGAGAAAACAGTATCATGCTTTCTCTAAGAGAATTGCTTTTAATTTAGTGAGAAAATAAGTGTTTTGGTAAAAGGGTTTACAAGAATAATATAGAACCAAGGAAAAGCATTACATTGAATCATTAGCAAACACTAAAAATTTAAAAGCATTGCAAACAGAACCGCAGTCCAAAAAATCACCCAATCTAAAGCAATCAGTAACTCCTCTTAGTATAATATGAGTTCCTTTGGTTTTAAGTTAGCCACAAGAGGAAAAAAAATAGAAAGAAAGAAGCAAAAGAGAAAGAAGAAGTGAAAGAAAAAAGAGAGAACGAGAGAAAAGAGAACATTTTTGGAAAACAGTATTCTCATGACTTTCTGATTCAATAATAAAAGGATAAAAGAAAGAAAAAGCACAAATGTGCATCCGAAGAACAGTTAGAATAGTTTTAAAAGTAGATATTGTGGATAATTCTGTGATGCTGGAGGAGATGGACAGAGGGAAAAAATTGTTCTGGAAGTCTCAGAACTGTGTCTGGTAGGCAGGGTTTTCATGGGATTTAACAGAACATTCTGCAGGAAAATAAATGCTTTCAATATCATTAATGAAAATTAAGGACTTCCTAAAGCTCCTTAGGTCTCAATTCTGCAATACAGTCCATATGCAGAGCCCTAACGTCACTAGTATATGATTTGAAGAACCATGACCACAACTCTACAGGTCTCTTGGAAAATTTTTTTACAAAAGTTATTTCAAGAATGAGTGATGCCACTTAACAGTCACTAGAAAAAACAGATTTTTTTCCTGATATTATTTTTATTAAAATCACTTAGCCCTGCTGAAAGCAGTGAAAATGAATCAGACATATTTATAAGGTAAGAACTCTACTGTGCCTGGAGTCATTAAGATCTTTCATTTCTCTTGTTCAAATCAAAGTATCTGTCATTCTCCCTTGAAGCTCCAGCTGCTTCATGGAAGCACCCACTCAGTGAAATGGCTCTTTTCATAAAGAGCAGTAAAATGTCACCATTTTATATCTGGAGTGACTGTTTTGGACACGATTAGATTTTGTTTGAAGTCTTCTTTCATACATTTGCAGGGCTTTTTTGTTGAAAAAAAGCACAACACATTAATTCTTCCTTTTGAGATTATGTTTGCATTAAACACATTTTAAAATCGGTTAAAGCTTGAACTAACTCCTAGCACCTGACTGAGAAGAGACTCCATAATAGTCTGAGCAAGTTTCCTCTAAGGTCAGAAAGTACTTTCCAAATCAGTACATTCCTCCACAGATTCTCATGCAGATAGAAAAAATCTTAACAAAATCTATTTGCAGTTCTTTGAAACAGTGTCATATCTGAATGTTGATTATTGAAACTTTCTATAATGCAAGGGAGAGGGGTCTGAAAGTATGCTTGCTCTGGTATGTGCTTCATATTTTGTTATGGACATAATAAGAGTGACATAATGTATTACGTTGCTTGAGTTTGTGCATATGTGCTTTCTTCTAAGGCAAAATATGCAGAAACCCTGAGATTAATATTTTGTGCCATTATCCTCTCAAGAAAGAAGAAGCTCTTCTCCAGCAATACTGGTGAGGAATGCAATGTGCCAGGGAATCTCTCTATGCCAGGAATGGACTGAATCAGGATTATTTCTCTCTTTTGACAGTTTTCACAAGCTATTCCAGAAGATGACACATCCTCAAAGCTCCCTTCGTTACTTTACATCACCGATGAGGATATGCAAAACATCCTCAATTTCATAGAATTAAATATTGTTTTAATGATCCACAAAAGAGCCCTTATACTACTGTAGGTTCTTATATTATTTGAACTGAAGAATAAAATACAATCAAATAATCATGAGCTGGATCCAGATGCACACCACATGCGGCCTAGGGAGACCTATGGCCAATTGCTGTATAGATTGGACTGCAGTCAGGCAGTACTTCTTGTTCTGAGGACAGAAAGATACCCCCTTGCCCTTTTTTAGTTTACTGCATAGACATAACCTTACACTCACAGGCTGGTATTCCAAATGCCAGAGGGTAATTTAAATTCACAGCTACTCGGGATCTCCATGACAGGAGGAGGCAGCCTGGAAACAGTTCCTCACACTCTCCAAAATGATCACAAGATTCTTCTTCAGGGGGAGCTGTGAAACTAAAATATCTTTTCCCACCTCTTATCAACATGAAAAAAATGTTTTGGAGTCATGCATTTCACACATGGAACATACACAAAACAAATCAGTATGTTTATTCTCTAGAGTTTATTTTGTATCTGTCAAATGTAATGCATTTTTAATGTGCAATTAAAGGTTTTGATAAAAAATACATCATTCAAAATGTTTCACTGTACAATATATTCCTACTTTATTTGAAAGATAAGTTGTGCTAAATTAAATGAAATTATTAGAGAAACTAATCAAAATTACTAAGCTTCATCTCTATCCAATGAAAAATCATCCTTGTGCAAAATGAACCGTTATGTGACTATTTTCCTTTTAAATTTTTGCATTAAAAATCAAGGAAAGTAGAAAGCATATCAGTTTAATATCTGTTATATCTGTCCTGGAAAAGCAATATATTCCACAAGAAGTAGAAAGCTCAGTTTGGTTTGATGCAGGAGCAGACAGACTGGCTGAGCCCCTGTTGTGTTTCTGAGGAATTCTTTATTGTGATCACAAGAGTGTGGCCTTCTTAAGGAAGAAAGCAAGTAAATTTCCACAATTTCCAGGGAAACACAATAAAGAAGACAAGACTTTATGTCTATTTAGTCCTCCTTGTGAGAAGTCTCTGCTGGGAAAGGGGTCTTCACACATTGTTCTGGTGGTGTGTTCTCTCAAGGCGTTGTGGAATCAGAAAAGCAAAACTTTTGGTAATATGTTTTACATATGTTGGCAACATGAGTCAAGTCCTTACTCTCCTTTAGTAATCATGAAGATCTTGCATTTCTGTAACATCTGTTATAGGCACCCATTGCAGTATACAGCCTCCTCATTAGGTCCCATTAATCCTCTTGTGTGAAACAAATTGAGGCACAGGGAGGATTTAGCTTTAAATCATGCACCCAGTCCACATCAGACACATAAATAGGATCCAGAACTGATGAATATTGATTTACATATTTGGGGAGGGGAATATGAATGAAAGTAGAACAAATTAGTTTCTTTTCAAATAATTGACAACCTCATATCTATGGTTTATAGATCCCTGACTTTTTTACATGAGGACACTAATCTCTTCTTTGTCATGACCAGTGACAGAGCCCAAGAGAATGGCCTGAAGTTGTGTCAGGGAAGATTTAGGATACTAGATGGATACTAGAAAGAGGTTCTTCACCCAGGGGGTAGGTGAGCACTGGAAGAGGCTCCTCAGGGAAGTAGTTGCAGCACCAAACGTGACAGAGTACAAGAAGTGTTTGGATGATACTCTCAGGCACATGCTGTGACTCTTAGGGTTGGTCCTGTGCAGAGCTTAGAGTTGAACTGAATGATCCTTGTGGATCCTTCAAACTCAGTATATTTTGTGATTCTGTGGTCCTGTGAGTACATATTACGAATAATACAGGAAAGGCACAAGTTCTTAGGTCTGAGAACCAGGAGACCTACATTCAGCACTGTTAAACCAGGAAGAAGTCTTGTTCCTCTTCCTCAGATTTCTTGATTACTTGTTATTTCTAATTATTTCAGAATTCACATTTTTAAGAATATTCAATTATGCATGATAAATAGATTCAAAATATAAATACAAGTCCCTCCCTGATATCTTCATTTATACCTGGAGAGAGAAAGAGCAGTGCTGCTGAGTGCATAAAAACCCAGAAATTAGTCATACCTAATCTTAGAAATAAAGGTAAATTTTCTTTTGATTCCATACCATGACATTGATAAGTGTTCTAGAAATGCTATAAGGTTAGAAGCTTCCTCTAGGAAAAAGCAAGAAAAAAGTTTCTACATGTGATTTTGAAACAGAGGATACAAACCTTTTTTTACTGTTCCACTATCTTGTTCAATCGCTGTAAACAATTTTCCAGGACTGATTTCAAATATTACAAGATCAGAGACAGATAACATATAAGATGGGATTAATGAGATTCACCTAATTAGGAGAGATAACATACTGAATAGGTAGGTATTTTATGGTAGTGCTGATAAACCAGATCAATAGTACTTGAAGAAAAGTGGAAAAGTGATATCATCATCGTTTATCTGCCATGTAATGTGAATACCTGTCATCATGGTATATCTTCAGAAAGGCAATATCAATCCATTCACTACAAAATCCAGGAAATTCATTTCACTGTAAAATACAAATGCTCTCTGCTTACTCACAGAAGTGCTTTACTAAATCTTAATAACCAGAAGTGGCAGAAACTAATGCAGTTAAAATAAAGATGTAAAGAGATCAGCAGTGAGGGTAAACTCAAAGCATTTATGATAATTAAAGAGTGTGAACAGAAGAAAAGTCAATGGATTGATGTAAGCAAGTACTGTAACAAGTAAATAAACAATCAGTGGACAAAGGAAGACTAAAACCAGTTTTTTGAAGAGAGTAACAAATAGGCAGAGGAGGAAGGAACAGTTTATCCTCTTAACAATGATAGTGGAAATTGGAGATGATGGATTAAAAAGAATAGCATTAGACATTAAATAAACACTTAGAGTTCATTTAAGGAAAAAAGGTGGAGGTTTATAGTCCCATTCTGCCGCAGCAGGTGGCCCAAGCTACCTGCCTGCTCGTGCCAGGAGCCTGAGTGTGTATGTGTGTGTGTGTGTGTGTGTGTGTGTGTATGTCTGGGTTATTGTTTCTATAGCTACAGTTGGGGAAGGTGATGTTGGTGGAGGAAGGTGTGCTTACTGTGGCAGAATCCAAGTGCCAAGCACTGTGTTGTACCCAAGGGCTGTGCGCCCAGTGCACCTGGTGATATTCATAGCCCCAAGGAAAGTGCTTCTGCGGCGCAGCACCTGTGGAATGCAACTGGGGACTTTCTGTCCCCAGGGGCTGGTGAGCATATCATAGCCACAGCAGTTAAAGAAGAAAAACTCCAATACCAATGGCCTCCACTGCCGTAAGGGGCCCCAGGGTGTTGCAGTGTTGCAAAGTTGGCATATTCATGGCAATATGTTGCCAAAATCGTGACATGCCCTTGTTCGTGGATTGGGCGATTCCAGGGGACTCGCAGGAGACCTGTAACCAGCCAATACAGAGGTATGACTGTATAACAATATTTTAATATGATCATATAAAGTTAAGAGAATGCTCCCCACTGACACACTATATTCAGTAGATTTCACTTCAGCTCTGAAAGTATAGTAGAGAAAGAGGTGGGGGTCAAAGTGTGTAAATAATGATAAATGGGAAAACAGTCTTATTTGAAGCACAAAGGGAGAACGGAGTATTTAGAACACATAGCTGGATCAGACACAATGTAGCCAAAACACATTGTTTTCATAGAAATTGTTAAATACATTGTTAGTAATAAGGATATAACAAATAAAAAATATAAAAACGTAAGATTTGAATGGAATGAAATGAAAGGAATTTAGATTTCTATTTTTTGCACATTAAGCAATCCATATTTACTGGAATTGGAAAGAAATTGTATAATTGACAGCTACCACCTTTACTGTACTTTACTCTGATGCATATGGCTTACAAAGTATATACTGAATACAGAAATTTTGTTAGTGAGGTCTACCCTGGTCTCATTGGGTCACGTTTTTTTTTCATTCCATTTTATGCCTGGTTGATATTTAATGAAAACTAAGCTCAATGACAAATCACAGATCAGTATACTTAACATAGCACAAAATTTAAAAAAGGCTTTATGAACCTCAGTTCTGAAACGCATTGAATATGGGGCAGGTTTTCTTTTACGAGTGAACTGCTTTGCCAAAAAAAATATTTCATTGATGCAGCTTAAATTAGTGATATGGCCTATGAAGACAGATACATAGAGTGTCATGTAACTACCAAATAACCCTATAATTTAGAATATATACCATGCAAAAGCGGTTCACAGGTTATTTGGAGTTGGAAGGGACCCACAAGGATTATCTAGTCCAACTTCCAAGCAAACGCCCACCTAGGGATCAGGTCCGTAAGCATGGAACCACGGGCACCACGCTCCATCCATGCAAGCCTCGCACCATCTAGACCATGCCACTGAGCTCCTCATCGAGTCTTCTCTTAAACACCTCCAGGGATGGCGACTCCACCACCTCCCTGGGCAGACCATTCCAATGACAGATTACTCTCTCTGTGAAAAACCTCTTCCTAACATCCAGTCTAAACCTCCCCTGGTGTAGTTTGAGGCTGTGTCCTCTTGTTCTGGTGTCATCAGCCTGACTGCAACCTCCCTTCAGGTAGTTGTAAACAGCAATCAGGTCACTTCTGAATCTCCTCCTCTCCAGGCTGAACAACCCCAGTTCCTGTAGATGCGCCCCATAAGGCTTGTTCTCCAGTCCTTTCACCATCCTTGTTGCTCTTCTCTGGACCCTCTTAAGCAGCTCAACATCCTTCTTAAACTGCACACAGTATTCAAGATGTGGTCTGACCAGCGCCGAGTACAGTGGAAAGATAACTTCCCTAGTCCGACTGACCTCACTGTTCCTAATACAGGCCAGGATGCCATTAGTCCTCCTAGCCACCTGGGTACACTGCTGGCTTATATGGAGTTTCTTGTCAATCATTACTTCTAAATCCCTCTCCATTTCACCACTCTTCAGCCACTCATCCACCAGCCAATAGTGATGCATGGGGTTGTTATGTCCAAAGTGAAGAACCCAGCATTTGGACTTGTTGAATCTCATATTATTGGAGTCTGCCCATCTCTCTAGCCTGTCAAGGTCCCTCTGAAGGGCCCTCCTACCCTCCAGCAGTTCAACATTTG
>WEKX01008521.1:2905-26506 GCA_013390025.1 Pitta sordida | reverse complement strand
GCTGATCTTAGTCCAGAACCAATTGTTTAAACATTGTGTTGAGTGTGTATTCTCTTCCTCCTCACACTGTCTATGCCATTGTGTCTTACACTGTATATGAATCTTTCCTGGTTTCTCCTAGTTATGCTTTTGCTTTGCTCTGTAGTCTGATAAAATCCTTACAAAGTTATCACAGCATTTCTTAACTTTATGCTCCTTTGTGTAACATGTATTTAATGATCCCATTTCCTCTTTTTCCCCCTGCTGTTTCAATTTTTATTTTCCTGTCTACTTTGTGGGCCGATTGTTCCATATCATCGTTTTTATTCTGCTGTTTTTTCTTCTTTTAGTCAAGCAGTTTTCTGTTCTTCTCTGTAGAATTACACTTTATGACTACCAGGCCATGTGTAGAACAAACAAAGAGAGTAGCGACAGTGCCCATAGCTTACCGGACGTAAGTATAGTGCATTTTCTGAGCACCTTTCTATGCAATCATCAAAGAAAATTGTTGCAAATATCTCACGGCCATTGTAAATCCATTATTTTGTTTTGGAATGTTTGCAGCTCTTTAGTTTAACCCAGCACATATAAAGCATGGTTTGTTATAAACAAATGCAAAGTGTTAAGCATTTTCAAGTCCAAATACTTTCACAACCATCTCAATGCTGGGCCACCATTTCTGAGGTTGTGTCAAGATGTTATTTGAACTATATGAATCCACCTTCTTAGGAATTTGTAAATTTGGCAGTAGATTGTACTTTGTCTGGAGGATTGGAATCACATATGCCTTTCCTGTATGTAAACACATAAGTCAAACTAAAAATCGAGATTGCATTTTCTTATATGAAAGGATTGGCTCATTGACAAGGCATGCAAATCAGTGATTTTGACTTTTTTTTATTTGCCTTAGAGTTTAAACATGCCTTTTAAAGTCGACTTTCAATGCATAAGCACCCAGCATGCAATGCTGAAATATTTACCACTTAAAAGTGGACTCTAACTAAGTGTTTATTGTTCATAAGTAATAATGAACACATTGTTTTATACTAGATCTCTTGAAATTATGAAAACAAAAGTACACAGCAAAGTTAATTACTTGGGCGTGAAGTGTCAGGTTTTCTGATTTGGAATAAAAATAAATAAGATGTTCTCCAGGGTTAAAATTGTGTTTTATTTTCATGTCTTGGAAAGTCTTGTAGCTCTCTATTTTTTCCTATAGGACAATGTTTAGCAGGTGAGAATCTTTCCTGTCCCAAGCATTAGACATTCCCCTGAGTTGTGATTTCAGCCTTTCAGGATACTGACTGACACAAGTCTGTTGCTTTGTGAGTTCTGAGCCCTGTACAGAAACACTCCCTATGGCCCCTGAAAATTTCGAACAGCCTGTTACTGCTGTTTTTAGATATCTGAGTAGTTCTGTTAATACGATGTCTTGTATGTGCTAAAATTCTTTGCTGATATCTGAAAGAGTCTGCAGAATTTTATGCAAGTGGGACACCCTAACGCAAATGAGGGAGACAAAGAAAGATTCCTTTCCAAATTTCTGGAAACTCACTTTTCTGCTTGAGTTTCTTTCATAAAAGATTAATCTTATTAATACACTTTTCAAAAGTGAAATATTCAAAAGGTATTAGAGGTACTATGAACACAGGATTTTCAAAGGATTTGCTGTATTTGGTAGGATCCAGAAAAACAGAGGGACGAGGCAAAAACCTACTTAACGTGCTTACAACTGGGCCTTCAAATATGATAGAGATAACCATTTAGATAAATTCAAACTTCAGAAGCTTTTCCTAGCCTAATTAGGCTGAGGTAATGAATAGAGATTTACATTATAGTGAGCCTGTGAATTGCAGCCCAAGAAAAGCTCATATTTTCTACCAGAGCTGTTCCTCCAGCAATAGCCTGGGAAATAGGAACCCCTAGAGGTTAAAGATTTAAGAATCATTTGCAAAACTTTCCGTTTGCCCACTGATAATTTGTGAATATGATCAGCTATGAGAGAAAGGAATTTTCATTACTATACACTTTAATAGTAACGGTACCCTTTCTTCGTAAGTAAAAGGGTTTTTTTCCTCATACTCCCCATGCATTTGAATATCCATAACATTGTTTTTATGTGAAGAATTCAGTTAAAATATAAATGCTGGATGCTTTGCCTTTTCATTAAATGAGTTGCTTTTCTTCAGCCTTATAATGCCTTCTTTGCTGCAGTAAAATGGATTATGACTGAACTTGTCTTGTAAGTAGATTTTATCGAGAACTTAATGCATTTTTGTATAAATTACTGAATATTTGCACTTTTGAATATTTAGTTATCATTTATACCTTTTGCATTTTAAATACATTGTCCTAGTTTTATTATATGACTTTAAATATAGCAATTTTTTCTTTGCAATTTTGAATTGTTAAAATCTGATAAAATTTTGGCTGTATAAATGCATAATTTCACTTTCATCACTTTAATCATGGTCTTCACTTATATCCGCATGTCTTTGTTTAACAGATCACAATTTAAACCCCAAATTTATTTTTGTGGTTACTGTTAAATTTTAGATAAATGACTGGCTGTTTTTGATGCTGCTTGGGTGGGCTGTTGTCAGTAGAGAAACTTGGTTACCCTGACTCACTGCATTGTTTGCCACTTCATAAAATTCTGTAAGACGGACCTTTTACAGTACATGACAGATAAATTGTGCTCTGAATGTCACTGAATTGTTTTATTTTTGTTAATTCTTCTGACATTTCCACTTAATTCATAATGACCATTACTTTTAAGAGGGTGCCAAAGCAATAACAGAGGGATATCACATGGAGAAGAGGAAGCCTGAAAATATGTTGTATCATTAACCTGTATGATATGTCATTGTTCTTATCAGAAAACAGAGATGCAGATTTAAATGAATGTTATCTTTATTGAAATAGAACCTTTTTTTCTTGTACTCATTTTGTTTAATTGTTAATTTTAGGAGCTTTCATCAAAGTTTGGGATAAGAGTTAAGGAGAATTAATGACGGCATATTTTAGTGGGAAAATGTGTTCTTCATGATTTAGTTAGAGTTGATTAGACTGTCATTAATCAACCTTTTCTGGTCTTAGAAATAAAATAGATCTGTTATTTTTACTTGAGAACGAATAAGACAAAGTATTTCATGTGTACTCCTGTATTACAACGTGGACAGTTACAGTCCTGTGGCATTTTACTGAAGTCAAAATACCTATTGAAGAAATAATGTTCAACAGTAAAAACAGTGTATGCTGCTATGCACTGAGAATTTTAATAGATACTTCAAATAAGATCAGTATTTTAAATTATCAATAGGTAAATCTATGATTTCTAGATGGGGTTAATTTCACAATAAGTTCTCAAAGGTAAAAGATGAGTGAAATATGAGAATAGCAGTAGTTGCTAATCCCAGAGTTAGAGTTACATGAATTTCAGTTCTATATTATCTTTTATTTAAAATAGGATTATTGTTTTAAAGCTATTGCCAATTTAGTGTTTTAAAAACATTCTGTGGGATAAAATGAAGACTCCAATAATTTCTCTAGGTTCCTTGTGGAATTTAATCTATGCAGTTGGTGGCACTCTGATCTAACAGCAAAAGGTAAGTGCATTTTTTTTTCCAGGCATAATGGCAGAAATGTCTAGATTAAATTAGATTTCTGAAATTCAGATATACACATACTGTTTTAGATTAAATAATAAATATATGATAATAATAGTTTGTCTCCCATGTCAGCATCCTCGTCTTTGTTAATGTTTCCTAAAACACAAAAAATCTATGAAGTGCTTGTGTGTACTCCAGGAATGCTATAAGGGAAAAGTTAAAATAGTAGATAATCATTAAATATGTGTTTGAAAAGCATTTCCCTCTATTTCAAAACAGTCCTTGTGAATAAAGCAATTACATTTGCCTTTTTCTGCTTGTAGGACTGTTCAGGTTTTTTTCCTAGAGCTGTTGTAAAACACCGTGGGGTTGTTGTGCTGGAAAATGCCATTTCAAAGACTGTGGGAATATGACCATCTCAATATAATTTCATACAAAAATAATTTTTAAGGCTTAAAATAGATTTTATGCTAAACAAGACTGGTTGAAATTGTATTTTCACAGCATTAAAAAGAAAAAAGATTTAAAAGTAATAAAATCTAGATGAAGAAAAATTTGATTTATTCAAAATAACTTTTAAAAAGTGGAAGCTTCATTTGAAATAACGGAATTTTAATAGTTCCCATACGAGTGAGTTTTCAGTGTAATCTGTCTGTTGTCTTTTAACGGACTATTTATAGCAGTTTCAGAATTTGTTCAAAATTAAAGAGCTCTTTTCTAAGAGCACTGTTCTGTTATTGATGATTTCATGGGCAAATTATGCCGTGTGTCATTGACTGTTGTAATGATTTAACCTAAATTTTTCAGCCTCATATTTGCATATTCCTGCATATTTGGCAGGGGATAAAATTGCTACTTTAGACTTCATTNTATTGAAGAAATAATGTTCAACAGTAAAAACAGTGTATGCTGCTATGCACTGAGAATTTTAATAGATACTTCAAATAAGATCAGTATTTTAAATTATCAATAGGTAAATCTATGATTTCTAGATGGGGTTAATTTCACAATAAGTTCTCAAAGGTAAAAGATGAGTGAAATATGAGAATAGCAGTAGTTGCTAATCCCAGAGTTAGAGTTACATGAATTTCAGTTCTATATTAGCTTTTATTTAAAATAGGATTATTGTTTTAAAGCTATTGCCAATTTAGTGTTTTAAAAACATTCTGTGGGATAAAATGAAGACTCCAATAATTTCTCTAGGTTCCTTGTGGAATTTAATCTATGCAGTTGGTGGCACTCTGATCTAACAGCAAAAGGTAAGTGCATTTTTTTTTCCAGGCATAATGGCAGAAATGTCTAGATTAAATTAGATNTAGCAGTTTCAGAATTTGTTCAAAATTAAAGAGCTCTTTTCTAAGAGCACTGTTCTGTTATTGATGATTTCACGGGCAAATTATGCCGTGTGTCATTGACTGTTGTAATGATTTAACCTAAATTTTTCAGCCTCATATTTGCATATTCCTGCATATTTGGCAGGGGATAAAATTGCTACTTTAGACTTCATTTCATATTTGTATTGCCTGGCTACTAGGCTGTCTTTATGCCAAAATAATATCCTGTCTGAATGTAAGGTATCAGGACAATTGAACATACTGATTCCCTGGAATAATCCAGTATTCTCTATAATAATAAGATGCTTGAGCTGTTGTAGTATAAATTTTCTATCCTGGAACAACCAGAAATTATAGCAGTAATTGGCAAAGCTCATGCCAGGCTACTGCCTAACGTGCTGTAGATGCTGTATAGAGTGAAGGGGAGTTGAGATGGGTGTCTGCTGGAGGTGAGGGTTTGATAAGAACCTTCTGGAAATTTAAGCACATGAACTTACTATTGGTTTTCCCACACTGATGTGAGCTGCACAGGGCATTGCAACACTGAAGCTGAGCTTCTGTGACATTAACAGTGAGCCTGATGTAGATTGGATATGCACGCACAAAAATAGAGCTTCATGGGAACCAGCCAGACAATGTTTGCTTTTGGGACTGCTTTTGGGACAGCAGTGCCTAGATAGGTCTCTCAAAAACCAAGACTAACTTTCCAGATGATTTCGCTAACCATGAAAAAAAAAGGTCTCTGACACTGATGGCTGTGAAGGACGGCTGCTGTGCTACACCAGAAAATGCAAACCAATTCTTTGTACCTGAAGAGGAAAGGCAGGTGCACCAGGCCTAATCCTTGATGTTTGCAGAACAGTGCAAAGCACACAGTGTGGGAAATTAATAAATTCTTTTGTATTTTTTTATAAATGCACTGTTCAAATATGCCTTAATTTATCCTGACATGAAACATCTTACATTGTATATTAGGGAAAATATCTTTCAATATTTTGAAAGAGCATCCCTCTTCATCATGAAAATGAATGTCTGATTTGTATTTTAAGAGTGCACTAACTTCAGATGAAGTATTAATGACTTACAGACTTGCTTTTCTTTAAACCAAAACTATCATTACTGCACTTTGATGGACAAGCATGATTAAGGAATTTACATTCATGTTTTAGTTGACAGTGAATTTTAATTGCACAAGTCATTTGTTCCATTTCTTTGACGAGTATTGAAAACACTCCCTCATCATGCTTATTGGAATGTCATAACTTTTATGATACCACTTGCCCATGTCATGTTTGGTGAGGTAGCAAGGGATAGTTTGGAAACCAGTGTGTTTTAGTAAATCAAAAACAAGAGATACTTCACAAGAGAGCAGGAATCACATACTTAAGTGTGTTCTTCTTTAGATGCACTGAGAGTTGCAATATTTATGACTGAATTTAATTAAATTAAAATTAAGAAACTCGCACTTTTTATTTTGTTTACTTAACAGTGCCTAACAAAGCTCAGAAATAAAGATCAGTTTGTTCCTCTAAAAGTGAAATTTCTTCCCACTCAAATTGTGATAATAGTGTATCATATATTATGAAAAACCTAGAGGGTCTGCAGACACCTGCCCTTTTACCAAACCCTAAAAATACTTCTGCACAAGATATTGTAATCTCAATCACATTTGTAAATGAGAGAGAAATCCTTAGCCTTGGACAGCCCATCATCTTCTGGACTCTGGAGAGGTGCTGGAAATCTGTGACCAATGAATCTTCTGCAGCCTCTTTGTTACACAAGCCATATGTTGATACAAGTGAGAGTTGACCCAAAACACAGGTGATAAATTCCAGTCGTTCTTTACTACAGATAAGGAGAGCAGAAGAGAAAGGGAGAAGATGTAGTGGAGCTAGACAGACAATTTTTAAAAAAATACTAAATTGTTAAATATCTTACAACATAGTGAAAAAATCAGAAATAACAAAACTTTTCTGGCCAGTTTTAGTACCTCCTTTGAGATCTACGTATTTGGTGGAATATTGTTTTTTTAAATTATATGCAGAAACTGTCCTACTGTGTGATTGCAAATGCAGTTGTGATTGTTCCCTTGCACTGCACTGTGGATGCACCACTCCCTCTGAAACAGATTATCTCGAATGGAAGATCTGTTGAGCCCAGGAGCCTGTTTAGTGTACTCTATTTTTGTCATGCTTCATCTTGTTTTCTCACTTTTGTGCTGAGTTTGAGATAGGATTAACATTCGTGCTGATGTGCAAGTATATCTCTGTAAAGGAGGGATGAAGGGGTGAGGAGGAAAAGGAAAAGGGAACGAGGGAGAGACATTGTCCACACAAATACTTCAGTGTAAGAGTCAGAACAGCTGCCTTCAGTTCCCAGCTTTGCTGCTGTCCTGTAGCTTGACCTTGAACGGGTGTCACTGCTTCCTTGTACCTCAGTTTCCCAATCTTTAAGATGGAAATAATGACTCTTCCTTTTTCCTTGCACTGGAAAGTCTTCAGATTAAAGGTGACACACAATCTTAATTATTACTATTTCGGAAGCAGATAGCAAGAATTAGAGCTGGGTAAAGTAACTGTTCTGCCTCCCCCACCGACAGGGTTATTGTAACTGTTGAAACCCTGCAAAGATTCTCAAGATGTAATTGAAAGAAAAGTGTTTGGCCTCGGTAAAATGTACCACAATTTACATATCAAATAAACTTAAAGTTCCATGAGTAATGCGCAGCACCACTGAGTTAAAAGTGGTAGTAAATCCATCTTGGATCTGCATGGAAAGAATAAAAACTTGTGCATAAATGTAAAGGGGGGCTGGCAATGGCTAAACCATTAATAGCTACTTTAATAGTGATGTCTTGCAAAATCCTATTCCATGAATAAACTTTTTTTTTTTATTTAATTGAAAAAATAGTGTTATGCACTGCCTAGGAAATCTCACAGGGTGGCAGAAGCTGAGTAACATTTCCGTTCTCTGCGAGCTCTGTAATACAGCATCTCATGTTGTTCACAATTTTGTGTGCCGTTAACATCGATATTTTTTCCTGTGCCTATAGCGCAGAGGTTGAAACAAACCCTAGAGCCCTGTGATACTGAATATCCAGCTTTTGTTTCCGAACGCACTATAAAGGAGACCACGGGGAATATTGCTTGCGATGACTGTTTCAAGTAAGCCCTTTCAATTTTTTTTTATACAACTGTTTGTGACAAAGCAATAAAACTGAATTATTCAAGGCTACGTTGAAGAACGTACAAGTCTGTTATGTTTTATATTATGTAATGACCTCTGTCAAAGTGTCATTTCTCTTATTACAGGGGTCGCTTAAAAGTTTGAAACTCTTAAATTAAAGCAGTGCCTATTATTTTCTACCAAAAAAATGTAAACCAGTAGCGGCTTATGTTAATTTCAAATAGGGAGTGTTTTAAGACATTTCCTATGTACAGGCAGCATTCTAAAGGTATAGTCTGTAAGATTTGGATACAAAAAGGTAAGTGCTGTTTAGTCTCTTGTATAGGAGTGAAACCCTGCTGGATAGGTTAGGAGTTCCCTTGTGGTACAGTAAGATCTGGTTGTTTTATTGGAATGCCAAACAGAGTTTCCTTCTTGGAATTACTGGACTGAAAGCGTGGAAGAGGATTATATCTATTCTCCAAACGTTCAGTGCTGGAGAGCTGAGTTAATAGTAACAAATATCACCTGTTATTGCTGCAATCCTGTGAATTCTACCAGTGCTACTGTAAAATTGTCACCTGTAAGGTTAAGAGAGAAAACTTCAGTCTAATTTTCCTCCTTCACACCAAAAGTGTCTTTTCTCTGCATTTGGTGCCCATGTGCAGTGACATTTTGTCTGTAGTTCTGGCACATTTTAATTGAAGAATTGCATAGGTATCATTTATGCAAGTTTCTGTACTTTGATAAGTCTCTTAATTGGATTTCCTTTATGCTGAGAGGTCGTCATTGCAAATGAGATTAGTATTTACAGCAATAATTTGTCTGTCAATAGAAATGTCAGGAAGAATTTATAAGTTAAACAAGAATTGTTGCAACTCTTCCTTTCCAGGCTAAATCAATAAGCAATTAGCAAATAAAAGTGAAAACTTTGTCACTTTGAAGTCAATAGGTGTGCTTCTGGACTTCTAATTTTTCTCCCTCATATTTTCTTTACTTTAAAACAGGAAATAGTAGTAAGTACACAGGAGATAAATTTTAAGTGCTAATATTCACTTACTACTTGCTACTGACTATGAGGAAATTGTTAATGTCTAGTATGAATAATGGCTTTTATATGGCTTTGTGGGATAGAAGTATGAGAGTTCTTTGTAAATTGATGTTAAGGAACCCTTAGAGTGTAACAATAGGTCCCACTGCCTGAAAAGTACAAACTAAACAAAACCAAGCCTTGATTTTTCCACTTGACATATCAAATACAATGTTGGTCACACTGCTATGAGTGCTTTGTGCCAGCATTGTAGAATCTAAGAAGACTTATTTTGTGATAATTTAACAGAAGGTTACTGAGAATTTGTGCAACAAATTATCATGCAGCCTTGCAGGTGCTCAGGGCCAGGTGGGATGGGGTCTTGGGCAATCTGGTCTAGTGGAAGATGTCCCTGTCCACAGCAGGGGGGCTGGAAATGCACAGTCTTTAAGGTCCCTTCAAACCCAAAGCATTTTATAATTCTGTTTAAATATTGCAAACAGACGTGATTCCATGAAAAGAAGATTAATTTAACAGGACTAGGTTTTCTCAAAGGAACGCAGATTTTAGTCTGTGTTCTTAGGTAACTTCAGGTCAAAGGAAATAAGTTTCAAAAATAATACAATTCTGCAATACTTGGAAAGCACCGAATTGGAAACTGAGTTTAGTGAAAATTATAGTATTTCAAAAATAATGCACTAAGATCTTTTTCATAGAAAAACATTTTGTGTTCCACAGTGGAAAAAAAAATAAAAGAAAACCCTGCAAGTTACAAACTGATCTCAAGGCACCCATTATTTTTCTCCACAAGCAATGGCAAAACCTAAAGAAATAATCCAGAAGAACTATTAGATTCTCATGGGAAAGTTGTTCGTTATACCGTTTACCGACTGTCATTAACAATCTACAAATTGCATCTAAGATTGCAGTCTGCATTGGATTCCAAATATTTTTGTTATAACCCAGGACACTTTCCCGCAGAACAGCTAAGGAATTTGACCCAAAGTCCTTTATAAACCTACATCTTCTGACCCAGTTTTCCATTTCATGGCTTCAGTACCAATAAATATTTTCACAAGCAAGTGTATTGCTTAATATTTGTAATTTAAGAATGATGGGCTCAATCAGGCAGAATTTCGGTTCAGTCTCGTATATAGTGAGTCTGGAACTGACACTGTGTCTAGTGGTTATTCTGTGCTGCATCTGTTGCATACCAGGCTCTCAATTGAGATCCCTTTGAATCAGTTGGATTATTTTCTGTGTCCTCCTTGAATCATGTTATAGATTAATCTGTGCTATGTAACTGCAAATATTTATGACAAATAGAAAAAGATAATTGTATTTAGTTGATTATACACCCTCCTTGAATATTGAAAACCTATGTAAAAGACACCCAAATAGTTGGTATATTGTGAGACACTTTTGCAAACAAAGGTTGTGCAAATACTCTTCTTCAAGTAGGTTTGTCTCAGAAGTTACTCAAGTCACTGGCTTTTGTTCCTACAATGTAAGGCACTACTATAGAGTTCTTGTCTGAAAGAGGAGACTAAAAGCAGTCTCTTAGTAGAAGTAAAAATGATAATGGATATTAATTGAAACCATATAATGTTACTTAGATAAGGCATTTTGGTGCACATACACTGTGGGTTTGCTAGCAAAGTCACAGTCATAGTCAACAAGGTCACAGTGAGAGTCAGAGGCTCAGTTTATTGTCCTGGGTGTGCTGTCATTGATCTTACAGAAATACTCTACACCGTAGTTGCCGAAGAAAGCAGTTACCAGCTATAGTAATGGAAACTTGTTCTTTTAAACATTTCCAATCTTATATTTAATCATGGGTGCTTGGATTTAAATCAAAGTATCCTTAAATAAATCACATAGTAGAAAGGACTACACACTAATTATCTCATTAATAGCTGACTCACCTTTTCAGACACCTCTGTAAACTTAATCAATAGTAGAGCACTCTTATATACATTTAAGCAGGCTTTGACTCAGGCACTAAATATATACAGACATATAAAATGTACTCACTAAATGTAAACTTATCTCTTGCTAGCAAAAAATAAATGCTACTTTGGGATAATTTGCAATGTTTAAAAACGATTTTCAAAAATATAGGTTTTATTAAGAAAGCAGGAGCCTGAAAGAAAATAAGAATTAACATAAGAATGTCATTAGGGTCAGGATTTGGCTGTCCCAACCCCTAATTTGTTGTTATTCAATATACCAATGATTATTAAATTAATCTGTTATTTAAACAGCAATCAAAAACAAGTCAACCCACATTTTCTAAGCACTGTCAAGAGGGAAAAACTAGGATTTCTGAAAAGTCTGAAAGGCTTTCATATTTTCCGGTAAGCTATTCCCTCTTAGCAAAAAACTAAAAAAACTAAACCCCATGACATCTGAAGACTCATATGATAGACTGTTGAATGTTCTATCACAGCTTCCATGTTGGAAATAACTAATCACTAAAGAGAAATATTTTTGTTTATCAGTGTCAACCGGTATTCTTTCTGTGGAGTCAGAACTATGCTAATCTCAAATGCACTTGGTATGGGCTTTAAAGGTGTTTCTGATTAGACATTAAGTTTGAAGTATTTGGCTAATAGATATCTCAGTGCTACCTGTAGTTATAGGAGGCGTTACCCCAACATGTTAAGCAATTTTAAATCTAAGTGCGTCAACCAAATTTCTTCATCAATTATCACCGGTTAGATTACCAGGTTTTGCCTTCTGGCGATTTCATCTTTGCAGAACTTAATTGCACTAAAAGCATCTATGGAAAGAAACCTTAGAAAGTCAAATTTGTTGATATAAATTAGAAAGGATGATGGCTGTTATGATATTTGACCAGAAAAAGTTAGATGATCTTTTAGTATATCTTGTCATCTGTTTGTAGAACAACAGCAACAAAAGTTATTGCCTAATTGCCAATCTCCTTTATGCATGATAATTCAAATGTTTTCATTAGACCTCATTTAGGAAAATACTATTGATTTCAGTTGCAACTAAGGCTGCTGTATATGTGGGATAGATCTGTAGTCACAGCAATTCACTCATCTGAGTATTTATGCTTTAAGTGCATGCATATATTAAAATTGCAAGAATTGTGTGCTCATTGTAAAAAGTATGGGAACATAGATCAGGCAGCAGTTGCACAATCAAATGCTAAAAAATCTGCCCTTTTAACCTCTCCTGTTCATGTGTGATGACATATTGGACTTGGATGAAGATCAAAAATCTGGCCTCACTTCCAATGACCTATAGAGAAAAGCCTTTCTCTTTTAATTGCAGCACTCGTGGGTCCACAAGGTCAATACTGAAACCCCAAAGAAGCTGCTTTGTTTCCACTTGATTCGTTGTGCACAATCTTAAGACAAAAAATAAAGAGAAAAGTAAGTAAGAGTCATATTCTCACAAGGCAGGCAAGGAAGTATGTAGCTACAATCATCCTAACCCTGGGAAAGATTTATGTGTGATTTTAATTATGCAAGATGTATGTGTGTACTTTGCTGGTTATCATGTGTAAATTGCCTGGTGAAATGGATAGGAACTACTTATCTGAATAAACACTAGCCCGTGTATTATGTATTTGGCTCATAGGAGTGTTAATAAACAGGCATTTATTTAACAACAAAAATCACCAATAAATCAAATTACTTCTCTTACTTTCTTATAGACTGGGTATTGAATGCTGTTTATTGTCAATAAAAGCAGAAAATTGCAGTGGAACTGTAGTTTAGGATGATACAGAACCCTTTATGTGGATTTATAATGGCAAATTTCAGACTTGTCCACTAAACATGCAGATTTGGCAGTAACATAACTACAATACAAATTAGATTCAGATTGTTCAGGGCATGAGTACATTAGTGTCAGGAATAGTGCAATCTGTAGATGTTAAAGAGGTAATGGTTTTTTAAAAAAACACTTAATCTTGAGACATACCACCATTTCTTGAAATATTTCTGCATTTCTCTCTCAGTAGAAGCTTGCCAAACTGCTGTAGTTGATCATGTTTTAAATGTGTAAATAAATACCCTGTTCAATTTACCATGAAATAAATAATTATTTGCCTTTTCAGATGTAATTAGTTTACTTCTAAACAAATCATCTTGCCACATAAAACAACCAAAAGCCAAATGCCAAAGCATCAACGGTTGATTTCTTCTCAGTCAGAGCTCTATCTATGCACATCAGAACACCCCTGTATATGTCCTGGAGTTGTTAAGGCAGTAAATTATAATTTGTCTCCTAAAAGACATTTTGGGTTCTATTACTTTTCCTGTATCCATCTTTTATGAACCTGAAGAAAATGTTCTCTATATTTCACCATACTTTTTTTACCCTGTATGTTTCTGCATTCCTGCTTTTTCAGCAGCTGTACCAAGGACCCATGTGATAACGTGCACATGAATGGCTTTGACCTGTGCCCACATCAAGTCACAGGTGTGCGGTAGTGAAACTGCTCCTGACTGACCTTTACAAAGTTGAACAGACCTTAATGTCTGAGAGATTGCTTAGATGTGCAAGGCATATGTTTAAGGGAAGCTCTGTATTTTACGTACCTCAGTGGTCAAGTGTTGAGGCCCTAAGAATTACAATCTAAGTATATAGAATTATATAGCACCTCTGTTTTGAAAATCAGGTCTTCCAGACGTTCAGAATACTTATGACTGTTAAAAAGTCTTTAAATTTGAGGCAACAGCAGTATTTGTAGAAACATTGAAGCCAAAACCCCAAAGCTCCAGAAGATCCAAAAATATTTATTCCCTGTTCTTTCCTGGTAAAAAGTATCAAATTATGCAATTTAAACTTCTAGAATTCTTTATTAAAGGTCTTTATACTTAGCTTAAAATTTTATATTGTGTGTTACCCACACATCTCCACTTGCAGGCTGAGTAACTTTCTCCTCACTTCAAAGGCAACAGTGATTATAATGTTTGTCATGCAGGTGCAATTTAAAGTCACTGTATGGGAAATTTAACTCTACCCTTTGATAATGTATATTTTGAATGACCAGTTCAGGAAACACTGTAAATTACTATTTTCATTTAAGGAAAAAGGTATATAAAATAATAGGGCAAGACATATCTAAGTTACTAGGCAGGTCTGTGCCTGCCAGTCATTAGTTTAACAGTCCTGTGAACAGTTTTCAAAGTTGGGATATTTTTGCTTTCTTGGTGTTTTTGTTTTTAAATGGACAAAGATTTTCAATATTCATTTTTTGTTTGTTTTGTTTTGTTTCAGAACTTCCTTGGTGTGCTTTTTGAATACAGGAGTATTCAAGTTGTATATACAAAAAATGCCACAATATTGAGAATAGTCCTTCATTATTATCTCAGTTTCTACATATGAGGGTGTTCCCCCCAAAATCAAAACAATGGATTTTGTTCAGTTGACAAAACCATAAAAACCTGTATTCAGTTTCTCTCGCTCTATTTCCTTGGAATTTACTCATCATAAGAATTCTAGAGAATGAAAGTATCGTTGTGGAACAAAGGAGAATAAATATTTTGAATGTAAGAAAAATTCTGATTATAGTAATCTCTTTCAAAGGGCATTTTTAATTTCAGGGAATATATTGAATGAGAGGGGACTCTGTAGGAGGAAGATAAAAATGAGGGAAAAGTGGCCTTTTCATGCAGATGTGTCCAACTTTTTCATTGAGAGACTTCATAGCACTGATCAGCTTCCCAGAAATTCAGCCTCTTAATGTTGTCTAATGTTTTTGGTTTTGAGTTTTTTTCTCACAAGGATAATGAGATGTGTGCTCTCTTAACTCCCCACTTCCCTATTTACGTCCTCCAAGTCAACCTAGAGCTGGTTTGCTTAAGAAATTTATAAACCAAACCTTTGCATGGAGAGGTGGTGGTTTAACAGATATCTAAAAGCCTTTGACTTAGAAAAACAACGTGAATCTTAAGATTTGAGAGCCATGCAGGGAACATATGTATATTATATAAAATACTATAAAGTTTCAGCTGGATGAAGATGGCATGTAGCATAATTAATTCTTTCAGATGTGGCCTTCTCAACCATTGCTAAAGTTTATGTTTACAGAAATAAATGAACACCTTTGCAGAATACATTCTGTGCAAATGCGATGGGCAGGTTAGTTCTAGGATTTATTACATTTTTAATGTGAATCTCCTGATCATTTCTGCTTTTTATACTTCAGTTTCTGTTGCTTAGTTCTTTGATAGGGTCATGCTGTAGATTAGACTAGGCATAAAGCTGCGGAAAAGAGTAGTTACCAATACATGCAATTCAAAAGTTACTTTCACAGTGTCATAGGATATTTGTGAGCCTTCCTAAACCAGAATGCATCCAACTGGCTTTTTAATCTTTAAGTCATATTTAGAACCTAGCTTAGAAATCATATAGTATTTTAAAAACATAATCTGAGATGTCTCTCAATAAAAACCGCAGCTACTTATGTAGAGCTAAAAAACTCTGCTAAAAACACATTTTTGCTAACATGCTGTAGTAGAACTGCATTTTCCAGTCTGGATAACTTCCCTGACCTCTCTATGATTGTCGTATTTACAGGGTGTCGCTTTCAAAAAGCAAAATTCAACCTTTAAGAGACTTCTGATATGATTTCCTTTGTGCCAGTTACTGTGTTTCCTCTGTCGTTCATTGTGAGTGTAGAATCAGGTACCCCATCTGCCTATGGAGACCCACTTATGTTACACTTGGCCCAGGTTTGTTGAGGGGTATGAATGTTCACTCGTTTTTAAAGTTTATGGGATGTCTGAGGTCAGTTTCTTTGAAAAAAATTTGCAGTCTATTTTAAACCTAGGGATCTGAAACTCTCTGTTGTCTTACATCCTCATATGGGACGATGGCTGAACTGGAAAGCTTATGAACACTGTCAAACTCTTCATTACACAAAGTACCCTTTGTCATCCTAAAGGCTATACACTCAAAATCTTGGATGTTTGTAGCATTTCTCACATGCAGTCGATAGGTACTAGTGTCTGACCATCAGTTGCAGAAGAAAACATCCCCTGACTGACAGTGAAAGAGGATCAGCATTTCTGGGGTTTCCTAAATGAAACCTGCAAACATTCAGCAGACACAGGAATGGTGAGGATGATATTGCTCATTTAAATCCTTGATTCCAAACTTTGCTCTGAGTATGTTTGTACTGACATCAAATTGTGCTACAGTCAGTCAGGCTGTATGTGGTAGCAATATTTTTCTAGCATGAGGTCAGGGTCAGATTACAGGCCTGAGGCTGGGAGTTTATCTGCCCCTTTTTGTATGAGAGAACCACTAGCTGATTTTTTTATATACTGCTCCAGCTCTCAGAAATGTTATTATTGGCATATATGTTATTTTTATAAATTGCATTAAAGATATTCCATTCTCTATCATCATTTATTTGGGAAAAAATACGCAAAAAACAAGTAGTGCAACTTGACTGTGATATAAACATTTCATTCATTCATTTAAAAAATGTGATAAGTGAGAGAAATGTGGGTTGGAAATGTGGCCAGCAGACTGGAAAGCACATGATAGGACTTGGGGAACAGCAAAGTAGATATCTGCACTTCAGTTGAATGCTTAAAGTTTGTTCCAGACCATTAGGGTCGAACATTTGCAACCAACAGTTATGTGAGTAATACATATTTGAGTGCAGAGTGCACAATATTTTCCATTTACTGTACCCTGCTGCTAGCATGTTTTTTCTTTTTCTAAAAAATAGGAAAGATCAAATTTGACAGATATGAAATGTAATCCCAAAGTAACAACTCATCTTAATCCAAAATACTCAAGCTTCATTAATGGAAGTTTGCACACAAAAAATACAGTGAATGGCCTGGAAGGAAATGACTGAGGCTCAAGCACAGGAGCACTCAGTGAGGGCTATCCAGGTTGAGTATCATGGAAATTCAGAGTAGTTTTTCACATCTTTGCGCATGTGTTTCAATTATTAATTTGAAAATTGCTTGTTTCTGTTCAGACTACTTACAGTGAAATTCTTTCTTTCCTTGTAGGATTCATCTGCATGAGCAAAACAACTAGTATTTAAAATATCTTTTCTATTATCACCTAAACATGAGTCTGTGTTCAGTTTACATTCTGTTCAAAACTTAACATCAGTGGACAAGGAAATGGATTACCTCTCCTGCATGGAAATACAGAGACTAAGCTGCTTAACAGAAATATTGATTTCCTTTAATAGCAGATGCTACAGTCAAATAGTAGAGAGTAAACAACTTAAAGGTTATGTTTGCTTAGCTGGACAAGACACATCTCTTGTGTGTTTGAAATAGAATTGCCTCAGCTTTGCCTGTTATCGATCTGGCAACATTAGGAAAGTTTAATCCAACAGCATTTTGGAGAAAAGATGTTAAGCCTACTACATATAGATTATGCACCTTATGTATACATCAGGGAATACAGCAGTCAGGAATAAGAAAGGGCATAGCCCTGCCTTGCTCCTGCTGTGCCTGTTTGCATCAATGTGGGAGATGCTCCAAGATCTCTAAGGAGACAGGCTGCAAAGTCCTCATGACACAGCCACCTCCTGCTACTAACCTGCTTCCTGCTATCCTCCCACAGGGCACCATCACTGCTTGCCCTGTTGTCCCTGTCCTTTCCTCCATCTTAGAACATCTCCCTCCCTTCCAGGGAGGTTTGTCCCTCTCCCAGTTGCCTTACAAGTGCTTCTCCACCCCAGAAGTGCAGAGGTTGGAAGATGAAAGGAAGAGAAAGAAACACAGTGTAGAGAGAAGAATATATATTATAGCTGTATAAAAACTTTTATATATGCAGGTAAAATGAAGAGATTTAAATTGAAAAAATAAACTAAACCAACCAATAATGAATGTAGAGTGCTGCCTATTTTAGAACAGGTGTTGTGGCCTGCACTTACCTCTAGGTATCACGTTTCACCCTGTCAGGATGCATTTCTCTGCAGTATTACTATTCATCCATTAGAGAGAGGGATCCTCCTGCAGAGGATGACTCAGATCACCGAAGCCAAACTCCTGCTCTCAATTATCCTTGAATAGTTTGGGTCTTTCCATGTGTTCTGTCCAGAGTTGGAGACAATTACCCTTCTAACGTAGGAACCTGAGTTATGTGGATAAAGGCAGCTGGTAAGACTGCCCTCCAACATTTGTACTACAGCCCTATCGTGATGCTTTCCAAATTCTAGACTGTCTTTGAGAGTTAGAAAGAACTGATTCTCTGTGGAAAGAATCATTTAACCATCAGATACACATTAAAAGTGTACTTTCTTATCTTGTCTTCCTAAGTATGACCTTATCAAATATAATTATGATTGCAGCAGTAGTTTAATTCCAAGTATCTTCCTATTTTGTTCCACAATAAAATATTAATTTTTAAGGTGAAAGTTAATAAATATTGCATTTTGACCAAATACATATTTGCTATTTCCAAGTTAAACATGAAGCCTGTTTTATTTTTTCCCAAATCAATTTGTATGAAATTTGTGTAGATGTTTTTTTAAGAATCAATGCTGAAATAGATTAAAAAAAAATGGACAATACAGACTTTCTTGCAGATTTACTCTCTGTTCTTATTTTTTCTTCTTTAAGAAAATAGTTTGGCATGACTAGATTTTCTTCCTCCTTCTTTCTCTATTCCTTTCAAGTATTAAATTTCTTCCTTCCTCACCTTCCCCACAAAGTCAAGAAACAGTTTGTTTTCAGGTCTGTTTAAAGCCTCTGAACCTGCATATCAAATAAACCAAACTAGTTCCTCAGTGGATGAAAGATGGAGGAGAAATTATTAATAAGCTTCTTATTGACTCAATGTGGCTTTAACAGGAACCCAAACACTTCATTCTGTTTTATACTTGGAGATATATGCAAGGCTATTTCTGTGCTGCGACTATCAAATGAAAGTGATGATATTGGTGCAGGAAAAGGATTCAAATAAAAAGATTTACACTACTTAACACAAAAAGAGCTTTATCCTTTAAACAGGAAACCTTCTCCATAATGTTTAGGCAATTAAACATAGACTTTCTTTTGACTGTTAAACCAGCAGTAGAGTTCAGCAAACCCTTATACTCTCTAAGTCCTTGAGAGTTGGCTTCCATATTGCCAGTGTCACAAATGCCAGCCTAAAGCAGCAGGTGTTCAGAAATGGTTATTGTAGTAAAACTTTAGAGACTCACAGTGGAGCTCACTGAAAGATAATACCATTTTCATGACTTTGACAGCCACTTTATTTCCCACTGCAGCCATGGAAGCTGTCGCTGGAGTTCTTTCTCCCTTGCAACTGAACCTTGGTGTACACAGTGAAGCATTTTGGTGGAATGTTTCAGTCTTTGAAAGGCTTTGGTCTGACTGTGTTCATGCACCTTTTGTTTCCCCTGAATGTTTGGTTCCTGCGACTTGCTGGCATGAATGTTCAAAATGAATTTCAAAGACGCATATGCATGTCACCATGGAAACTGAAGGCTAAACTCAAACAGCAGAGCTGCTGCTGAGATGATTGTGTACTTTATCCAGTTTGGGCATGGAAGCAGTTCCATGTGAACTATCTGAATAGTCACACAGCAAATGCGGTGGTTACGACTGGCAGAAACTTCTTTGCCATTGATCTGGTGAGGGCAAGAATATCTCATGACTGTAAAATAATCTTAAATTGCAACAGCTGAAAGTATAATTTGTTTGTGCAAGCTATTGATAGGAAAGGAAAATAAAAAGGACATTTTTTGCCCTTATTTATTTGTCCAACTCAATCTCAGTCTTCAGTCCTCTGTGTTCACTTGATATGTTAATGCTTTACAAGTCAGTGACTGGTGAGGACTCAGGCATGACTTTACAACTTCATTTCAGGATTATGTTTGAGAATTGTGAAAGGAAAAGATTCATATACTGCTTGTGGAAGAACATATTTTCTTTCTAGTTTACCTGTAGTGGGATGGACAAGAAGATATTTGTTTTACTTTGCAAGATATTACTTGAGTTATTATTGTGCACTATAGAAAAATTGCTGTGGTGAGCCAAAAGTTACAGTGTTTTACATCTCTTTATAGCAGTCTTATATACTGTGACAGTCACCATAGGGTTAGAAATGTCACAAACACCTGTACTAGATAAACAGACTGTAAATTTGTAAGAATATTCACTCTTTGGTAAACAGTGTAAATTTGATAAATGATTGTAATGAATTAATACCTATGATATAATTCCTAAAGTAGCAAAGGGGTTTCTTACTTAATACAGTGCTCTTTACAGTTCCGTTAATTCGTCATTCCAAGTCAAAAATTATGAAGGCTTCTAGTAATTAAGTGATACAGAAAATGAGACCTGATAATGTAGCCATGTAGTAATTTATTCAGTATCATAATTTTGTTGTTGAAACTTTCTTCTGGGTTGAAGTGCTTTTTTGTTTTTTTCATCCCAGCTAGGAGAAGTAATGGGAAATTTCCCCCCCCCCACCTCAACTTTGAGAAAACAACAATTAGTACTGTACAACCCTTACACCACTACAGGGAAGTGGGTGAAAGAAGGAATGAAGTGGGAAATGTTCCCATCTTTAATGAACTGGCACCTTTAACATTGAGTGTAGGGTACATATTTGGCACAGGCTTCAATAGTCTCCTGGAGGTCACAAAAAGTGGTATCACAAAAAGACTCAAATTTGGGCAACACTATAGGAAAAACAGAGGAGTAATTACTCACTTCTCAGCAAAAAGACAAATTCATCAGTTGGCATCCCATTAACTGTTGCAGCACCTTATGTCCTTTGGGTCCTATTCTGATGTAGTTTTAAAGATACAATAAATATAAATTTCAGACTACATAAAATCCAAAGTGTACCAATTTCTGGGAATAAAAATAATTTTTTTCCTATCTTTTAGTATTTGATTTATTCACAGCTGTTTTGAGAAAATCATGCAGTACCATTTTGGTCTTATTGTCTGCTAAAGATTTTCCCTCCTTTCCTTTTATTGGCCCCATTTCTCCCACACACAAATCCACAAAGCCACAGATGCTCCATTACAATGATGTCAGTCTTGCTACAAGCTCCAGCTGTTTGGTAGGTACATTTATAAAGTTCAGCCTTTTACATTATGCCATAAATGTATATTTCATGTATAAACATAAAGCTAACATATTGCAGATCACTCTAAGTGTAATTTTAATGGAAGTTCAGTAAGTTTAAAAAATACTGAAAAGTGTTTAATCTTTCCGTTGGCAACGTTTTTATAGTAAGTTTTCCAATATTTTTTTTCTTAGGTTAGGTTTGAATATTCATTGCCCTCTCCACTATTTCGTCTTCTGTGATCTTTGGAAAAAGTAGAGAGTTATTTTAGTAAGACAATATGTATTTTAAAGAAAGATGTCTGAGGAAAAATATGCTTCTCTCCACATCTTCTTGGTGCTCAAACTCTCACTTAATGTTCTGTACATTTACCATCAAACCACACTGAAAAGCACCTAATTCCTGGAATTGCCAGATTTCAATGATATTTGATATGGCAGACAGTCTGCTGATATGATATATAAATTCTAGCAGAATGTTTTAAAAACTCATCAAGAATTGGGCCTGAGCCTTAAAGCCTTTCTTTGCGTTATGTCCTGGTTTTCAACTAAAAGGCTAAACAGTGCCTACTTGTCTCTACCTTCTGCCTCTTTTCTCTTTGGTCTGTGTTTAAGTGTTCAGCTTATTGAAACTCTGCGCATCTTTGACTGATGCCCACAGAATCTTTCCCTGGTCTCCCTTGGGTGTTTTCCTTCTTATAAGTAGTGTCTTTACTTTTCACTCTCCTTTCAAGTTGCCTACTTTGTCTTAATTTGAATGTGGTGCTGAGTTAATCACCATAGTTGTACCATACAGTCATCATTATTCTAAAATAAATCACTTAGGCAGAGTTTGAGGCTTAATCTCTGTTTTGTTGGCTCAGTAATAAAATGACTCTCTAGAGGACAGATGAAAGCTGAGATCGGTAGTGCCTGGTGATGCAAGCAAGACCCAGAGTACATAAAGGCCCTAATATGATTATAGAGGGTAAAGTTTGGGACCATGAGCTATTAGTCTGGGTGGCTGCAGAGGAATCTTCCTTATTTTTTTGGACCAGTTTCATTCCAGATCATAAATACATAGTAGGATATTTGTAACAGAGTGGAATTCAGTATTGAAATCTTAGAAAGAAAACTCTGATAAATACCTCAGAATGGACAGCTGTATTCTGTGAGCAAAGGGTTGCCCAAGGCCCTCTACTTCTACAAGGTGTGGAGACATAATATAATATANAGGTGTGGAGATATAATATAATATATAAAGTAATGATATTTATGACTATGTTGCAGATGGTGTTGATAAGTTCAAGAAACTCTGTGGCTCAGAAATGCAGATAATGTCACCACTGTTCATTTTGTCTTTAATTTGCAGGTCTTTTGTTATCCAGCAAATCCCAAGCAGCAACCTCTTCATGGTGGTAGTAGATAATGAATGCTTCTGTGATTCCATCCCACCAATTACAATGGCACCTATAGAAATAAGGTATATCCTTTTATTTACAAACTTGTCAGAGATTCATATGCAAATATTGAAACATTTTTTATGATGTAAAACCTGCATTACATGACACCATCACACCCATTATAAGCACTGAGGTTGTTCTAAATTAAGGCAACTGAGAATGTGTTCTTAATTTATTTCCATGAGAATTCAATTTTGACATCTTGAAATTAGGCCCTAACTATGTAATTTCCTTGTAAGACTGAAGTTCTTGATATTGTTGCTTATAAGTCCTTACAATAGAGATATTTCTTTATTTTAGGCTTAGATCAGAGCATTGAAAATATTTCAGAATCCCACTTTTCAAAAATATAGCAGTGTAGCAAAGTAAATATGTCACTTGATTTTTAGTTGCTCCACATTCTGTTTTGTACAGTTCTGAAGTTCAGAGTTTCTCTTGTCCCATAAACAGGAATTTGCCAATAGCAGCCTGCAGTGTCAGTTTGTTGCAGACTCAGAAAGAGACAGGTTAAAAATGTAAGTGCACATGATACTGTTAAAACTGCAGAGAAGAAGGCACTACAATTACCTTCTTTTTCTTGTGGTGACCGCACCTATCGCCTTGGGGTTTTAATGGAGAGCAGGGAACGAGTTAAAGATTTTCACTGTATTCATTTCAAAACACTCCCATACAACTGCAGTTCTCAAAACATCTCTCCTTAACTGCCTTGTACATAATGAATCCCTTAAATGTGAACGTTTGAAATCTCAGAAGATAAGAAGACGCCCAGAATCTTGTCATGGATTCCATCCTGAAGTAAGTTTCTACTTTTCCTTTCTTTTGGACTCTGGAAGATATTTTATTTCTTTAAGAAAATAGTTAGGAAAGCTGTCTTCCAAGATGAAATGTTGGGAAATACTCAGAACACTCAGTAGTAAGGGAAGTGAGTGACATTAGAAGTACAGCAAATATTTTTTGGTCTTCTGTAGGCAATGTCTTGACTTGCTGCTTTTGCAG
>WEKX01008512.1:0-79563 GCA_013390025.1 Pitta sordida | reverse complement strand
TGGGCAGCGGCAGAGCCCGGGGGGAGCGGGGCCGGAGTTTGGTCTCCGCGAGTGCTTTGGGCGGCAGCGGGAGCGGCCCCTTGGCTCGGCAGCGGCTCCTCCAGGCCCGGCCCTGCCCCGGGGAGGGGGCGAGCGGCCACAGCAGCGCCCGGGTGAAGCCACTCGCGGCGTTATTCCGAGAAACGCACTACAGCTCTGAAACCTCTCCTGCCGGGCAGAACACCGCGTGTGGTACCATTCCTTCTTTACCAGTACGAAATTCGGTGGGACCTCAATGCCGTTGGTTGTCTTACTGAAGCAATAATACGCCGGAAGTATTTTTTGTGATTATTACTGGATTACATTCTCTCACAAAGGGCTGAGAAATTTAAACAACCTTAAGATAATGTTTCTCAGCAGGTTGGCAAACTAGGAAGTCGTTGTGTGGAGTTGAGGTGACCAAGGCTGTGTAGGGAGCCCCTGTAGTTACCTGTGGGGTTGGAGGGCAGCTTGGAATTTCTGGGGAAGAGAACTGCATAGGAATTCATATACACAATTGTTTGATTTAAGGATTAAGTCATGTTAATTTTGAGCAAGAAATTAAGGGAAGGACAGCAACACATTTGTTTGACCAAACAGGGTTAAGAACTCTGTGTTTGTAAGCAATGCGTTACTGGGTGAGTTTTGGGTTGGTTGGTTAGTTTTTTTACATACCAAGCAGAGAGGAGGGTTATTACCTTCTTTTTCTCTTGTCCTCATCCTAATATGGTGAGACATGTTTGCACTATCTGTATGAAGTGATACGTAGTTCAAACATGTCTCTTCAGTTGACATTGAAAGCAGAAGGGACGTTAGAAAAATGAAGTTGAAAAGCTGAAGTTGTGGTTACTTGCACAATACTCAGTACGTTGAAGAGATTTTTTGTTAGTCCTGATGTCTTGATCTTTATTAGGAATTTTTGTTTTGATAGATAAAGGGATGCATATGTGTTTTGAGTTTTATGCCATTCACTGTAGTACTTTGTAAATGATATCTGAGCTACAGATTCGAAATTTTAATTTTTAAAAAGGAAAAGGCAAGCGTAGGAGAAGTGGTTGCCGTGTCAGAGATGCCACAAAGTAGAACAAAGACCTGAGACCTATTTGCATCTGTCTTCAGAGAAGGGGGGAAAAACCCAGAAAAAGCATAGTGGTAATTTTAAAATAGAAACAGTTGTTCAAAAGCAGTCAGTGGTAAGAAATGAACATGCAACATAGTTTAAAAATAGGTGTTGACCATTAAATATCAAGACCAGAAGTGTTCATGCTGCAAGTTATGATCATGATCATTTTGAAATCTGTGGATGGGTGTTGATTTCTTAGAACTTGCCCTTCAGTGAAGCAGAAGCAGAAGGTTGAAGAGAACTGGAAAAGTAAAAGTGAGAAAATTCATGGGTTGAGATAAGAACTGTTTCATAATTGAAATAAAATTACAATTAAAAGGTTGTAGTGTAAAGGAAAATAACTAGGAAATACAACCCAGGAAGTGATACTGAAAACAGCTGCTCACCACCAACCAACCGATGCCCAGCCAGTCCCTGAGCAGCATTTCACCCCCAACCACCTTCTTCCTAATTTTATTGCTGAGTGTGATGTTACAGGGTCTGTGATATCCCCGTGGGGTCAGCTGTCCTGGCAGTGTCCCCTCGCAGCTTCTTGTGCACCCACAGCCAAAACCAGTGCCCTGGGACTGGGGGCAGTAGGGCCTGACTCAGCTCTGTACCTTGGTCAGAAGGGGAAAACTTTTCTAAAGAAAACAGTGGTTTTCAAAAGACAAAAATGGTCACAGAAACTGCCTTGACACCTTTGACTGCTGTCTTGTTCCCTCATCAGTCTGCCAAAGCTGCGGGGTGAGTGTGAGAATGGTGGGAAGGAGCAGTGCCTGTCCTCAGGGTTACCACAGTGACTGTCCCTGTGGACACACCGTGCCACCTCTGTCCTTCTGTACCTGCTGCTCTGTTTGTCCTGGTTACGTGGCTACTGTAAAACCCACACTTGAGTGAGTACACAGTTCCCTTTGTATAACAGACCTCCTCACATTTATGCTTGGTCTACTGGGAGGACTGTTGGATTACTGGAATGTATAAACACTGACGTTTGCTGATGTGTCATCACTTCTCCAGAGCAGCAGATCAGCCCCATGAACTCTGGAAGGGTGAACTAACTTGTGCCAAGTTCTTTATAGAAGTGCTTATAGACTTCACTGAAATCCTGACGCAAACTGTGTCATGTAAGGAGGGCAGTCACCAATATTCCAGAGACTTTGTCCACTCTCCAGAAAAGCAGAAAGGTTTGTGTCATTGTTGGGAGCCTTGTGACTCCAGCCCTAATTGGACATTTAAGCCTGAAATCCTTTTTCTTCACATACTGTCTTTTGTATCTGCAGAGGGTTTTTTCCCATAAATATCTTTTTGATATTGGAAGGGCTTTTTGACTTGAGAGACAGTCAGATGAAGTGTAAGATCAAGAGGTACTTCCTGGAACCTGTTGTTAAACTTTGAAGAATGATCAATGTGTATGGGAATGGCTTGGTTGGAGAAGAGCAGACAAGGATTGCAGATGGATTTTTGTTGCTTAGAAATAACACTTGCTTTTTTATTTTTTGAGGTTTGCAGCCTGAAGATGTGTGTCCACAGAGCCTTATCCTTGTAGCTGAAGGTCTAAGGGAGAGATTTTTGGATGGTGGATGAGGAAAGGCTGAATAAATAGCTTACCAGAGCAGGAACCAACAAGAATTTTAGATTACTTTTTTTTTTTTTTTAAATATGCAAACAGGTGGCACATACGATAAGGAGGATAGGAACTGGCTACTGCCTCAGCAGAGGAATTGGCTCCCAGGGCTGCAGAAGCACTGGGGGTGATTGGCTGCGTAACTGAGCTCTGCCTGTGCTCAGCTGGCATGGTTGGAGTTGATCATTCCCAGGCGGAGTGTGGAAAGGAAAAGACAACTGATCTGGAGGGCAGCAGTGTTGGCACGTTCAGGTACAGACATAAGTGGTGAGGAGGCAACATGGACATTGCCAGACCAGCAGAAGTTATGAATTAAGGCTAAAACTTACTACAAAGTTTGGAGCTGTGATAGATGGGAGTTTTTAGAGCATCTTGCAAAAGTGCAAAAAAGTCAAGCTTGTTTTTAAGTGGTCAAAAATTCATATATTCTAAATAAATATATTTGTGTTATATCTTGTGAAGTAAAGGAACAAAAATTCAAGTGTCTTAATGAACCCAGCCTGCTTCTGGTATCAAGATACTGATCCAGAATCTGCACTGGGACAGGGACAGTATTGAATAGTCATACAGTTCCTATTGTTGCTGCCAGTCTCTGTACTTGAGATGAATTAGTGCTTCTATGACCTGAAGCAAGCTGGCAGCAGTGGAGGCAGTGCAGCAGTTGGTAGGTTTCTGGAGGATTGTCCTCAGAGAAGAATTCATGAAAGCAAATGAATTTGTTCTGTTTCCATCATAACTGGAAACATGCATCAGTTTCGTCGTAACTTAGTTTTAGTGGTTGGATGAAGTCAGAAGCGAACCTTTGTAATATTTTTCTAGAAGAATAAACTACCTTTCGTTTTCGGGGTTATTACAGAGTAATTTAGGTTGGACAAGGGTCATTTGGATCAGCCACCTGCTTAGGACCTACTTAGGTAAGGTTATTCAAGGTCCTTGGCCTTGGTATTCTGTTACACCTTTTCATTCCAAAATGTGTTTCCTACTTCTGTTCTTGTTATGAAATTATTTACAGTCAGCTGTGGTCCTGATGGGGAAATTCTGCATTACTATCTGGCTTGTTTCCCATTTCTTTTGTTTGCTTTTAGTAAAGACTCTCTAGTTGTAGTTTCTGTTTCCTTCCAACTAATCTGTTCGTTGCCCTTGTGTGTGTTGCCTCCAGATTCTGCTGGTATTCCCAGTGGGTGGCTTCTTGGACTTAAAAGATTAGATACCAGAGTCGTCTGTGGCCAGCACCTTTCTATTGTGTGTAACAACAGTGGAACAATCCAAGTAAATTTTCTTAGTTTCTGAGCCTTTTCCCTCCCATACGTCTCTCCCTGCTGAGTGCAGGCTGTGCTGTGCTGTGCTCTGTACCACCCTGGGGCCTGCTAAGGGAATGCCCTTCAAACTGAGGGGTAGAGCTGCTTGGAATAAGCTTGGGCAGTGGGAGACTGTGCAGGAAGCTGCATCCAGGAGATCTGCTGGGGACAGAGCAGCAGGAGCAGAGGACCTGGCAGGAGCTTCTGAGCCGAGCAGCAAGCTCGTGGGGTTGGATGGCAGTGGCCTGGCTCTTGTGCTGCCGTGTGCGTCTTCTGGCTTTGTTCTCAGTGGTGTCTGCTGCCTTGCTCAGCAGAAGCCACTCACACACTGCTGTGGGAACAACAGAATGGAGTGTGGCTCTTGGAGAGCTGTCTGATGGTCTGGGCAGGAAGAGAAAAAGGGAGATGACTAAGTCAGCATTGGTGTTCCACAGAGAAAATGGTGAGCAGAGTGAAGCAAGTGAGTAGGTGGCGGGGAGGAGAGGAAGTCTGCATTGAAACCACAATTGTTTCTTTCCCCTTTGGGAAAAGGTCAGCATTCTTACACTCTGGAATGAACTAATAATTGGTGGAGGAAAGTTGCATTACAAACTCAGTAAAACTTTGCTAAGCAGCAAAAATGGCAACCTGAGACATATTTGAGAGCTGTAAAACCTTTGAGTTGGACATACTTAATTGTTTGGGTTTCTTTTTCCTGCAATGTAAATATTTTTATTTCAAATCACACCAGAGATAAATACTGTTTTTTTAAACATTTGAGCTACACCACAAACCAGGCTCCTGTTGGTTAGCAACTGCCATGTGGCCTGTCATACTGTTTGATTTTTCAGGTGAACAAGAGTGATTAGTTCTTGGAGAATTAGGAGACTGCCAGATAGCTTAGCACACTATTAAAGATGCCCGATATCCCTGTTTTAGCATTTTAAACTTAGAAAGGAAGAACTGGTATTGGGAAATAGTGTAAAAACTGCCCTGTGAAAAGCAAGTGGAAAGTAGGCAACAACACCACCAACAAAATCAAGATTAACATTTAATACTATCAGAAAAAAATATCAGTCAATAAATTTTATGCTGGTAAAAGTCTTTCTTGCTTCTAAATGAACCTAATTGTTTGTCGCTTGCCCTTAATAACTAATGTCTTGTTATAATTTTCTCTCTATTATGTTTTAGATACAATGTCTGCACCCAGTGGCCCCCCTATCCCATCTGCACCCCCTTCGTATGAGGAAACTGTCGGAGTCAATATGAACTATCCTCAGCCCGGTCCTGTCCCTGGAGCCGGACAGAAGCCAGATGGGAAGGGAATGAGCCCTCCCCCGTACATGGGACAGTCTGCACCAGCAAGTGACCCCAGTAAGCTTCAAAAACTCTTCTGTACTTCATGTTAAGGAGTTGTCAAGTGGCTGCGTAACATCTGCTGTCAGAAGATGAAAGATCTGGTTCAGGTGTTCACCACCTCCCAGAAAATATTTTTTAACGGAGTAATGTGAACCAATTCTCGTGAATCCTTCAGTGTGTGCTAATATCAATAACATCATTTGGCTTTCTGCAGTTTTTAGTGCAGCCTTGTTCTTAAGGCAGTGTATTTCTGCATTAGGAAATGCCATGGTGATGTCTCTTTGTCATTGTGTATTTCATTGCTCTGAGCCCCAAATATTTCAGTTATAGCTGGTTCTAGCTTAGAGGAAGTTGATGACTGTTCTTTTTGCCTTGTTTACTCATTGATTAAACAGCATATCTCTCTGCTCAGTTAGAGTTCAGACGGTGTATGTGCAGCAACCGGTGATATTTTACGACCACCCAGTTCAGATGTGCTGCCCTTCCTGTAACCAGATGATTGTGACACGTCTCTCATACGAGGCTGGAGCTTTGACTTGGCTGTCGTGTTGTGGCCTCTGCCTGCTGGGGTAAGTCAATTCCAGTTTGCCCTTTTTTGACTTCTTACCCGACCTTTTACAGCTCTAAGGTTAAGAGAGCTCTCAGCTTTGCTTTTTCTTTGGTTCACATAGCCTGCACCTCCACTTACATCCCATAGGACCTCAAAGCAGCTCTGGAACACTGGAATAAAGGACTCCAGAGCCACCTGTGTTCTTCCTGAAGCTTCATGGCGTCAGTTTTACTGACGGATTTCACAAGAAATGTATTTTACCTTCTTGTGTATCTAACAAGTGGTGAAACAGTGTTCTCTTTTTGCTTCTTTGCAGGTGTGTAATGGGCTGCTGCTTATTTCCCTTCTGCATCAATGCCCTAAAGGATGTGGATCACACCTGTCCGAACTGCCAGACTCTTCTGGGTTCTTACAAACGCTTCTAGGCAGTGTTTAGACATTGGTTGATGAAGTTGGTTAGCACCTCTACAAGCCCTCTCTGAAGCTTCATGAAAAACTTCTCATTTCTGTGCACCTTGTCACTGGAAACCAATAAAAAGTAATGTTTATTGCTAGGTTATTTGGATACAAATTTGCTTGAGGGGATTTTCACTGAGGTCTGTACAAAGTGTACATAACCTGTATTGGGCCACTCTGTCCAGCAGCAGTGGAGAGCAGTGGTGTGTTTCCCTTTTTGGTCTATGCAAAACAGGTTGGTGACGTTTTTCACTGAACCTTATCTCAGTCATTTGCACTTTGTCCCTGCTGTGCTCTCAGCACAGACTGAGAGGAGGATGCCTATGGAGAACTGTTTAGGCTCCTCCTTGGTGTCCATGCTTTGGCAGCAACACTGTTTACAAACTGGCAGGGAATTGCCTCTTCGACAGAAGAAATGATTTGTTGGCATCTTTTCATGAGCACTAGAATTCACTTTAAAACTTGGAAGAGAACCAAACCTAAAAGCTTCTTCCACCTTGGAGGTTGCTTTACCAAATGGGCAACTCAGGTTAACGTGTATCGATGATTGAATCAAGTATCTGAATTTTCTTGTCAATGTCAAGTCTCTAATCTGTAGTAAGGGTGTTCACACAAGATTTTTTAATAGATATTTGTTCAGTGTTCTTTGTTTGGGTGGAGGGTTTTTTTTTTACTTTTTTAACAAATCAAGTCTGTGGAATGTTCTCTTTTTTCCACCCCAGTGGAACTGCCCAGAGAGCCTTGATTACAGCATTGGAAAACTTCTTGTACATTTATGTAAATCAGCTGAGAGCTCATAAACAAATCTGGTTGCCAAATGTGCCTTCTGTAAATATTCGGTATAAGTTAGTTTTTCAAAAGTTTTTCAGCACTTCATGTTTGAAATCCAGTATATCCATATACCACCTGTAGGCCTTGTGCTAATTAGTTTTAGTAAATTGTTGCTGCTCGTGAGTGATTCTGTGATTCTGCAAGTGGTATAAGAGCTTCCTTGTGCATTTGGAAAAGGTTTCTGTCTCTCCTGTCTCTGTAACTGTCAAGAGAATGACAGAGATAAAAAGCTGGTAGTTTTGTAGCTTTCTGCATTGATGTTGCAGTCCCAGCATGTGCTTTTGTCTGCTGGTTCCCTCCGTGTTCTTGAAGGGCCTGGGTGATGCTGCTTTGAATTTTCTGTTCTGGTGACATGAGCGTGTGTGTTCCTGGAAAGCAGCACAGCCCTACTGGGGGTCACAGAAAATGTGCTGCTTGTCAGCTGAGTGTCACAGCAAGGCAGGAGGAAGCAAGGAAGATTGCAGAGTTTCCAAGGTTGATATTTGCTTACGTGGTGGGGAGGATGTGTAGTTGTGTTAGTACCCCATCAGTCTGGTCTGGATAATCATCCCATGCATTCATTGGGTGAGTAAGTTTTCCAGTTATTAGTCTCTTAGCTCCCCTTTTCTCTCCAGAGTTGGGAAATCTGAGGTAGTGGCACCCGAATGTAGAACACTGAGAGAAGAACACAAGTGTTCTGTTTGTTTTATGTGCACAGTCCAGTGCTTCTCTTTAAGTTCCTTGCATGGATTGAGAATAGGACACACAATGTTGGCAGCTTTTCATCTAATTCAGCATTCTGCAAAACTTTCTGCTGCCCCTTCTATGCTTAAATCTCCTTCAACACAAAACCTGTGTTTGTTCTCTTGTGTATGAGTTATCTACAGAATGCAAAGCAAAATGCTTTGTTAAACATCAAAAACCAAATATAGGATATAACTTGCTTTGTGTGAAAGCTCTTTTTGTTTGGTATCGAAATTACTGTTTGTTTTCAAGACTGACTCTTGTTAAAATAAAACCTTTGTCTTCCCTCTGTAGTGCTTGTGGTGCATTCTCTGCCCTGCAGATCACATGTCACACAAGGAGCCATATTGCAAATGTGTTGTTTTCCTGCAGCTCAGGCACATTCAATTTCAGTTAAAACACTTCTTGGTAAAACATTCACCTGCAGTACAAACACAACAAAACAAACACATAAATATAGCTCCAAATTCACATTCCAGTAACCAGTGGAGAGCAAATAGATATCAAATACCACTACATTCAGTTGGGAAGAGTCACAATTAATCGTGTGAGAATATCTTGCTTTCTTTTAATGCTGAAAGCGTTTGTTTGGGGGGAGCGGGTGATGTGCCGAAAACACAGGAAGGCAAAGTTAGTACGTCAAACAATTTTGTTCTAAAGCACTGATACTACTTTTATTAAACAATGTTACGGTTATTCTGGTATTAAGGAAGTCACGAACAAACAGTTTTTCCTCTGTCACGATATTTTCACATTTTCACGTGTGTCCTGCACACACGAGTGTCGTCCTGCTCACGTGTGTTCTCCTGCATAGGCAAGTTCACATGTGATCCACTGTTGCACACATGTTAAACCGCACAGCATGTTGTCCTGCACACGAGATGTGTGTACAGGACAATGTACAGGACAGTACATGTGAGATGTTGCCCTGCACACGTGTGTTCACACATGTTGTCCTGCACACAGACGTGTTATCCCGCGGACACATATTGTTGCACACGCGCATGTTCGCTCGTGTTGACCCACACACACGCGTTCACACGTGTTGTCTGGCACACAAGGTGTGGCTGAATGGGAGAACATGTGTGAACACACGTGTGTAGTGTGTTAAGGTGTGTCTGTGGGACAGCACGTGCTGTCCTCCCCCCACGCGTGTGCCCGGCTCCTGCCCATGTGGAGACCACACGCCCCTCACGCTCCTGCCCGGGATGTGCAGGTGCCCAACCGCCCCCAGGCCCACCCTGGTCCGGTACCAGCCCTGGCCCCACCCTGGGGAACCGATAAATGGGGAGGGGGAGGGGGGGGCGTCAGTTGAACCGGCCAGAGTGGGTGACAGGTGTGTTTGCTGCCGGCCCCCTCCCGCTCCCCTCAGCCCCGGCACTGCCCCGGGGAACAGAGGAAATTGGGGTGGGAGGAGCAGGGGCAGTTCTGGAGGGGGGATGCTGCTGCGCTTGAGGGNGGTATCAGTGCAAACCAGACACAAGCTGCAGATGCCCAGGAAGACCTGTGTCTGACATGTTGTACAACACATTCCCTTTAGTCTCAAACCTTTGGCTTTCATCCTATGCACTTTTTGATTGATTAATCATAAAAAAAAATTAAAAGGGTGATTAAAAAATTAATTAGTTTATTTAAAACTCGCTGCATAGGATTTTCTGTGCATTAGCTCTGCTCTGATGAGATATACTTAATTTCTTTTCAGTTTTGTGGAATTTCTAATTTATGTATTAACTTCTCTCTCTCTTCTTTTGCAAAAGGGCTGAAGTGCTGTTGGCGATGGGATCAACATTTGTCCATGTCTTTCTCTCCCCTTACTCTCCCTGTGCCCCCTCCCCTCTGCCAGAGCCCCTCCTCTGGCTGGAACAAGGGAGTTGGAATAGTGAGATGCTGCTTTGTGAAGGAAATCTGCTTTCCCTGCCTGGCTCAGAGGTGCCTTGGAGAGCAGAACTGATGTGTTTTTGTTGACTCCTGCTCAGAGGAGGTGGTTTTCACTGGCCATGGGGTTGCACACCATCATTTTACTCTGTGCTGTTGTGGCAGGAGCTTCAGGGAGTAAGTAGAAGAAACTTTCTCCTCTGCTAAGATTGTTCTCTCTCAATGCAGGATACCTCTGCTAAGGAATTACCTCACTAGCAAAACTTCGGAGATTTTGTTGATTATGTTAACAACTTGTAGGTTTGTAGTGATTTGTAGCAGTTTTGCCTTGATTTTCAGAGTGGTTGTAGCAGTTTGCTGTACTGAATTCTCCGGGTGGTACTGGGCAGGTGGGAGGGTTCCCTCCCCGCCTGGAACAGAGGCAGTTAGATTGTGCATCTTCCTTCAGCATTCTGGGGAAAGCACCGGGAACAATGATATTGCGTCAGTCCATCCATTATTCTCACGTGAAAATAATGTTCGTATCATGTTCGAAACTTGTGCTCACTCTGGTGTTTGGCAGATGAAGGACTCTGAGAGGTGTGAATAGATCATGAACTGTCAATTTTAATGAACTGGTCCTTTTTTTACTCTTGTCAACTGAAGAGAGATAAGTGCATGCTGTTTGCAGAACCAAAATAAATGATGGAAGAAAATCTAGTATTGAAGAACAAGTCTTACCATATTTGTTTTAGGGTTCTTTAATAAGTTGCATAACTTCTGTTTATAGACAGGTGTAATCACAAAAATGATAAGTCAAGCAGTAATTCTAATATTTCACATAACCTGGTCTCTCTGTGGTCGAAAGTTTTCTCATTTGGCAGGTATTTCCAGCATGAGATCAAGTGTGCCTGAAAATAACATGCTATACTTTTGAAAGGTAAAATCTGAAATTCAATGTAGAGAACTAATTCTGCAAGATAAGGAGCATTTTTTGGGAGGAAATATAAATGTGAGGTAAGACCTTTTCAAGGAAAATGTAATGCTACTCCCAAGAAACTTAAATTTTAATTTGGGAACTAAAATGTATGTGAACTTGAGAGGAGGCTGAAGAAACACATTCTTGTTTTAGTTGTAAATCAGTGAATTTCTTTCTTTCCTCCTGCATTTAAAAGAAGCTATGTTTCAAATAAATAATATAAATGTGGATGTTTAAATGTTGTAGTTTAACAAGAGAATTTTCTTCAGCCACATGTAAAACACCCAAAGGCACAGAGCCAGAATAAAGAGGCTCTTTTAACTTCTGTCTCCAGTGGGAGACAAAGCTGAGCAACACGGGGGTGTCAGTTACTGCTTCCCAGGAAGGCTCATTAGCATATCCTATCAAATAGAGGTTGGGATGATTGAACTCACTGTTGAATTACTATTTATCAATCATGGCAAGTACAGCTGACTGCTTTTAATAATTAAATAATGTAATATATGATTTATTAGTCGAGTACCATTTTCCTTCACTATGGTACACGCCAGTGCCATGTGTTGCTGTGCAGCAGGATCACGTATTTCATTTGGGTGTTCCTTGTATCTCACTGAGTCTGTGAGCAGCAGGGATCTCATGCCATCTGCATGTTCCTGCTGGTATCTAGGACTTTGGGTGACTTGCTGAGTCCTGCATCTCACATGTGTCTGTCATGAGGTTCCTTCCTCAGAATTCCTGTGATTCAGCCCAAGTTTAGCACTGAAGTCCTCAGGGGACTGAGAGCAGGAGGCCAGTGTTCAGTGCAGTACCTGGGTACTCACCAGGGCAAAACAAATGTGCAGTGGTTTTCTTCTTGTGCTGAAGCAGGATTTATGTTAGTCCAGCCCTTTTGAGTGCCCAGTCGTACCTGCAGAGGCAATGCCAGAGATGCAGAGGAAATGGATACCCTAAAAATGTCATTCACCCTCCAAAGCTCCTCTGTGAGAAGAGGCTTTGTCTAACAGTGCTGTCAAGAACCGATGCATGTAATTCTGCCAGGCTTATATAAGGTCATCCAGCATCTCAGCATTAGAATGAAAATCTTACTAGTTCAGTGTGCAGATGTGTGTGCACAGAATGAAGAGAAGGAATGGAGGCTCTGTATGAGCAGCCCCAACTGTTCTCCTGTTAGTGCCAAGGTGAGTCTACAGCAATTCCATCTGTGGGGCGTGTTCTGCACCCCCTTGAATTCACTGCCTTGCCAGGCAAAGTCTGAACGAAAGTCATGGTGGAGAACAGACTCTCCAGTGTTAAAAACCATCTTAACCAGCTGCCACCCTCAAGTTGTGATGCTTGTGTTCCTTAGTGTGCTGCTGCTGGAAGAGGTTTTCTTGGGCAGTAAAGGTTGCTCTTGTTCTGTTTTAAATGATGCTTAGGGTTTCTTGAGTGGCCACATGCAATAAAAGTCACAGCTATGTAGAAATTTTCCTGAACTGTAATAAAATTAAAAGCCCATGGATATGGAGAAGTGTGGTGCATGTTCTTGGATTAAGAACTTCCTTTTTTAATTTGATTTGTAGCCATCATATTGGTGCATTTCCATGCCTATCTACTAAGGCAGGTCATTCCTTTGTGTATGTGCTTGTGAGGTATAGATGTGTGGAAAGGGGCAAGAGTCTCATCCCTGCATAATTGGTAGAAAAACTCTGGTAGATTTATTTATTTGTTTTGAGAGCCATACTTTGATTTCAGTTATTTCATTGGAATTGAAAAGCAGCGGGTCTGTGCTGAGCTGCACACCAATTTTCAGAGCTTTTCTCTTCTCTTACCTGTCACTGCAGGATCCTCAGAGAGTTTAAGTTACAGAGCTTCCTGTCGTGTGGAGTGTGTAGGTGAGTAAAACAAGACTGTATTCAGGCCTTTTTTTGTGACAAAGAAGGAGAGATTTTCCTTCTTGATTTCAGTGGCCAAAAGATTCAAAGGTAGGAAGAAATAAGGAAAGGGGGAAGCCTAATAGACTAATTGACTCCCCCTAAAAAACCCTCATTGTTTTTGTTTGCTTCCTAGGGCAGAGTGCGTGGTATTTCCCCAAAGGAGGTAGATACAGCTACAGGTACTCAGCAGTCACCAACACATTCCTGCAGGGAAGCACTTCCAAGAGCAGTGGCGTCTCTCTGGAGAGCACAGTTATCATTGAGGTATTGGGGAATTGCCAGATGGTCTTGAAAGTAAGTATTGCCGCAATTGTCTGAGTTATTGGGGTGAGCTGACAGGGAACCTCATTTTCCTTTGGGATTTGCAGTTGTGTTGCAACACTGAGGCTTTGTTTGTAGGCCGTGACATTCTGTGTGGATATTCTGATGTGATAAAGTGCACAAGTTCTTCCTGACAATTCAATATAGTATTGCCTATAATCTTTGCTCCTAGATGCAAGATGTACAGATTAAGAAGAGTTTTGCATCCAGAGAGGAGTCTCTGAAGGAAATGGACAGCCTAAGGTAGAAAACCTAATCTGGTCTAGTTTTTTATTTTTTTGAAGATAAATGGCTTAGCAGCAGCTGCTGGGCATGGTTCACTCTGCTTCATGGTTTCAGTTTCAGAGTTTCTTTTGATTTTTTTTAAAAAAAGCAAGAATCAAGTTATGCACACCATCACCGAAATTAGAAGCATTTGGTCCAAACAGGTTGTTTTAAGCCTGGTTTTCATCCCTTTATATGTAAAAAATTTAGGGAGAGTAGACAATCAAAATCGTTGTGGGTACAAATTACCAGACCCCTAGCTGGCTATGAGGGTATGTATGGATCACAGCTCTCTTGGGTTTGGAAGCACATCTTGGAAGTTCTTGCTTTGCAAGTTTCTCACAGTGCAAAACATTGTGGTTTTTTTTTTTGTTGTTTGTTTGTTTTGCTTTCTCTTCCAGGATATTTGAACTGCAGTTATTTGTCCAATGTAATTTTTTTCCTTTCATGTTTTCAGTAGCTGATGCATAACATAAGTCAGTGTGTTTCTCACTGACTTGCCAAGGTATAGTGCCTCATGTAGATTTCTACACAAAAAGATCTCTCCAAACTGTGGAGGTCTGGCATTTTCCCAGAGAGCTGATGCTTCTTGTGTTGTCAAAACAAAAGCAGTTCTGTTGTCTGATTAAGCTCAGCCTTGTAATCTTCCTCTTTGTCCTGCCACTTGGATTCTCAGCCTTTAAACAACACTGAAAACTGAGGTAATTGACTCAATTCAAAGGGTCAAAAAGTGCAGCCTTGGAGTAAATGCATTGCTTTTTATATTCATCAGGAGGAACTTTGTGTTTTCCAGTATGAGCAGCGGCATCAGAGTTCAAATGAATGTACAGGCACATCTTCTGGGAAGTTGTTTGCAGGATTTTCGTAGCTGTAAGAGCAGCTGTGTCTTGTCCTTTGCAGAGAAGCCAAAAAATAGAGGCAGCAAAGAAAGCATTCAGTGAAGCTTGGCCATTGAAGATAATTATTCAGATGAGTGAACCTTATTAGCATTTGCCTCAGCCTATTGTGAACATACAGTAGTGTAGCTTGTCCTCTGAACATGCATGTAATTTCCACAGATAGTAGCAAAAGCTGCCAAAATTGCCCTGGAGTTCCGACACCCTTATCCCTTGTGCCAGTGTCTTCCTCTGGAAAGACTTTTATCCACCTGTTGGTGTGTTAAAAATTTATCTCTTACTGTGTGACCCTGTGGATTAGATGAACAGTTAGTTCCACAGTTATCTGCCCATTAACTCTGTCTCTCCCTGTGTGGGAGCTGACCTCTGGGCTACTGTAGAATTCTTCCTTTGGACGGCTTGTTTTTCCCCGCTCAGATGGAAAATCTGATTAAAGTACGTCATCATAGGAGCAAAAATCAGTGTTAAAAAGGAATCTCTTGCAAATGTAGAAAATGCTGTGTAGTCAATGTGGGATAGCAAAAGCAATTAGGGAGTGTACTGAGAGCAGAGACTGGGGAATAAGTTTGGGATGAAGCCCACCTAGCAGAGCAGGAAGATGTGGGTTAGTTAATTGGAAAGCAGATGTTCTTGTGTATCACAGCTGAAGAAACATGATGCACTTACTTACTCAGATTGGCCTACCAATGCTAAAGGCACCCTGAATCATAAAATGGAATTTCTCTCTTGCATTAAACAAGAATCATTGCCATTAAGTGCCTTTACTTGTAAAGAATTTACCGGGAGGTGCTTTTATTCAGTGTTGCAGTTGTGTTGAGGATGCTGTGATTATCTTGAGAAGATTTGGGTTTAGGTTTTTGTGGGGGTTTTTTAAGGACTCCTGGGTTCAGGGTGAATTTATGAGTAGAGGTTTGCTCTAAAGAATGGAGATACAGAATGAGACAGCTCCATTGTGGAGGAGCAGCTTTGGTATGAAAATCTGAGTCAGATACCATAAACTGACTTGCACTGTTTGAAGCAAGAAATGATAAACTATTTTATTGCAGGGATATACTGGAACAGCACCCTCTTCATTTTTCTTTCCATGATGGGAAAGTCCTGAAGCTGTGTCCTGTGAGGAGTGAGCAGACCTGGGCACTGAACATAAAGAGAGGCATTCTCAGTGTCCTGCAGACAGCACAAGCACCTGCTGCTGGTGCCCTCGTTGAGGAGGTGAGACATGAGGCAGAGCCTCAGAGGCTCTGAGGTGACTCTTGACTCTTGTACATCTGAAGCCTATTCTCTTTGTGAATAAGTAAAGGCTTTCTTGTGAATGTTAGAAAATTATCTGTAATTCCCGTTCTTGTGGAGGGTTGGAATCCACTACTTGCTCACCTGAGTTGTAGCACCTGGGCTTTACCTGTTCTCTGGGGAAAATACAGTATGTATTATTCATGATTATTCATTATTTCTTTTTTTCATTAATCTTGCTTCTCAAAGCTCTTTGCAATTATTTTAATGCTTAAGCACAAATTCTGCTGTGTTGGACTGAAACAACAGCCCAGTTCACCCCTGTTTCAGCTGTGTGTTTACAGGAGATACTCCAAGGGCTGCAGTTCTCTTGTGAAGAGCTGTCTCCAGGCTGACCTTCAGCACGATGTGCACTGCCTCATTCTCCTGCTATTGCTGCGTGTCAGTGCTTAAAGAGATGTTTGTTCTGCTGTAGGGCTTGGGACACTCACGTGGTTACACTTACTCTGACTAGTAATGCTCTTCTGAATTGATGACACGCCCACAAAAGTATTAAATGAAAAATCTCGCATCTGGAAATGATCTGATTCAGAATAACACAAATCAACAGACCCTGGCTACTATAAAGTTTGGCCAGTCTTCAAAATTATTTGCCTTTTGTGGCAAACCCAGTGTTCAGCAAGGGAGAATTTAGGTCTCTATTGTTAGTATAAAAAAGTAATTATTAACGTTAATTGTAATAACCCCCAATACCTCCTTGTCTTACGTGAGTGATTCAACAGTGTATATTTGTTACCAGGTGGATGTTCTGGGAATATGCCCAACCAGGTATCAGCCAAAGGGTCCTGTTCTTGTAAAGACCAGGGACTTAAACCTCTGCTCCCATCGATACTCTGGTTTTACTTCAGTGCAGTCTGTTGTTCTTCCTCATGTGTCGGTAAGTTTTGGGGAATGGCACTGATTCTTCCACAGGGCCTTTTAATTTGTTTCCAGAGTGTCTGTGTGTGCCCAAACTCCAGCCCTTAGGAAAGGAAAGATGAGTATTTTTCTCCATGTAATGTCTGTTACTCACAGAGGTTTTTGCATTGTAGTTTATGAACATTGTAGAGGTCATTAGGTGCCTGCATTAAACTCTCATGGAAATACATTACAGTGATAAACTGAAAGTAGAGTGTGGAAGAGAGGAATAGAGAGATGGAGCAAAAAACCTAATACATTATGAAAAGGAAGTTGTTGTTTGCAGAAAACTTTGGAAAGATAGAAGCTTTCCTGAAAACCAGGCTTACAGCTTTCCACTCTTGACAGCAAATGCCATCATGGTTGTATCTGGTGCTGTTTTTATTAGCTGAATATTGCTTGTTTCTTGTATTGTACTAGCTAGTCATAATTTACCAGGCTTTGGCTTTTTTCAACTCTGCAGACCAAACAGATCTGCTTTACACTGAGGCTTTGTGAACTGAAATGAATTGAGACTATTTGATGCAGAAAGTTAGTAGCAGTTGCATTTTGGTGATGAAAAATTAGACTGAAAATAAAGAGCACATCAGCTTCCACAGGCTGGGGACTGTCTGGACAAGGGACTGCACACTGTGCCAAAACGGGAATTCTCTGTGAGGCTGAGAGAGAGAGGATTGGGCAGGCTGACACAGATCAGTGGGACTTTACCTGAAGTGTCTGTTGTTGTCAGTCTGAACAGCAGGTCCTGTCCTCCAAACTGGAATGTATTCAGAGCATTAAGGATGGAGTCCTGGCAGAGGCCAAATGTAGCGAGTCCGACCGTGTGACGCTGTTCCCTCACAAGGGCAGTGGGACAGAGACACAGACACAATCTTCACTGCAACTCCTTCAAGTGGAAACAGAGACACTGCACAAAAAACGTAATGAAGCTTCTGTTAAAATAAATTTATTTCCTAGAAAAAGCTTGGGTCTGGGTCTTGCCTGTGAGAACATTTTGCACCTGGTATTTCCTTGAATGTATTAAACCATTTGGAAAGGGGTGTTTTTACAGGCTGGGCAGAGCTGTCCCTTCTTTGAGAGCTGGGGCCTGCTAGAGCAAAGCTGAGTGTGTCTCCAAAAGTGAAATACTTTCTGTAATGGCCAACTCTTTTTTACCCGCTTTACATACTTAGTGTCCTTGGACACAGAGCATCAGCCTTCCTGTGTCTGGGGACAAGTTTTTATACAGATGGAGCCTAATGAATTGTAAGTCCTAATGGAGCTAAGGGCCTGCCATGCCTGAGAACTGTTTTAATTTTTATTCCATCTTTGCTCGGTGGCTCCTCCTTAAGGGAATGATTTTACCAAAGTCAACAGGAGGCTTGCCTAAGGAAAGATTTTAACGCTGAGCTCTAAATGTTGAGAAACATTTTGGTTGGTTTGTTGGGGTTTTTTTCCTTTAAAAGGAAACCCCAAATTTCAAGGATCCTTTTTGTTTATAGTTATATGCCAATATAAGATGACAAGATTCTTCCTCAGGAAGAGGTTAAGAGCTAAGCCGTTTATTTTTCTTGGCACCTAGATCTCCTGTTGATTTCCTTTGAGTTTGTAGTGTGGGACAAGTGATTAAATGATACTGGAAAAGGTGATGAATGTAGAGACATATTGATAGAAAGTAAGACTTTGTCTTATTTCTCTGGCTCTTTCAGGTCACACTTGTCTTTGGATATTTATTATGTTTTGTTCTTAAATGTAAGCTGACTACAGGCATTCATATTCATCCTTTGGCTTTACTGGGACTAGAGAGACTCTTAGAGGTAGAAATAAAGGCTCATAAAGAAACTTTCCCCCAGCACAGAGAGTTAGCCATAGTAAATAGCCAGCAACCACCAGACATCTGATTTTTCCTTCTGTCTTTCCAGTGGACCCTGAGGATCTGTATGTGACCAGCATTCTCTATGAAAGGGAAGAATCTGAGAGGGAGGTCACTGGAAGGGAAGTGACTGAACTGGTGTGGAAGCTTTGCTTAGCACACGGTGCGAGCTCTGAGGTGAGTTTTTGTATGTAGCCTCTGTTTCCTTGTGAGGCTCTTTGTGGCCTGAAAATTCTCCTACACACATAAGAGGTGACCAAGAGAGTGGGACTTTGAAATACCGAAGCCTTCCTTTGTTTTGCACGTCTTTAAAATGTGGAATTAGAGAAAGATAAAATGCTTTGAAGTGGCATTTTCCTATATAAAGACTAAATCAAATTAAGAAGTCAAAATGTCATATAGCTCCTGAATATTTGCAGAAGCAACTTTGAGCTATACTCTAAATTAATCTGAAAGAAAATGTCCCAAATTTTTGTTTTGCCTTGGCAAAACAAACAAAAAAGTGTCTGCTTTGGATTGTCACTGGCATTTTGATGCTTAACTGTAAAATTCCTTTTTTACAGCCTTAGTGTTGGATACTACCCCTGGTAGTGCTGTTGTTTCCATGTTTATTGGAATCCTGCAGTCCTTATATTGCCTCATCCCCTCAGAACTGTTTGCACATGAAATCCTGGCCTCTGGATCTTGGGCTGGGAGGTTCCTTGTGCTTCTGAGCAACTCCAGTAATAACCATCTGGGGCTGCTGCTTGGGCCCGGGGGAATCTCTGCCCCTCTAAACCGTTTCCCTTGGTGGATGCTGTAAGATAGGGTGGAATCTTCAAGTGATGTGGAACATGCAGTGGCTTGATTTTTCTCTGTGGTGATCATCATTCTAGACGAGGGTCTGCCCATCTCCTTAGCTAGCTCAGGTCTTGTGTGTTTGTTGGCCCTGGCAGCAGCTGAATTGGTTAGTAACTGTCACCATCTCTGAAATGAAGATCCCATGGTCTTTGAGATCCAAAGGTTATCAAGGACATGTTACAGACAATACAGAAGGATCAACAGATGATGGTGCTTAACCATTGCTCACCTGAGGTGAAGTGAGGGCCATGACCTGAACAGAGGGCACCTCATACCCTGTTATCCTTTAGATAGAGTGAGTCAGTTTGAGCTTCAATTGGCTACTAATATACAGGATAATAAAAAATTAGGTAGGTTAGGTAATAGGTGATAGGTTGGACTTGATGATCTCTATGGTCTTTTCCAACCTTACTAATTCTGTGATTCTGTGACTCTTGCTAGTAGTGAACTTCCTACATAGAACAATATAAAAAAAAAGGAACTTTGGAAAGAGAAGAACACACTTTTTAGGTTGTTCGTGGTCAGGATATTGCTAAAAAACAAGTATGGTCTGATGGGGAAAGCACTCTCCTGTAAATGCACATAGGTACAAGTGATGTTAACAGAAAGCTTCAGTCCTAACATAGAAGACACCTCACCTTCCTTTATCTAGCTTAAATCCCCTGTCAAAGAACAAAATCTCTGCCTGTCTCTTCCTTAGAGTTGGAGGTGGGTACAAGGAGATAGAGTGGTGGTGGAGTATGGGATAAGTTTCTCTCTGAGATATGAGCAGGTTTGCCATCTCGTTTAGCTGCATGTTGTGGAGATTGGGGCTGTGGAGAGCTAACAGAACCATATACAGCATGGTTCTTGAAATGAAGAATTAAACCCTTTGGGTACAATACTGCTTATTTCTGTGTGGCTGTCAGTGTTACAGCAGCGTGTAATGACATTTAGGCACAGACCTGGGGGCTATATACTGCCTGGAAAATGTTGAAAAAAGAAATTACTGCAGTGGACTTGAGAAACTTTCTCTAAATCCTGCCTTCTATTGAACACCCATAATTCAGTGTCTTTGAAAGAATGCTAGATGATTTTTCCCACTAACAGTGGGATGTCACTTTAGCCTCCAGAGGCCTATTGGCTTCATGTGTGGGAAATTTTGTCACTAAGATTAGCACAAGTGGCTGCTGTCTGTGCTGCTGCGTAAAAGGGAGGTGAATTATTCATCATATGCCTGTCCCAGCACAGGATTCCATTGGCTGTGAACCATTTTCACTGTTTCAGGGTGTTCCTTCTGTGTGACAAGACATTTCAAAGAGAATCTTTATTGTCCCTCATTTCAACCACTGAAATGTCCTTTGGGCCAGGAAAGAAGTTGTGGGAATGCCCACAGCGTTGCTTGGGAGACAGCTGTGTTGTTATGCATGTAGAGCTTGTTTGTCCCCTTATTGTTTGACTCTGAATGAGGTGAGATTATGCATTTCTTTCAGGACACAAAACCAAGAATAAATGGAAGGGAAAAATCCCTATTTCCAGGGAAAACAGTGAAGGGATGAGAAAATGTAGGTGGAGACAGTGTCATTTCCAAGGCAGGAAAGTTGTTTAATTTTTTAATGTTATTGTGAGACAAGATTGAATTTCAATGTGGATGTAGATTAGCTAATGGACCATTAAGTGAACAAGCTGCATACTGACAAAGAATGGAAAATGGATGGGGAGAAGGGACCCTCACTTCAGAGAGCCTTGAGGGAAGCCTGTCACCCCCCTTCTGCTGGAGGCTGCATTTCCATTTGCCTGGCTGGGTTTTGGTGCTGGGTGGGTAGCTCTGGTGAATGTGGCTCTGTGTGCACTAAGCAGGGGGGGCAAGAGTATGTCAGACGTGCTCTGCCTTCCTCCTGTACCCCAGTCTGACCCAAATAACTTCACCTTCAGGGCATGGTCTTATATTTTTTTATTATTTTTTCCCCTGGTAAGGCATTCTAATTGCTAGCTGCTACCTAAGTGGTTGCAAACAATACCATGTTTATGCTGTCAGAGGAATTTTTTTCTTTTTTTTTTTTTTAAGTAGAGCTATGACAAGTCTACAGACAGAATGAAAAGCAGACTTCTATGCAGAATAAAAGCCAGGGTTTCCAGTGTTTCATTTAGGGGTGGGAATGGGAGTCAAACTTGAATGTAGTTTGTTATTATGATACTACAAATAGAGGAATTTGCAATGACAGCTCAATTTCAGTGCAATCCACCATAAAAATGAAAACAGATCACCTGATCAGACAGTTCATTCTAAAGCTTTATTATTAGGAAGTAAAAATAGCTGTTTCTCTGTGAAATTTTGCACTGAGTTATTAGATAGGAGCTTGTCTAGTCAACAGGTGTGAGGCAGAATGAAGTCAGGCTACAATCTAAAATTATATCACCTGAAGATTATTATTGTGAAATCTAGTACAGGTGGCTAAATCACTTAACATTTAAGTGTGAGTCACCTTTGAATTGCTCCTAATTTCTTTCAGTCATGAATATAAAAATTATTCTACAGAACTGTCCAGTTTCAACTGTGTATTTAGACTGAGGGGTTTTAATGGAGTAACCCTAAAGGAGGTTTTTCAGTTTTGCCTAAAAGGGCAAGGAGAAGAGTTTGTGAATGAGGGACAAGAATTTATTTACCCTGAAAATGTGGATACTGCAGGTGAAATAGCTGCTTTGTGTTGTAGCAGTTCCACTTACCCAGGGAGAGCAGCTCTTCTGCTGCTCCCCTTCTGACTAATCCCGAGCTGCCTGCAGAGCCAAGGCCAGTTATGCTTGGGCTTTTCCTCAGTAAGGTGGGTATTTTCACGCACCATCAGAGTTCTCAAGCAAAACTTGCAAGTGCTGTCCAAACCTCAATTAATTGATCTTTCAGTAATTCAGTCAAGGCAGCTTGACCACTGTTTCATTTAGTGTTAAGGCTGTATAAGAAGTTCTGGTCATAAAGGATGTGCCTTTCTTCTAGATTATAAGCACAGGGTTTATTATTCATCCGTCTGCCAGTGGTGTGCATGGTGGTGGTCACTGAGCCCTGTTGTCTGACATCCCAAGTAAAAGCCCTTCCCTGTATGTCTTTGCAGCCTGGAGAGGAAAGTCAGTGAGAGAAGGAATGTAAGGACATAGTGAAGAAAGGGTGGTTGACTCCCAGGTTACACTGTAAATCAATGGCAATGATGGTATAACCTGAAGTCTCTTGTGCTCTGTTCTCTAAAGCCAAAATATTCCGTTTGTTTTTGTGCACTTACAGACTGCAGAGCTGTTCATGACCCTCGTGTTTGAGCTTCGACATCTTTCTCTTGAGGCCTTAAGAGCACTATGGCAAAGATCTTCATTTAAGTGCAGAGACAACTGGTAAGGCTCCTTGAGCAATTGCACTCAAAAAATATACATAGGAAAGAAATGTTTTGTAGATACCTGAAAGAGTTTAATGTTTTAAATCTGTGCCCAAATGTTGGATTTAAATTTGGAGCATTTTAAAGGAAGAATTTGTATTGTAGAGCTTGTTTCTGTAACAGGGGGAAGGTATTCTCCTCCTTCTGAATGGATGTTGTGTATAAAACAGACTTCCCTGTCCCATGCCTATTCCTGCAGACAGACTTCTTCTTTCAGGAGCAAAGTGAACAGGAAACCTAAGTCATGGCTTCAAGGGAAATCAGTGCTGCTGGTTTGAAGCACATATTACCATTTGTTATGGAAAATCTTACCTGGGTCCATCCCCTCAGTGCCCTTAGTACTCATGGAGGAGAGGAGAAAAACATTAGTCTGGGAGGGTGGATGTGGTGGAGCTGCATCTTTCAGAACCAGCCTGATCTCAGTCTGGTGAGATGCAGTTCTTGAAGAACCAGCGTTCCTCCATCGTACCTCGGCTGAGGCCATGTTTCCATAAGGTCACTAAACCAAAGGATAATGTTGATTTCTGTGGAAAATGGCATTTGCTAGGCAGTGGACTGCTTTTTTTACTTTGAAAGAAGTCCAACCTCAATGTGTCTGATATTTGATGCTTGAGTGTTTTGTTCATTTTAGATTTGCTGTACTTTTTTCTGTGTTCCAGGCAACCATTAATAGATGCCCTCCCATCTTGTGCTACAGAGGCGTGTGTTGTGCTAATGAAAGAACTCGTGGCTTCTGGAGAAGTTGAGGAAGACAAAGTAGAATATTTCTTCTGGTCACTTTCCTTCATTCCTAAACCCACCTCAGGCATGATTGAATCTCTTGCTGTGAGTTGATGTTGTTTCCTCTTTTTTTATTTTTTCAGTGGTATAGATGGTTCATAATTTTTGCATTTTACAGTAATAGTATTTTTCAGACACTTGCACAAATCTCTGCCCAGTCTTTTCTGAAACACCCTGTTCTTTTTGTGTTTGTTTACAGCCTTTGCTGAAGTCACCCAGAGCAAGCCAGAGCTGCTTCCTGGGAGTAACTACTCTCTTACATAGATTTTGTTCAGCTCACAGCTCTTGTGGTGGTGAACCTGCTGTTCAGGGTGTGATGAGGACTCTTGGGAAATTTTTGGGAGGAAACTGTACTGTACAAGATTCAGAACATCTCAGCGAGGTATGTGTCATACAGAGGCTTATGATATAACACTTTACGTCTCTGTTCCCTTTATAATCTAGAATTTATTTGATGAAAATGGCATTCTTTGGAATTCCAGAAAGCCATGAATACAAGCTTTGTAAATGAATATTCTTTGGTAGGATGGGCTGATAAAATTTTGTAATCCAACAAGTACAACTTATCAGCATGGATGTTCCTGTGTGTGGAAACAAGTGCTTCGTGGCATTAGAATAGAATGGGGTCCATCTGTGTCATGTCCTCCCAGTAAAGCCAGAGTACAGCTGGTACAATGGGGGCTACAGTGAACTCACTAAATGATCAGCAATAATTTTAAACACAGTTTTGCACAGAAAATGTAATGCAAAAAAATTTAATGTACAGCTGAAAACGCGTGAGAAACTTTTTATTCCACCGTGCTTTGTATTTACAGGTGCAGCTGGTGTTAAAAGCCATTGGAAATGCAGGACTGGCAGCAGCTTCACTGGCTCCTGTTCTGAGCTTGTGTGCTTCCCTGAAAAGTAATCCAATGGAAATCCGCCTCGCTGCTGTCCAGGCCTTCAGGCGCATTCCCTGTTCTGTCAGGGTGAGTGAATTATTGCCAGCAGGTAACTGATGACGTCCTGGCACTGTCCCAGATTTGTGACTCTTTGGAATAGCTCTGAAACACTCAAACACAGAGGGAACAAGGGTAGACATGTTCCAGCAGAGCCCCTTTGCTGTTGGAGAAGCGGGTAGGACCACCTGGATGAACAGATCTATAATGTGCTTTGCAGTAGTTGTGGGAACACATCCAGTGACTGAGGCAGTGTTTGTGACTTCTTAAATACGTACTTACTTCAGTTGGGTGGCTTATGTTTGTGTGGGTTATGTCTGAGAACCCACAGCACTTGATTTTTCCCATAGTCTGTTCTACTGTATCATTCTCTGAAATACAAAGTATTAATGTGAGAAGCTTGTTATGATTTGCAATACACTGTCTTAGCTAGAACACTGTTAAATAGTTCATTAGTTCAATACATACTTGTTGATCTCAAATAACTTGCTCCTAAAAGGAATGGCAAAGCCAGGACAAAGCTGGCTGTCCTGCTCCAGGAGTACAACAGGTTCCATATGGATTTGCACTCAGAGAAGCATTTTTCTATGACTTTCTAAAGTTTAACTGCAGCATGGATTGGTGTGATTCACTTATGAAGCTTGGCATTGCTCCTTAGACCTGGTCAAAGTATGAAGCCTGTATGTGTCATACACCCCATCACTGTCTAGCAACTGAACTGCTCAAGTTGTGGATAAGGTTTACAGAGAACACACATTTGTGTACATGTTCCACAAAGTGCCTTTATCAAGTATAAAGCAATAGCTGTCTCTGAGAATGAAAAGCCCACCTGGACCTGAAAGTGCACACATGAGGTGTTGTAGGGGAGTAAGTCCTAATTGTCTTCATCTTTTTATCTTGCTCTCTTAGAATGATGTATTAGTTCAGTTGTATCAAGCAACAAGTGAAGATGTGGAAATAAGAATTGCTGCTTATTACACAGCGATGAAATGTCCACGTGAAGAGTTATTTAAGCAAGTACAAAAGACTTTGCTGAAAGAAACATCCAGCCAAGGTTAGCCAAGCAACTACTGAACTCCTACGTGTTGCTAAATGATACTTCAATGTAACATTTGTTTTACAGGTATAAAGGTACCAATTTATATCAATGTGATTTAATCTTAATGAGTTTTAGATTTTTATTAAAAGATTATTGTATAATTGCAACATTTTATATTGAAATGTAATACTGTTAGTTTAGCAAGAGTCAGTAAGGGCTGACTTTTCATTGAATTAGTTCCCTCTACTGGCAACGTTTCATTTGCTGAAGGCTCTTGAGAAAGTTGGAGTGTCTTTGTTGCTCAGTGCATTAGAATACAAAAGGATAACTGCAAATTCCATTTTATCCAGAAAGAAGCAAGTGGCAGGAAAATGTATGTATTGCAATATTCTAAAAGGGTTTCATGACATTCAGCAACGAACAGACTAATCTTTTGTATTTAGATCTGTCAAGAAGCAGCAAACATGAAAAGGATCCAGGAGATGGTTTGCAGGGAGATGAAAGCAGCCTCTGTCTGTGCTCTGATGTGTTGGATGCTGGCCAGCTCCCATCCTGCCGCTGTGTATCCTCCCTGGCAGGATGTTATATCCGGATCAGAATATCCTGCAGCAACTGCGAGTTCAGGCTCAGCACTGCTCTCCCCTTGTCCCACTCTCTTTAGAGTTCAGACAGAGGAATTGCATCCACCTCCAAACTCCTGTGGAGGTGTTCCCTCAGTGACTCTCCTCCCTGGGACCCCATGCAGAAAATCGAATTTGTCTGATTTATGAAAAAGCTCTACAAGCCCATCCAAAATGTTGTATGTTTTAAACAATTCAGTGCAGTACTCATGAATTTTGCTCATGTTTTTCCTTTGTCTTTTGTTGATGTGACACCCAAATAATGTACATAATAAACTTGTGAATAACAAGTGCTTTTGAAGGCACAGAGCACATGTTAGTTTTTGATTGCTGCATTCAGAAAAAGAAATTTGAAGAAAAAGTTGTGTTGTGAAAAATCCAGTTACGTACATCAGTTTTCAGTGTCTGTGCATTGAACTCCATTGTGCTAGAGCATATCTCTAACCTTCAGGAGACAAAACTGCCTGTATTTAAGAGCCAGACTCCAGAACACATGGGATATATTTACCCCCCACAGCACAGCACATACCTGGCCAGACCGTGAATCCACACAGTGTCATGCAGAAATACTAATTCTGAATCTGTTTTTCTGTATGTGCCTTCTTTCTTTTTCTTTTCTTTTTTTTTGTTTTTGTTTTTGTTTGGAAATGTCTATCCCAGAGTTAAATTTTATTTTAAAACTGATTTTAAAACTGTTGGAATTTTCCTTTAATTTCCTTTAATTTGTTTCATTTAAGTGGGCTCCTTTGTTTGGAGTCATCTCACTCAGCTCCTGGAGACAGATGATCCATTGAAGGAGCACCTTCGAGATTCTATTCCTGATGAAATCCTTAGCAGATATTTTGACCAGGAGACATGGAAATACTCCTCATATTCTGATGTCACATTTCACTCAGGTATGTGGAGTTTTAGAACTTAATGCACAGGGATTATTAAAATATCACATGGCTTTTTTCACCCTTTACATCTTGCTCCAGAGAACTTTAATTTTTGTGACTTGATGGTACCCAGCTATGCAAATATAAGCTTGATTCTGCTCTGACCTTAACTGGAGTATAAGAAATGTCATTCCAGCAAACCAGATTCCATGAATCTTTAGCTTTTGTGAGGGGGGAGACTAAGAACCAATGAACTCCGTATTTTTCAGAGTAATCTTTTGATATTCTGACCATTTCTTCCAGTGCATTTATGTGTCTTATATATTGTAAATGCTCTTCTTTTGATGTTAGTGAGATGATATCCAGTAAATATGGAATTTCAGTAAATGGAGATTACTTACAGTAATGGCTTTGCTGTACTGAAAAGTTAAATACCAAGTTGCATCTACTGACAATGTTTTATTCACCATCTTAATGAGCACAGGTTCCCAAAGAATCATGAGTTTTGCAAAGTTTGTGAGAGCAGCTGATCTCCAATTGACAGACATGTGGTATTTTCCATTGCAGCTGCTGCAGGTGCTAATATGGAAGCATCAGTGGTCTTTTCTCCTGCATCCTTTCTGCCACGATCAGTCATGACAAATTTGTCTGTTCACCTTATGGGACAGGCTATAAATCTACTGGAGGCAAGTTTATGGATTTTTTATATTGTGTTTTTTTAATTGCCCTCCTCAAGGGGCCCTTGGTGTACTGAAGTAAAAAGCAATGTTTTGTTTTCCCCGTTCCTTTAATACAGGACATAGACTCATTTATCCTGTGTGCTTTTCCCCAGGTTGGAGTACGGCTGGAGAATGCTGAAACTCTCATACAGAAGGTTTTTGGGCACAAGTCTGCTGCTTTCAGGGACTATTTTTTTGGAAACAATAATGAAAGAGACTACAAGTCAGAAAACCCAGTGGAAAGAGCAGGGAAAGTCAAGCAGAGGAAGCAGGCTCTGAGGCGATACAGCCCCGCTGACCATCTTGTGACCAAGAGTAGCAAGACCAAGCTGAGAAAAACAAACCAGACTTGTCTTGGTCGAAAATACAGTAAAATGAGTGAGTTAGTCAAAAAGGTAACTGACTCGGTGGATCCTGGAAAAATTAATGTTATTCCCTGGTTACACTTAGGGCCCCATCCCACGCTGGACAACTGCTCTGTATTACTGTGACTCCTCTGCACTAAGCACATGCAGCTTGTTCTGCTCGCAGAGAACTTAATGGCTGCATAAAATACAAAGCAGCAAAGAGCCAGATCTTCAGGCTTTCAGGTTGTTTTATTGCCTCAGAACAATGGCTCTCAGCCAGGCGAGTGTGTTGCCTGTGTTTTGGGCTTCCTCTCATTATTTTGAGCTCTGATCCTCTTCATACTGATATCCTTTTGTCCATTGACTGCTTTTGCACTGAAAACAGCTGTTTGATGTTCCTGAGTTGTATTGCTTGTGATCTGGCTTCCTGGTTTGGTATTGGATGTTACATTGACCCTTTGTGAATTTACCCATATTTGAAAAGAGCAATGTTCTATGTATACAACAGGAAAGCTCTGAGAATTGACTTCTATTTTTGATGTATTAGCTGGAAAACTTAAGGACTGCAATTTATGTAGGTTGTCTTAGATGATTTGTCCTTTTGGAACTCATTTTCTTAGGGTTTTATGTTATAGTATAAGCTCATAAGTTATGTTGCAGTTGTATTGATTCATAAAGAGAAAAAAATGCAAAATTTTTTACATCTTAGCAGTTTATTTAGCAATCATGGCATGCCTAATGCTGTACTGAGATGGTATTTTTAAGGCTTCATCTGTTTGTGTGTATGTATTGCAATACTTCTCCTTTGCCAGTCTTCTTATGGCTGGACATGACCTGTGTCCATGGTGACAGTCTGGTTGTGTGGTACAGAGCTGAAGTTTAGCTGGAAAAAACAAGTGCTAACCCAGGGTCTTAAGTGATCTCAAAGTATTTTTAGAAAGAGGACTAATATCTGTTTACTAATAGCATAGTTATTGAGGAATGGTTTATTGTGAGTATGAATAGAAAGTATAACAACATTCTCTTTGATGTCTTTATCCTGTGTCAGTTCACTGAGAAAACAGTAAGAAAGGAGGCCCTGAAATGTGAGCTAAGCATCAAGATCTTTGGAAATGAACTTAGCTTCTTGGATTGTGAAGATTTAAGAAAACAAATGAAACATTATTCCTTAAACCTGGCTGAGTTGGCTGTCAAACTTCTGAAGGTAAAAGGAACCTTTTTTAAATATCAGTGTCTTGAGAAACTACTTTCTGACAGACACAGAAAAGATACAAAATACATTACTTGTTGTTTCTCTAAATTGAACTCTAAAAGACACCAATATACATTTGTTTTAAACATAATTCAGTACATTAGGCAAGGACCTGTTGTCTTGTTTAATGGTTCTTATCTCTTGCTTCTCTCATTCAATCAAATCCATCAATGCTTAAATGAAAAATACTGTTTTCTTTAACTAGGATGGGACTAGTGTCTGGCCCATGCCATGGCCAGATTCAGACTTTGGGCTGCTTTGTTCCTTATCATCTTCTTTCCAAACCAGCTCAGTTAAAAGTACTTTCACAGCAGACAGGTGCAGTCAGGGGCTACGTCTGGAAAAATGATTGAATGCTGACTTTATTACACAAAATAAAACTCTGGGTTTTGTTTGGTTTATTTCACCACAGGGGCAAGAGGTTCAATTTAATAAAAGGATGAGCTTGGCCACTGAAGAATTGCAGTTTCCAGCAATTTCAGGTTTTCCTGTTCAGCTGGCAGTCAATGTCTCAGCAGCAATCAACGTAAAAATCAAAGGGAATGCAGATTTCAAACAACAGTCAGACTTCTTTCTCGATGGATATATCAAGCCAAGGTATAACTGTTGCAACATGTCACTTTCACAAATTCCTGATGTGAAGTGGAATTCCTGATGTGAAAGTTCTCTGTGAATGCCCAGGGTGATCCATCAGGAGATGCCTGAAGAGCGAGGGCAGTCACCAGCCTTATGTTGTGACTGGTGCCATGGGGTGAGGGCAGCAGTGCTTCCCCTCTTTGCCCCTCTGATTCTGCACTCTATTGCTGTGCTATTCCTGGTTTTAGCTGACTGTTCCTCTCTATCTCTAAATGAAACTCCTAAATGTTTGCATGGACATGATCTTTTGAGTGCTTTACTTGTTACAGGAATGACATTTTGGATTTTTCCGAGGATCAGACATGCAGGTTATGCAATATGTAGATCCATTATGTAGTAATGGATCTACAAACCAACAGATGGTTTAACCCTGTGTTTCCTTACTTGGCTAATTCAGTTCTTGTACTGACTGAATATGTTACTAAACTTCACTAAGTGCTCTATAAAGAGATAAAGAGCCACTGTGATACTCAGTCCTAATTACTTCCTCTTTCCTAATCAAATCTCTTACTTGCATGATATAGTAAAATTAGGTCTCAATGTATGTTAGAAAGTGTATGTCTCTGTATACAAACTTTTTAGTTATTTCTGAAACAAAATACTTCATAATTTTAATCATAGAATATACTGTTACAGGATCAAATGCTGTGCACTTATTGAAGACGTTTATATTAAATGCTTTAAAAAGAAAGTGCTTTTCATAGAGGAATATGTATCTGAATCTTTCCACAGTGCGTTTGTCCAGCTTTCAGCCCACATGGGAACTGTGGGGACTCTGGGACAAGCTGGCCTGGGCTGGGTAACAGGAGTGAGGACATGTACTAGTCTTGATGGGGGAATCCAGGTTATAAAAGGGCGAGAGCTCAAAGTTTTTTTGAATACACCAGAAGACTCTATGGAGATTATTGATTTCAGGTAAGATTTAAGCAAGGGCATTTCTTAAAATGACAAAAGGGCTAAATTGAAACCATTCATTCCCTTAGGACTCTGGGAAACTCACTCATGGAGTTCTGGTTCTGCCATCTAGGCTGCATGACAGACCAGAGAAAAGCCAAAATAATTGCAAACCTGTATTGGGCATTATTTGAACAAAAGACTGACGGTGGAGTCTGTCAGATGTAGCATTAACTCTCTTGCACCCATCAAGTGCAGAGACCATGATACTTGTACAAGCAGTTTAGTGGAGTTTTGAAGTTCTGGAAGAACTCAAAACTGAAAACACCTCACATCCATACACAGCATAGGGGAAAACAAAATGTCTAGAAGCCAGGAAATTAGTGGAGTTGCAATCAGCTGACCACACTGAATTGCTCAGAACATGGAGATCTAATACGGACTGTGAAGAACTGCAGATGAATTCTCAAGATAGTGACAGATTAAACATGGAAAATGTGGATAAAATCAGTGCTGATTAGTAGAAATCTAGACCGACCTTAGCAGGACTTCATCATTCTTGTTTTTCACATCTCGGAGAAGATGGCGTACGACTGAGAATTTTATTGAAATATTGCTGGAACTTCAATATTATTGTTTTTAAGTGACTGTGCTCAATTCTTGGTTGTAGTTCTAAACTATACTTCAGAGTGGTGGATGAGACAGAAGATGCAGATGTTTTCCAAGACCACACAGTAACCAAGTCTTGCACTAGGGAGGAGGGTGAGTCCAGATGTATTTTGTTTGTCTTAGAAAGCCTGGTCATATCTGAATAAAATGATCTGTAGTTTCTTTTCAAAATACTAGTTCTAATAGCTCTTCAGTGCAGTGTTCACTTGCATGTTTTCTTTGTTTTCTGTTCCAACTGAATGTTGAGCTGTTGTCTTCCACCAGTGTCTGAGATTCTTGGCTGGCAGCTGTGTTCTGAAATGTCGTCTCCTGGCCCAGCCAGTGGCTTGGCTTTCCCCCTTGCTGGACCTTTGAGGGTGGCTGTCACACTAACTAAGCAAGACCGAGGCCTGCTGCAGTATGTTGTGGAAGCTGCATACAACTACATTCCTCAGGTACCACTGGCCTGCTGTACTTTGGCTTTAGTTCTAGGTTCAGAGTATCTCAGTTAGACGTATTCAACCAGCTGGATTTCAATGTATACATTATTCCATTCCCATTATAGTGGCAAAATAAGTTGAAACACAATCACCGATGCTGATAGTAGGTCCACACTATTTTCGTATACAAAACAGCCCCCAAAACAACCTGTTATCTCACTGTGATACATTGTTTTGTAATTGCCATGCCAGTGACTAATGTAGTTGTCCTTTCTTTCTTTCTTTCTTTCAGGAGAATTCATGGATCCCAGATGAAGCTGTCTTTCACTTCTTCATCGGGACTCCAAAGTCAGACTTGAAAAGGGATATTGGTGTTGACCTAAATTTTAGTGTCCCACAGAAGAAATTCAGAATCCAATTTATACAACCTAAGAAAAAAATTGAGATTGATGGTAGGTTTGTCAACTAAAAACTTGATCATCAATTAAAATCAGTTAGGAGAACTTCATTGGCATTAACTGAGAAATGTCAGTGTGTTTCAGTCAATAATCTAACGCTGAAAATGCATTATTGTGTGATGGCCATTCAGTTTACTGCTTTAGGTACCACCCATTCCCAGTGGGTTTTGTATCTTGGTTAAGACTATTTTGCACAGTCAGAGATTCAGTACCTGGTTCATATTTCTTTTTTGGGGACACTTTACAAAATGCCTTTGCAAACTGATCCTAATTTTTTTCCTTTCAGCTGCTACTTATGTTTTTCTCTGTATATACATATATTGTTCAGAACAATAGCAACAGTACAGTTCTATAAAACATCCCTGAACAGAATGTGCCCAGAAAAATTAAACAGTTTCATTTTTCTCTAAGGGAAGATTGAATTTTCAAAAAATTCGCGAGTTGGACACCTGGAGCTGACAGTAGATGACAGAGATGTGTATTACATTAAGGTATGTTTTCAGTTCATGAGCTCTCATATTAGGATTAATACTTCTATAGAAACACAGAAGAGAAAGGCCGTGAAAACACAAATAATAAAAAAATAGTTCTATGTGTAACCCATCAGAGAAATTACCAGTTCTCTTTATTTCATAGACTCAGTGATAAATTGCTGTGTTTTAAAAGCTTTTAAAGCAATCTAAAACCATTTTTTCACATTCAGATGTACTCAAAACCTTTGGGTTCCATCTGGTATTAATTCAGTAGAGAAGATCACATTGACTCCTGTGGCCTTTGGCTCATTATGTACCAAAATGCAGGTAGAAATTCACTGAAATTCTGCTGACATTTTTGTTTAAATTCCAGGACATGAAGGGAGTGGAAGGTGGGTTGTTGGGTATACAGAAAAAAATCTTTTCTTCCTTTTCTCATATCTGAAGTGCTCAAGTCATTGCTAAAAAAAATTCTCAATTGCTTTCTCAAAACTTAATAGGTGTGTGTTCTCGAGTGGGTTGGGGTTTATTTTTTTTATTCTAGGGAATGACAGATTTGCAGGTGCTGGGTGGAGAGCAGAGATACATGACCCAACTGGAGGTAAAGCTGATAAAGCAAAGCAGTCCTGTCATTCTGTCAGGAAACCTCACGAAGCAGCTTGGCAAGAAGATAGCTTTTTCAGTATCCCTGAATAATTTATTGAAGGATGCTGCATTTCTTTCAGGTTAGAGGACAGTAAGTATTTGCCATATAAATGCAAATTCTGGAGCTCTTATATATTAGGGTTTCCTGGGTTTGGACATGTGTTTCTAAAAGTCCTTTTAAATCAGTAATGACCATTTAGAGGAATTATCCTTGATAAATTAGTAAAAATATGTATTTTGAAATAATTACAAAATACATTATTAAGTCTGTTTTGAATTACAGCAGAAGAGGGTGGAGGAAATAAGATATAAGAAATCACTTTAAAAAAGGGTGTCAAAACAATAGCAGCTGTTAGAACATTTTCTGCTTTTCACTTTTGTTGGTACAAAATTGTGTAGAAATATGCATTTGTAGCTAAATGTTTCCAGACTCTTACCCCCTGAGAACAGTAATGCTGCTGCAAAGCCATCTCCTTGCTCTGGCTGTGTAAATATCCACATGCCCACGTTAGGTCTTAATTAATTAAGAAGTCGAGTCTGTTCGAAGCAGTACCTGAGGAGGGTGTTGTACAAGCTCTCTGTGTAGGGGGGAAGGAGGCTGAACATCCAGCTCTGTGTGATTTGATCTGTTCATTGCACAAGGATTTCATCACGGTGGGGGAGACTGAATGCCTCTGGGGTTTTCCCCACTGTAGCATTCCTTTGACAGGCTAAAGTATCTTCATAATCACTTCTACTCTTTGTGTAGCATTTCTGGAGAAAAAGGTCGATGATAAGCTGAGACAATACTCATTGGAAGGGGAGACCTGCCTTCCAGCTGTTCTTGGAGTTCAGGTCAGCGCTCTTCTCCAGCAGCACGATGGCTTCTGGTCGCACGGCTTGAGGATAAAATATGGACTCCTAGGTACAGTGATAAAGAGGGAAAGTAAAAGCTTTCTGGATAAAAAAGAGCCTTACTCTTTGAGTCTGCATATCAAAACAATTAATTTTTAAAAGTTTGTTTTCACGAGCATGTCCAACCCTTGATTAAAAATCACTTTTTTCAGTGGGAATTGCTCCTAATTAATTTGTGGTTTCAGATGTTTATATAAAAGGAATGGTTGCATATATACACTTAAAAATATGGGGGAGTTTTTCTAGGTGTTTCCAATTACCTGAACTTAACAACATCTGAAATCACTGTATTAAAATGTAATAAATTAAATGAAGGCCCAAAGTCTTGCATGTAAAGCCAGTACCATGGCTATTCCTGGGATTTACATTTGTAATGTGGCTTGAGGGGAAAAAAAATTTACAATGCCTAATGCATTTTTTCCATTACAGATTGTTTTGACCTTTTGCATGAATTCAATATGTACTTTTACTTTTTATTGTGCTAATGTTTTCATTTTTATAGGAGTAAATCACTTGCCTAGCAAATCCAGGCTCTTAAATGCAGATTCATTGAACGTGTGCTTTCCTTTGGATTTGGAGAATAAATTAACAAGCATGTTGCTGTAAAAATAGACAAATCTCACTTTGATGATTTTTAAAAATAGCAGACTTGGAGCCAGTATCAGGTTTCTGATATTAACATTTTGAAAGATTACCTCTGATTTATTTGAATAGGTAACGTTGTGATTTAACTTGAACAGGAGAGGCAGAAACTCCTCATCATGAATGCAGTATGAGGCAAAAGATTCAAGTGGACCCAGGTGCACATGGCGTGTACAAACTTGATATTGGGCATGAATTTCAGTGTACACAGACTCCAACCTACAATCACAAGGTAGGTACTGACCAAAGCAAGTGTGGATTTGTGTGCTGAGTTCCCCCTGTGACACTTTGTACTCAGCACATGCAAGAGAAAGCCCAGTTCACAGGAAAAAAGGCAGCTTTTTGTTCTTTAGGTTCACCTGAAACATGAAGCAAGTGCATCTTGGCTTTCCTCCCAGGTGGAAGTGAACTATGGGAAACACTGGGATGAAATAAATAACAAGAAGAAACTGCTGATCAGCCAAGCTCTTAAGAACAGTTCCAGTTCATCCATGGTCAGCTATTTCATGGAGGTAATCATGATTGTTGAAGAGAAAGAGCTTCGCTTCAAATATCGAACAGACAAACTAAGAAAAAAGTTTGAATTAATTTATTTATTAAGGGGTGTTTTTTTTCATGAATACTGTATGTGTTAATAATATAAATCAAGTATCCAGATCTAAAAATTTTGAGTTAGCTAAGGTCTTAATCCAGGTACAACTATATCTCTGACATTTCAAATGAAATAGAGACAGCCAGTAGATAAATTTTTCACATGTTAGAAAAGTTTGGGTGTCATTTGGTCTCAGTGTAAATAAAACGATCGCAGAGATTTACAAAAGGTGCTTTGCTAACACAGTGTGGAAGGAGGGTGCAGGTTACAATAATTGGCAGTATTACAGCATTTAGCTGGAAGTGCATATGGAATGCAATAGCTGGCTAAGATCAAATCTGGGTTATTTTGTTGGTCATAAATTGATTTCTTACCCTGGATCAGTAAAAATTTTCCCATGTTTTTAAAATATAATTAGACCCTTCATAGAGGGGGTTATTTCCTCCTTTGAAATGCATTCTATGGACTACAGAAAGAAAGCAAATAATTGTTTTTGTTAGCACACCCTGTTGTATTTTGCTTTATTTGTAGTAAGTTCTTACACAAGCTAGGGACCCTTCCTGTAAATATTTGTGTTATTTCTTAGAAGTTGCAGGTCTTCTCTGTTCCTGTCCTAGAATAAGTCTCTGAGGTGGGCTTTGTTATTGTATGTATTATTTGTATTCTATTTTCACAGGGGTATCTATAAGCATAGAATTTATCTGTGATCCTGGCAAAGACAGACCTAAAATTATATTTCTTTTTCTTCCCAACAAAGTAAATGGTCTGAAATCTCCAGTAATTGTAACAAATGCCTATTAAAGAAATCCCAGACTGTAATTGATAAGCATGTGTGAAAATCTATAGAGTGAGTGGTAAATGTGCAGAGCAGAGGCTGAAGCTGTGACCATCCTGCTACTGTGTGTGTGTGTTAGACAGCCTTGAAGGTGGATCCTGGTTTTATTTAAATTTGCTTCACTTGTTTTCTAGTTCACCCTGCAGCTCCTGGAAAAGCAGGTGAATTATCGAATGCAGCTGCAGCACGTGCACACCTCTCAGGGGTATTTGCAGAGCACCACCAACTTTGAGGTGCAGTATAATGCCCATGTGCTCTTTGTGGCTGGGCTGCAGTGGAAGGATGCGTCCAGAAACGGCCTGAGGAAGTGGGAAGGTGAAGTACCACACACCATTTCCAATCTGTGATTAGAAAAGCAGGCACTGGAAGCTGCTGCTGGGCTTTCCTGAGGTAGTTTTGCATGGCTGTAAGAGAAGGATAGAGATATTGATTGGAAGGGAGAGACCCTGGAGGTTATGGAGGTTACCCAGCCTCCTGCTCCAGTCAGAACTCTTTCTAGCAGTGGATCATATCTGCTGTTCCTTAGTCTAGCTGAGTATTTGAAATCTCCAACTTTCCACAATCTATTCCATTTGTTAGCAAACCTGCCTCTGTGGTACAGTGTGCCACATGTTACAGTAGTGAAGGACATTAATTTCATTATATACCATCCAGAGATTTTAGCAATTGGAAGAGAATAGGTTGCTAGAAACATTTCAGCTTCATGCCAAAACCCCAGCACCTTATCAGCCTTGTTGTGGAGTTAGAATCCAGGTGGCTTCAAATCTCATGTTTCTGTCAGCTTTAATAAATACATATTCTTTCCAGGTGGATTAAATATAAACACCCCATGGCTATACCTGTACGCAGCTCACAAACTACACCAGCCTCAGCATTCTGCTTATTTATTGACCACGGAGCTGACAGCTGGAAAAGCTCTCTCCATTAAGAATCTGGTAGTGGAACTATTCTACAAAGATCAAGGCAATGAAAAGGAAGGGAAAGTTCACATTTACACACCAGCTACCACATACTTGCAGGTTGGTAACACAGTATGGCTTTGAGAGGGCTCTGTGACAGCCCTGTGACTGTCAGCTCACTGCAGAAGTGTTGCTCAGTGTGCTCGGTGAAGTACTTGTTTGAGAAACTCGTGCACTGTGTGCCAGCCCACAGGAGAGGATCTCAAAATGCCTGTGCTCATCTGTTTTCTGTGCTTGAGTGAAGAGCTGTTCTCTAGGGCAGCCAAATCAGCACAGCCAGGCTCTCTTTATTAGCTTTGATAAAATGTCAGGACCATCACCTCTGCCCCTCTTGGGAATGAAGATCCATTGCTCCCTGTACAAGGCCCAAATCATGACGGCAGGATTCTGCCTAGGAGTGTACAAATATTAATTACTGCTTTAAAGTTCTTAACTCCATCCCCTCCATGAGGCAACAGCTTCAGAAAGTTGGAAAATTGAATCACCATGTAAGAAATGTTTACAATTTGTGCCTTGCTGATACAAAACAGCTGAGAGTGTCTTTCCTTTAAGAAGTAGGAACAATGGCCAAACTTCTACATTAAGAACCCAGCGATCACCTAAATTTATCTAATTTTGATGCACTATATTTAAAGGCATCCTCTGCCTGAGAAGACTAACTCTCCTCTTCCTGGAGAGTGCCTTGCTCAGTAGGTTGTTGTGTAGTTCATGGCACTTGCTGACTCTTGGTGTGGCATCAATTGTCAAAATTGTCCATCAATATCTGGAGCTCCATTAATCTTAGACATTTGGACTTGCAGAAGAACACCTTTGCCACTGAGGTGTTTTTGCTGCTCCTTTTTATCCCAGTGTATTTCTACCAAATGAGTAAGTGCCTCAGCAGGTTACTCTGCAGTGTGAACAGATTCCGTAGCACAAATGGTACTTGCAGGCTAGATCAGTGGTTTGGAATAATCCTGGGAAATTAAAGGTTATTTCTTATGACATAAAGAATGACTCATGTCCCACAAACCTACAGGGGAACCTTCAATAGGAGGGTCTCAATGTGTAGTTTTCTGTATTCTCTATTGGATTCTTTCACTTTTATAAAATGATTAAATACACACTGGGTGGAATAAGATGCCCCATGTCTATGGTTTTCCTTTTAATTTATTTTAGAGTCTGCTATGCCAGAGGTTTAAAACTGACTTCACCACAGTTGCTGTGCATTAAGTGATATGATAAACCTCTGCCACTATGCAATTGTCTCAATCTTTAACTTAGCTTTATGATTAAGGTGTTCCTTAATTCTAAACTGCAGCTTTCCCTCCTCAGATCACTCCTGCTTCAGGCACATCCTGTGGAGGGATGTGAGAAATGTTCTTGCATCAGAAAAAAATATTCTTTGATTATTGTCTTTTCAACTACTTTTTCTCTCTCCCTTGCTTAGAGAGGATAAAATAAACTTGGCGAGCTGTATTCAGAATACTTTGATCAGGGAAAAGCTGGCACACATTTCTAAAAGTTCTTGTAATGGTGGTCCTTTCACCTCTGAGCTGCTGGCAGGATGGAACGCTGCCTGTCCTGGCTCAGCCAGACGAAGGGCTTTGTTTTTCAGGCATCCACATTTAATCGTCTTGGGAGGAATGTTCTGCAGAGCTATAGTGAAATGGTATCTGTGTGGAATCAGCTTGTGAAGAATGAGATTCATTTGGAGAATAATGAACGAGCCAAACTCCTCTGCTTTAAGATAAGGAGTACAAAACAGGAATTCAATTTCACAGCCAGCTATCAGAATCTGCCAATTGTAAGAAAGAAAAACAAAAGCAATTCCTTTTTGTCTCTGCACAGTGTTTTTCATTTCTGACCCCTCCCTGAGAGATGTTATTGCTAGTGTTGAAACTGAGACAATTCTAGTGCTGCGTTTGTTTCTGTCTGTTTTGACAGGCTGCCGTGTAAAACTAAGTTCAAAATGAAAACAGAAAAATACTTGTGTGGTGTAATCTGGAATACTTCACACATATCTGGGAGGCCAACTACAGACAAAGTCAGGGAGGAGGGATAGAGACCACATGAGTAGAAACAGAGGTGTAGATGTGATTACTTACAATTTGATGCAGATGTATGACAGGTGTGGAACTAATGTCTGGGAGAATCAGAATCTCTTGCCTGCTGGAGAGCTTGGTAACAGCTTTTCATATGGTATATAAACAGGGTTTATATGCTATTTTAACCTCTATATCCCTTCAAATCTTAAAATAATCTTTGCTTTGCTTGACGTCTGTGGCACAGGAAGGGTAACCAGCAGTTTCTCCCCTAAAGGGAGACTTTGATCAGTTACTTTGGTCCATTCATTCCTTGCAGGAAATCTTAAAACAAGAAGTGTTTTTCTAAACGTATACTTTGAACATCACATTAGTTTTTTGTATGAAAACATACCAGTGTTTGCTCGTGGTGCAACTAGGTAACTCAAGTGATACATTATGGGGCATTTGTCTTCTGCTGAAGTCAATTATCTATTAATGTCACATTTAATCCTATGTACAGGGAGATCTGGATTTGAAGTGCAGCAGAAGGGGTTGATCTGTGAGATAACAGCCTTGCTGCAGGCTGTTGAACAATATGGTTTCAATATTGGTGTTCCTGATTATGAATGCAGTAAATCTGATGCAATTGTCCGTTATTTTTCTGGTCTTGTGATTTGAGTGCAGCCTAGGAAGACAAATGTTTCTTTGAAGATTATTTGGAGAGATTATAAAAGTCTGCCTGTCATACTGCAGTTGGAAGGTCAGATAGAAGAGCTGAAGAAGGAGAAGATGCTCTATCAAAAACGTGGAACCCTCCATTTCAGGTTCAGTAGTCTTTCTATCTCTGAAGAATGCTTTGGCCTAAGTTTGTGATAGTCTTGGGAAATGCTCTGGGCTTTACAAAGTAAAAGTGCCCCATGCACAAAGCCTGTGCTTCATCCCCGTGGGTCTCTGAACTTGCTCAAGCACAGCAGCTTCATGACCTGGTTAATTACATCTGTTATTTTTTTCCCTCTTTGTTGAAATGACAGTGAACAAAGTTGTCAAAGGCAACAGGCCACAAGTGCTGTGACCTGTTTGTTGGCAACTCAGGCAGTTGTATTGCCTCCTTCCATGAAAACAGCAGGATTTATGGTGTGTCCAAACTTGGAAGTGGCAAGAAGTTCCAAAATCCACATCTGATCCTCTGCACCATTCAGATGCCTTTTTCCTAGTCCTTAATAACAATGTAGCCATTCTAAAGCCAAAGATACCCTCTTAAAAACAGGTAACAAATGGTCTTGTTTAGATTTTGGAATGTTTCCATTTTCTGATGAGAATGAGTGCACTGCTTTTAGATATTGGCTGTCCCAGCTTGAAGGCCTTGGTAAATATGTATGCTCAGGCTGGAGACACTGGATTATCTCTGGGGCCACCTCAGCTCTCATAAGGCATAGCAGGATCAACAGGAGTGCTCAGGCTGCCTGAGGAGCCACTGTGCAGCTCGGAGGTAGCTAAAAAACTGCCATGTGTCTTTTCAGTAAAATAAGTCGATGAAGAGCTGCAGCAGATATCCTAACATGTCAATGTTAGTCCAGTATCTGCTCATAAAAGTTCGTGCGTGTTTCCAGGATATCTGACTAAGTAAATGTACAGAAATATTTACTAAAGTCCATCAAACATTGCACTGAAGCAGTATAAACTACTCCAAGAGCTGTGTAGTCACTGAACATCTGTTGCCCAGGATTCTTGGCATGCAGATTTTGTTTATGTGGAAAGCATAAAATGTGAATAGGTGAGATTTTCAAACCTGCCATAAGGTTTTGGAAACTGTCCCCATTTGAAATGAAGTCTTGGCCATGCAAGTATATAAAGTGTATGTGCTGGTTGTGCATGTCAGAATTTTAGAGCATCACCCTCTCCCGTGCCCTTCCAAGTCTTTCCCAAATCCAGGATGGAAACTCTTTACACACACTTACCAGAGTTTCTGATCACTCATATGAAGTTGTCATTATGCTCTGTAGTTTCTTAGAGGTTCTTTTGTTTCTGTAGCTGACACCCCGGTGGTATCTGCAACTGAGAATTTCAAGTTGAACTCTGCATGATTTTTTTTTTTTGTAGTTGTTTATTAAGATCTTTTACACTTTGTTTATTCTTTGGGATTTGTTTTGTTTTCTTCCAGGCATCCTTTTAAAGTGCCCTTTCTGCAGAGCTTCCTTCTGCAGGAGACATTTACTGTTGACAAAAAGCAAAAGCACTATTTCATGGAAACAAAAGTTTTGATAAATGGGGTGGAGGAAACAGTTCAAACTCTTATACTGGGTTACCAACCTGAAAACCCTTATGTGAGTTATCAAAAAATTTCCTTTAATCTGACATATTAAAAAGGTCAGCAAAGACCTTATGTTCCTTGCATTTCTTCTCGTGTTTTTTTTTTTAGATTTGTGCTGGCCTAACTCATCCTTATGAGTACAGATTGTTCCCCAGAGATATTGAAATATGTATTTTAACTCTAAATCATCAAAATGTGAGTAAAGTTCCCATTAAATTCAGTTAGCAGGAGGGATGAATCATCTGTTTATTTACACTTTGTCTTTTCAGACCTATCTTGCTATAGGTCTTTAGTTCCTCACCTAAGCTGCTGCATCCAGAATGTTCAGAGGATGAGTGTGTGCTTGGTACCTCCATAATTTTGTATAATAGTATGTTGCATAGTAAAATACTTAATAGAGTTTTTAGAATATTGTTAGGCATGAATGTTATTAATTATAAATTCTGGGATAGAATGAATTCAGGGTTCTCACCCTTATCTAGCTGTATCTATTCATCTTTCTTACCAAATACAGTTGAGGTTTTTTCCCTGCTTTTCTCATTTTTCACTCTGAGCCACAACGCAATAGCTTGCAACTCCTTCATTTTTCGTGATTGTAGGGATGACTTCTCTAACCTTTCATAACATACAAGGTTAATACTCAATGCAGTTTGCTCATTCCCTTTCTTAACACGTAGGTGAAGCACGAACTTGAGACTGTTTTGAAGGTGAATAAGGAAGATGTCCTCAGCTTTCTAGGGAGGTATCAGAACAAATCCAGTGAGGCTGATTTTAGACATCTTTTACACATGGATGTGACACATTCATTCCAGGTATTGGCGGGTTTCATTTGTGGCATTTTACTTTTTCTGTCTTGGTGATTGTTTTACTGTATTGTCTTTATAATTACAATTGTTTGATGCTGGCAAACGTCCAATCAAGTGACAAAGACCTTAAGTACCTCAAAATATTAAATTATAATCAGTATCAAAAATATATTGTAAGAAACACACTGACCTTTTGTCTTCATACTTTTAAAATGTATTTAATTTAATTTTCAGTATCTTTGCATAAAATTGGTAAAACTTTACACACACAGGTGCTTACATGCATCCTCCACTCAATGCTAGAAGTTCAGACATTAAACCACGCGAGGCAATTGGTGGGAATGCAGTGCTCTGTTGTGATATTTTACTTTGTCAAACAGCTTGAGTTTCCACAAGCCATGGGCCTGAGTGGGGAGCTGTTTTCCAGGCAAACTGAAGCAGAACACTTTGACTTTGGTGTGAGTGTAAAAACCATAATCAACAAGAACGTGTCTTCACAGGTCAGTGCAGTCTTGTTGCTTGAACTTGAAGCTTTTGTAGTTCGTACTCTCAGAACTGTGTTGAGTCTCTTGCCACACACATTAGGAACATGTGTCAGCCTGGGAGTTGTTAAACTTCTTACCATCAATTGCTTTGGAGCCGCTTTTCAAGCGTGAGAACACAAACCTGTGTGTGTGCTACAACTCAGATGGAACTCAAGGCGTATAGTGGAGGTGTCAATTGTGAGGGACAAGTCTCAAAGTCAAGCCAAATTTTATTTATAATTCTGTGTAGTTCACATTTTTTTTCTGAAAACTCTAATATTTTGACAGGGTTGAGATGAAGACAGGGAGATCACTTACCCATTACCTTCACAGACAAAACCACCTCAACATGGGCAATATTACTTTAGTTTACTGCCAAATAAAATTAAGGAATAGTGGGATAGTGGGAATCAAAGATGAAAACTAAAAACCTCTTTCCCTCTCTGCTCCCCTCCCTGCTTTTGCCCAATCCCAGCTTGCTGTCTGCAGCCTCACTGCTCAGACTGATATATCAGTATTCTGTATTATAATTTGACACCCTTAATATCCTGCTCTTCTTTTTCTCTGTGTGCAGGCCCAGGCAGCCTTAAAGAGTTATGGTGAGAGCAATTTCAATGGCTCTCTTCACCTTCATTCCAATGGAAGGAACGTGCTGCTGCTGGAGGTCGATGTGAACAATGAGAACAGGAGGAATGCCAGAGCTGTTGAACTGAGGGCTTTGCTGCAGCAGACAATCCTGACAAACCCAGAATCAATACAGTTCCTGATCATGGGCAAAATATTTCCATCAAGGTAAAGGAATCAGAATCTTGGTTAATTGACCAACTTTTTGGTGTTTTGTGTACTATACTTGAGTATAGAAAGGCAGATATTTCACTGGATAGTTTGTTGAAGGCAATGTGAAAACTGTGTCTCAGTTTTATACTTGAAACTCCAAAGTTTTTTGTTGCTCCATCATGTCTCCCTACAACACTGTGCTTTGTTTCTCCAACATTGTGCAGTTCAGGGCCAAGATACGAAGAAATATTGTTGGTTCATTTACCAAACTACGGTGGTGGGGGCAATTGTTGTTTCAGCTGAATTCTCAATGCTGCTTTTGAAACAGCACTGAAGTGATATTTCATATTGTGCTAGAATTCATTTCCATCTCTCTGTCCAACTTTTCCTTTTATTAGGAATCATAACAAAAGCATTCAAGAAATTTGAAGACAGATTAGTCTGCCAATCTGTGAAGCTTTACTGAGTAGTTTTATAAGCATCTGGTGAATAGCATCTACTTACTTCAAGGCCCCTGGGTGCCTGGTTCACTGATTCACAACAGTGGAACAAGTGCCCAGAAAGGTTGTGGTGTCTCCATCTGGAGATACTCAAACCCTGACCCCACGCACTCCTGAGCACCCTGCCCTCATTGATCCTGCTTTGAGTGAGAGGAGAGGTGCCTGGACAGTCGTGAATTAAGTGTGATAATATCTTACTAGCAATTTTTTTCTCTGTCTTTTTAGACTTCTGATGTCTTCTGAGCTGAAGCTTAATGAAAATAGGCTTCATATGGATTTGATGGGAGCCAGGGAGCAGAAAGTGGGTTTTGTTTTGTCCCTAAATGGAAGAGTCCAACACACATTTGCTGGATTAAAGTCCATACCTCATTTTCTTTCTCTGAATGGATTACTGAAGTGCAAAAACAACATTCATGACGGTACTCTCTTGCTTTGTGTTTTGTTGCTGTTCTGCAGCTACCTAAGGAAGGTTCTTAATTTTAACATATTCCTTAATGAACTGCAAAATGCATCCAGCTCTGGAACCCCCAACAGAAGAACAACATGGTTATTTTTTATGTTGCTTCTAGAATTGTGGTTATTTCTGACCCAAAGGACTCTCATTGACATCAATAATGATTTCTGCCTGTTACAGGTAACATCAATGTAATGGTCAACAAAACACTGTATGGAGTCCATCTCAGGAATAGGAACGTGTTTGGGAATGTCACTGTACACAACATCACTGTTGCCATATTTCAGAATGGCAGTCAGGCAATCCCAGTGGAGTCAAGGCTGAAAGGACACCTGGAGCTGAGTAAAGAGATGAAACGGGGGCTAGCCAGCTTCCAGGTGGATGAGAAGGCTCTTTCTGTAGATTTTTTCAGTATCATGAATCATTGGCACAGCAGAATCAGTGGGACTTTCACACACAATATCAACTTTTTAAAAAATGCAGGTAGGAAGAAAACTCTGAATTTGTGAATTTGAATTTGTGGTGTAATGTGTCAAAATGAAATTATTTCTCTCTTGTACATCTGTATTCCTGAAAGCTGATCAGTTCCTCTAAATGTTGTTTGATGCCAAGTGTTGCTTCCTAAACAGAACCCTGGGGTTTCATGAACTGCAGTTATCAGTAATTTTGAACGGGTAAATTGCCTTTGTCCCTTTCATAACAGTAAGGCTGTTACAAAACGTTCTAACAGCTGACTACTGAAGTTGGACACAATACCTGTTGGTAGATATCCTTCACTAAGAAATGGAAAATCCCTCACTTCCAAAGGGCATGCCACATCTTAATTTAGCAGTCCCTTTTCAATGTGATTTCCACATGGTAGGTAGTGGCCTTCTGTAATTATCAGCTAACTGCATGATCACACTTTTATATAAAAGATTTGTCTTTTCTTGTGAAAAACCATAGAAGATTTTGTTTGATCTGTAATACATCTTCTCTGTATTTTATAATGACAACCCACAAGTGCTGTGTTGATCTTGCTTCTTTCCCTGTCAATAGGGTTGCCATGGGATGGCATTCTCACTGCCATGTGTGAGCATGGCACAGGAAATCACACCATTGCTGTAGCCCTGCAGAGTGGCAGGGAAGGGATTACTGTGTTTGGAGGGCACAGCCGGGCCACAGAGCCTCCTAAATCCCAGCTGTCCATGAGCTTAAAGCACAATGTCTCAAAGATAAAGGAACATGGGATCCCATTTGTTGTAGAAGCTGTTGGCTTTTATGAGGTAAGAAGAGCTGCACCTGTGATTATGTAACTTCTGGTAGAACAATTTCTAATAACTGTAGCCTATATATATTTCTTTTAAAAGCTGCTACATTTTTGAGAGGTGCTAAATGACCGTGTGAAAGAAAGGAGTTTTCTGGCTTGTGTACCTGTCATCTGAAGTCTTGGAGCTGAATCTGACCTAATGAGATGCGACATTCAGTTCTCATTTAAGTGTTTTGCTACATATGAACAGATGTCCTGTCCCATTTCCCTTTTCCCCTACAAACGGGAAGTGCACTGGCAGGCCTAAGGTATGCAGCCATCAGGTGTCAGTGAGCCAAGCATTGCACTGGATGTTACTGGTTCTGATGCCATCCTTTGGATGCCTGCTGAAGAGCAGAGAAGTGTTCAGCATGGCTGGCCATTTGGAAATGCCTACCCACAGACTGTGATTCCTGGTACAGCTCAGCCACTGTCCTCTATCTCCATTTCTGCTATAGATCTGTGAACAACATACAACTCTGTTGCATTTCAAATTATCCTTCCATAAAAGGAGGGTTCAGGCATTTTGCTATAGCTCTAACATATGCTTGGAGTCTCAAGTCACTAATATTTGGGAGAGTTCAACCACTGTGGTCTGGTTAGGCACGAAGCTGTGCAGAGAGAGAATTCTAAACACTTCTTTTGCCCTGCTTTTTAGTAATTTCACTGCTTTAATTTTGTGTGCCTGAGGACTCAAATCCTTTCTGAATGCTTTCAACGTGTTTTGGAGCCTTAAGGAATTCTTGGTACACTGCAGTCAGAAGGTCTTGCATAACTGTACAGTCTCTATTTGAAACGAAGCCACTTGGATGTATTTGCACCATTATTTTCCCATTGTTCCTGCCCTGACACAGACTGTGATGTTTAAGCACAATGAAACAGGCTCTGCCTTTGCCACTTGTTACTGGGATGTTGTTGTTTGTTTCTTTCCATAATTTTGTTTCTTTTGTGCACAGAATTTCACCACAAAGATTGCTGCAGGGATTACAACCACAGTGGAGATGGAACAACTCAAAATTGAAATAGAGAAGAAAACCACTGACAGTGCTATGGAAATTGCTCTTTCACTTCACCACGATGTGAGAGGACTGATGGATATTGTTCCACGTGTACTGGAGGTTTGCAGAGATCCTGCCATGTATTATAATATATTTGAATATATATTGGCATGCTTCACTTCTCAGCTAAGATGTACCCTGGAGAGTAAGCTAGGAGGTCAGAGGGAAGAGAGACTTTTATCAAACAAGGCCAGTACAGAAAGTCTAATAATTGTTTGCTTAGCAATAAGGTTTTCAGAATGTGGTGGGTAAAAAAAACCATTTATGTCATCAAACTGGAGTAGGTGTTTGCCAAGGCACAATAACTTGCAGTCCCAGCTTTTCCATCTTACTGCTTGTTTTCTATCCTACTATTAGAAGATATCGTTCTGTCTTTACCTGTGCTGATAAGATTTGGGCATAATAATGCAGGATTAGAGACATGATATAGCCTCAGGTCCACTAAACAGTTTATCTTTTTGACACTGAACTCTGACCTTAAAGCTAGGTTTTGCTATCTTTGTCTGGTTTATTCTTTAGCCTTGTAGCTCTCTCCTTTGAATTTTAGTCCTCTGCTTTTCTTCATGCCCTGAATGTGCTTTGTTGACATTGCAAACAGGTTGCCTGCAGTGGAGAATCTGCTCACAAACAACTTTCTGGCCTTTGCAATGGTGCAATTGCATTTCATCATTTTGAGGTACTGGCTTAATTTCTAAAATCTGCTATCAACAATGTATTTTCTTAATTACCACTAAGGGAATCTAATTACTGAAAGATGTCAGACCTTTTCACCTAATTACTGAAAGGTGTCAGAAATGGGTTTGAGCTGGCTGGAAGTTTTGCATGCACTTTCAGATATTTTCACTCCCATAATATTCACAAATTCAAACAGTGTACTTCTGCCTAAAAATTGTCTTAGCTGAAGTCTCTAAACTGTATCTTCTGCCAGTCAGAACTGAACTAAACATTTGTTTAGGCTTTTATAAACATGTGGGATGAATATCAAATGGTTTAGAGAACTAATTGTCTTCTAGTAACATGAATATTTAAAAACAGCCTGTGGCCTGACAGGAAAGCAAACTTGACATCAGTCTTCTGTAATTTTTCAGACTCCAGCAAGAGTTTCACTGAATGGATCAATGTTCACCAGCAGTTTTACTGTCCTCTTCTTGGGACATGTTTCTTTTCACGACGTGTTTGCCTGCTTGCAGCTCCGTGCCACCGCTGACATCCAGCCTCATCTTCAAATTGACTTCCAGCACTCCTCACCTTCCCTTCGTTCCCTGGGAATTGCCAGTGAGAACCAAGTGAAGGTGTCAGCCATGAGAAGTGACAAGTACAAGGGCACCCTTGGGATTGTCCTTGGGCCCTGCAGTTTGAAAGCTGATGGAGAAGTGAGCCTGGCAGGCAATGAAACAGAATGGGTGCTTAGTTTTAGAAACAAATGTGGCAGTCTAGAGGTAAGCCCGGAATGTTTTCTGCATGCCCTTGTACTCTGTGTATTTCAGATCACTGAGTCACAAAGAACTGTCTCCTGACACAATTATTTATGGTCATTAAAGCTGTTTTGGCAGAGAATGAGTCAGAGCACTTCTGGGGGAAAGTGTATTTGAAGATGAGAATCTGGAGTAATACAATGGTAGATGTTCCTGCTGTTGCCATAAAATAGTTGTTTAATAATAGCAGGGTTTTTTTCTGTTGTTTCACAGAGAAATTTCTGACTTCTCTGTGAAACAAGCTGTCTTGTGTGGTCCTCTCCAAAATCAGATTGTTTCAGAAAGAAGAAATGCTTTCTTGTAAATTAGGAACAAATTAGGAAAATGGTTGCTTTACCTTAGGTGTTATAAATAGTGTAATTTTTCTGTTGCAGAGGATGGGATTGCCTCATGCTGTAGTCTTTGGGGGCTCATTTCAACAGAACATCTGCAACGTGGCCTTGTTAATGAACCTCCAGTGTGATGGCAGAACAGTTGATGTGCAGATAGCCACTTCCTGCCAACACGAATATACCCTCCAAGGGCTGCTCAGGCATTCACTTCCCTGGCTGAGCGAGCTTGGGCTCCCTTTTGAAAACTCTGTCCTGTTCTCTGCGGCCACAGACTCCTCCACAGAGGGCATTTTGTTGCTGCAGGCTGGCAGATGCACACTTAAGGCCAGAGGAGATCTCTGTATTCAGAATAAAACTGAATGGACATTGGAAACAGAAACGGAGTGTCAACTTCTTCAGGTAGGTCTTGAAGGCTTTTAAAGAAAGTTTTAGGAACAAATGAAGGTCTTACAGGGTTTTAGGTGTTGGAAAGGCACTCTGAAGGCTCACCTGTCTTACAGCATTAGCAAAGACAGTGCGTCACATGTCCTGCTCAAGGTGTTCTCTGTACACCGAATCAGCTCAGCCTCTGCAGTCCAAGACTGCCCTCTAAAGATCAACAGCAGGATTAGTGTGAATTCTGCCAAAAATACATGTATTCCCTCGTCTGTCTTTTTTAATCCAAGCAAAAGTTATGAAATTTCCTTGGTTTTTCCATCTAGTTTCACTGCATTAGAAAGACTGACTTTTGCAAAATCAGGGTTTTTTCTAGATCTTCATAGACATTTGTTTTGCTTTCAAATCCTCAAACTGACTCACTTCCTCAACTACAAAGTAGGAACATAAAAGCAAAAGTGACAGGAATGTGCGTAATGTCCATAGTGAAGAGAGAATGAAAGCCTCTTAAAATACTAAAAGTAGTAGAGTTTTCTGTTTTTGCAAATCTTTTGTGAGAATGAAAAGAAACATCATTTGAGATGTTGCACAAGACAAGATTGAATTTTTTGTATTAAAAAAAAAAAAATCCTTGTAGCACCAGATGCAAAAATATCTGTTATTCTGGGGGGGAGGGGTTAATTTGAAAATTGAGAGTAGTCTGGTCTGAATGAAGCAGAGAACGTTCAGTACACTTTGCCACTCTCAAGAAACGGGCATTTTGTATTTTTGTAAATGTAAAACTTCATAAAGGTACATAAAACTTCATAAAGTTGTAAATTCTGCAGGACAGTCCTGAAGTCTTCCATCAGGCCTTATTCAGGCAACATCACAATCTTTCTTGTCTTTCTGAAATCTGGATAGGATCTCAGTTTCCCAACTCAGTCACGGCTCACAGGATCCATTCACAAAGACAAGTGCCAAGCAGAGCTTCTCTCTGTCCTGGAAACAGAAGGAAAAACTGCCCATCTTGAAGTGAGAGCAGAGTGCAAGCCAAAGATTACCCTGGAAATTCAATTCAGGCATGACCTCCCTCAGCTGAAGGGAATCCCAAGGGAAAATGAGCTGTCCATCACTGCACGGAAACAATTAAAGTATCTTATCGGAATAGGAATGAAAGTGGGTCCTTGTGAACTTCAAATGAATGGGGACTTTGACCCTGAAAAGAGGCTTCAGTGGAAAATGCTTGTAGAAAATAAATGCCCAACAATTCAGGTATTGAAAAGAATTTATTGCTTTACTGCTGAATTTAGATATCTAAAGCAGAACCTTTGTACCTACCAAAGTCAAAAGGCAATAATCTAAGGATTTCAGTGGTAGCAGAGAAAAAATAAAAAAATAAAAATATTATCTTAAGTTAATGTTGCATCTTACATTTGGGACCAGTCATCCTCTGTATTTTCATACATTTTCTATTTATCAGAGCCTGCAACTGGTTTGTACTGGCTCTGATGTGTTTTCTTAAAAACATGGTTGAGAATTCTGCAGAGTTTTTATCTTCAGAAGCAAAAACCAGAGCTGGCATAATAAACCCATGCATATTGTTTGGCTTCACTAGATTTATGCCTGCTTTGGGCCACTGGAGCAATGCCAAACACAGCAAATTAAGGAGAGGGGTTTTTTTTGTTTAACAGGACCTTGGAGCACCAGTGAAAATTGATGGTTCAGGCTACATTTTGATGGATAAAATGAACCTAGATTCACAGACATTGGTCACTGTTGATGAAAGTAAATTACAAGGACTCCTTATACTAAAAGTCACTGATGTAAGTATCCTGCAGGCTGTTAGGCTGCATGTAGAAAGTACTGAGCAATGTACCCTAGAATATTCTATTGGGGAAAAATAGTAATAAATGCCAAATAAACATTAAATAATAAAATACTTGAAAATCTGGCACCTGTGATGTGCAGTAACAAATGTATAGGATAATAGGATACAGGCTCTGGCACTTCCTGGATCATTTCCTTGGCACGCTCTTTGTGTTGTACTGTTTGATGTCCCTTATGTCACTGTGATTTACATTGTAAAACAATAGACAATGATTAATTGAGACACTGCTGCTTGTTTATGCAGTGAGACAGCAGCACAAGAAGGGCTCTGAATCTCTTGCCTTCCTGTTGACAATTACAAGTCTGACTTTTCTTGTCGTGAGTGCAGGAGAGCAGAGAACACACAAAGTATCTTATTCCTTGTGATCATTCACTTTGTCATAACTGGTAATTTCTGCATGTTTCTGCCATAGAGAAATAAGATAACTAACAGGAATTCTTTGTCACCAGAGAGAAACATTTTCACCTTTGTTCCTCGTAGCTGAAATAAACTTTTTTTTAGTCCTACCTAGGCTTGATATTTTTTCTCTTTCCTAGTGTATGTTCCTTAAGTCGAATGCAATTTATTTTAATTAATATTAAATGTAGGATAGATTTGTTAAATTTTTGGTTTGAGCTCTGTTTTACAGCAAGCTTTGGGTTCTCCACATGCCATACATGCTGTGAAATATTAACAGGAAAGGCAAGAGCTGGATGCAGTGCTAACCCATAACATTCAACGAGCAGCTGACATTGGCATTCCCATGAGGATGTTAGTTGATGTGATATCAGAAAAAAACAGTGACTTCTACAAAAGGTTTATTCATTTCTGTGTGAACAACAAGCAAGTAAGTGTCTCCTCCAGACCAGTAGGATGTAGAGGTTGAAGTGAGATAATTGATTTGGTAAATATTGTTTCTCCATTTGAAATAGCTGTGCATGAGGCTCCTACAGGAATACCCTGCAGGGGCTGCTTTGGTTTCAAAGGCCTTAATTAAATGAAGGCAGTATGTCTCAGCCACTTTTCCTGTGCAATGCTCCTACAAACAAATATGACGCGATGTTCCATGATTCCCATTTGCAAATTGTATCAAACCTTCCTTATCAAGTATCTTCTCTTGGTGCAGCATATTCTCTTTTACAGGACGAAGCTGTGACTTAAAAAATTAGACAATTTTTCACCATAAAGTTGTCATAGTTTTCATAATTCTACTCTAATGTGTAATTAGTACAATAATTATGATTAATCAGAGAAATCTGAATATCAGGGATGTGCCACAGTTAATTTTTGCTATATTTACTTGGACTGAACAGATTACAGAAGAACTGAGCTTTGTCCAGAAGTTGGATGTTGTATCTCTGAACTACAAACTCACCCATAACATAGAAGCCCTGAAGACTTTGCAAATAAAAGACAGGATTGAGCTGCAGGTAAGTTATCAGGCAGCGGCGGGGGAGACATGGATCCATCATGCCATGATTCCAGCAGTAGCTGTAAAAGTGAGATTGCAGAGAGCAGCAGGTGTAGATGGGATTTTACACATTTGCTGTTTAGGTGAAGAGGGGAGTCCAGAAGCTCAGACTGTTCCCGAGGTGTTGGGAGAATGGCTTGCTACACCAGACCTTTCCATAGGACTGAGAGATTGGAGGCTGGCTCCCAGTGTGGAACAAGATTAATTTTTTTGGCACATCTTTGAGATGATACTGCCTCAAGCAGAGAAAGAACCCTGTCCAGCAGGAGCTCTAACTTCTACAAAACTGTCTTTTCACAATTTACTTTTGTTGCACACAGGCTCTCTTGAACATGGAAGTGACCAAGAGCTTTAGTATGAAAGTGCTTTATGGTCCTCACCTAACCGTTCTTGAAGGACAAATCCAGGAGTTTGGGACCTGTACCAACATAACAGGGAATTTCCATCACACTTTGCCATGGCTGCTACAAGCCAGAGTCCCATCATCTTTACAGGTAGTTTTGGTTTGGCTTTTTAGGTTTTTTTAACAATTATTGTCCTTTATTATGATGTAATAGTCCATGGCTTGAATGAAAACTATCGTTTTGTGAGGTGTAGGATGGAAGCTGAGATTTTCTGATACATACTTCTTTTGGTGCTATTTTTAGGGAAGTATTGGAGCACTATTATCTGCTAAATATTGCCAATAGGCATGGATAAAGTATCCTTTATATAAAAGGAGTCCTGTGTATGTGGGATGAAAGAGAACCTAATGAGAATTTGACATAGATCAATGAGGCTGGAGTGGTTTGAAATTCATTCAGTTCAATGGACTTGTACTGAAAAGTCACAGATGATTAATGAAAAGCAAACATGTTTCGCTAATGGATAGATATTTAACACAATTAGAGGCTAGAGAGAACTTTCTTTCACTTTCATTTATCTCCTGTTTTAAAATTAAACAGTATTTAAAGGTTGTTTGGAGATTTATGTCTACGTGTCATTTTTTAGATAGATGTGGTTTTTCAAGGGAGAAACACTACTCAAGAAAGATATGTGCATATTGCAGCTGGAGAAACATCAATTACATACATAATAAACTCCTACTATGTTGGTCAGCAAGTGGATATCTTCTGCCAAAGTGTCCACAATAGTGAGCTGCTCCAGGCATCTGGTTACCCCAAGGCAATCAACTTGATTCTCAGTTTACAGAAATCAGGTAGGTACCTGCTATTCCCAGTAGGCTTTTTTTGTTCTCTAATAATTTTTTGAGACTGTTTCAACTGTTCCTTTAACAGCTACCAAACTGACCAAGACCTAAAAAGAGGCTTTCTCTTGTTTGTCTGCCATTCTGAAACTGCNTTGAGGCTGTTTCCTTTAACAGCTACCAAACTGACCAAGACCTAAAAAGAGGCTTTCTCTTGTTTGTAAGTAAAATCTGCCATTCTGAAACTGCATCTGTGATCAGTTATGTTACATCTGTGTTTTTAGCTCCAGGAAAGATCTCACACCTGCCAAAACAGGTACCACACCTGCTAAAACAGGTTACCCCTAAGATACTTATCTGCATAAAATAAGGTTCCAAAATCACACAAAACCCCCTTGTTACAGACACAAAAAATGTGAATACCAGTGTAGTTTCAAGTAGCCTTTGAAATAATTCTAAATGGCTTTTGATTTCTGAACTATGGAGGGGGGACACACTGAAGTCAATCTACCCTCAAAACCTGGCCTGGCATAAACCCTCTCTGCAAAGCCCTCAGCTGTGGATTTACATGGAGGTCAGGTGCCTTCAATGCCCACAGGGGAATATATTTATGGTGAAGAAAACTCAACAACTGTGAGAACACCAAAGAGCGGGAATTACTGAGATTAGTGGGCACCAAATCAATACTAATGTGAGTGGCACTATCTCCTTTCACCTATTCAGGAAAAAGCAGCAGGACAAGAGGTAGTTTTCAGCATATGTGATTGCATACATGTCTCTGATCTTGTCCTCTCCATAAAGAGTCTCTCGTCTCACTTTTATCTTTAGCAGTCTGTATTTTCTCTTTCAAAAATTAAAAGCTTGTAGGGAAGTGGGGAAAGGGCCTTCAGGCTGGCTTGTTTGAGCAGTGTTGGACCAGTGTAGCTTGAACCAAAGGAGTCACTAGAGGTCAGAACAGCACAGAGCTCTTCTCTGGAAGTGGCTGCTACTTGCCAGGGAAGTTGCATTTTTTTACTGCAAAAACACATTACTGGTGGGAACTGACTTGATGTTCAACATTTGTATGTGGGTACACAACTTCTGTTACCTCAAGAATTTGTAAGGTCATAGTTCAAGGACATCCAAAATCCCTCTACACTCCTCTAACCACAGGTCAAAGCTCTTGTCATCCTGAATGATGAGCCAAAAGCTGGCTGGATTGATTTTATGCAGGCTCATGAAAATAAGCTGCTCAAATTGGCACTGTTGTATTCTTTCTATATAGAAAACAAAGCCAAGACTATCTGTGAAATCCAATATGATGAGAACGATCTAATTGTGACTCTGGATATTGACACAGACTTTCAACTCTTTGGTGTATTTGCATTCATGGCAGAGGTGAAGCATTCCATCTCACGTCTCCATCATCTGGGACTTCCCTTCTTTCTTAAGGTAACACACCATAAATCTTCTGCTGGGCTTTGATCAGAGCTGTCATTCGAGTCACACTTCCATGAATCCAGAGCACTTCCAGTGGCCTCAGTGAAATTACTCCAGGTTTATACGAGTGCAGATGAGCAGTGTCTTGCCCAGTTTATCTGAACCCTTGTTCAACTTCAGTGCACAGCTAGTGGTCTGTTTCCGAGGAAACTGGCCAGTTTCAGTGTTAATCATTTCAGGAAGGCACACATTTGCTGTGGCTTCCCAGGTGATAGACCTTGCTAATGTAGAAAGGACTCGTGGTGGAAAAGAGCTGTCCTTCATACCTAGGGAACTCCCTGGCTTGTTTGAACCACATGTAGCACAAATACCTAAAATGCTTCAGTGTTGAATAAACAGAGGCAGATTTATATTCCAAAGTACTTGGCTGTACCTGTTTATCCCTTGGGAGAAAGGAGTATTAGCTGACATTTCTCCTTCCCTTTTGAGGGGTAGCAGTACACAGAACAGCACATCCAAGTCATCCATCACTTTCCCTTCAAATAACAGGATATGTAGCTAGGATTCAAGAGTAAAGGTTGACTTTCCCCAAAATAGATGTTAGGTCAATATTAAACCTGCATATTAAGTGTCAGTGTTTCAAGTGAATATGTAATGCCAATATTTTATTGAGAAGTATTAGATATATCCCCTGCTTCTTCCCCCTTAATATTTAGTGAAATGTCTTCTATCCTCTCAATGTATGAGTGAAAAAAGGAAAAGCAGAGATGGTAATTCATAAGCATTTTCAGGATAAAGCTGCAGACAACCCAGGAGCTGTGGGAGGAAGAAAATACCCTGGAGTAAAAGATTTGTGGAGCCCTATCTGTTTCTTTTTAAAAAAACCCCAACTTTACACTGTATGAAAATGGAGAGTGGGGAAGGCAATTACAAGAACCAGTAGTGGGTATGTTGACAGTAAGGGGAATATTTATCAATAATGCAAATGAGTAACTATGGAAACATGCAGAAAAAAAGGAAGACATCTCTTGAGGCTTTTGGTTTACATGCAGGACGCATCTAAAAGGCCTGTCTGGAAGATAAACTTCTGTCAAGATGATGGTTTTAATTGAGTCAAAAGATTGTGCTCAATTGAAGTGAAACCTTGGGTAAAAGTTGTAACGTGATTTGTTTATTTTCCCGGTCCACAGATGACAGTTCAGGAAGTCCTGACTGAAAATGAAACTGAAGGAGCTCTGAGGCTGACCTATGAAGAAAACACAAACTTCACCTTTACCATCAGCAGAAAAAAAGACCAGCAAGGGTAAAATGGTCATTCTGAGCACTGTAAAAATGTCATGAGGCCATTGTGATTCCATGGAAAAAAAATTACTTTTTTAATCACCAAATCACTGGTGAAGTCAGTAGTCACACCAAACAGTCTGTTTACCTCAGGAGGTTTATGAAGGGCTGCAGACAGATTCTTCTCCTCACAGCCTGTCTCTGCCTGCCCCCACAGTGTCAGAGTAGCAGGCAGTGAAACAGGCCATAAAACTCTAGGTCTGAGCCAGACAAGGACTTAAAAATATACCTTAACTTGACATAACTGTTTAAATCTTATTAAATTGTTTGGCACTCTTGAAATTTGTAAAATGTGGAGACTCCATCTTCTCAGCTGGTATCAGTATGGCTGTATCTGCACAGAACTGGAGGCTTCTGAGGGTGTTTATGAGGTGTGGGATTTTTCAGCCTTGGAGTTATTTTAGATGTTTCTTAAATTTCCAACAAAAGATCTATGCACTGAAAAGTCTTTTAAGTTGCCTTAAGCTCTCTAATAATTGTAAATTCTAAGTTTGTAAACCGTGACAGTGCTTGCAAAGTCGGAGTCCAAAATGCCTACATGGTTTTTCCAAAGCTGATGCCTTTGCTGTAGCAAAGTAATTTCTGGTCCAGTGGGCTACGTGCTGTCCCTGGGGTGCTCACACTGGCTCTTCACTGAGGTCTGAGGTGACACTGCTCTTTGGTCTTCTTTACCCTTGTGTGAATGCATCAAAAACTGGGAGCTGGGGAAGAGTTCAGTGGAAGTATCTCTGAAAGCTGCGGCTGTGCCACACTCAGAGGTAACACACATGAGCTTGTGCTGCCAGGGGGGGTGCACTTTCTGAAATACTGTTGAACAAAAGTACATTTCTTTCCTTTAGTGAAGAGTTGAATATAAAAGCACTCCAGACTCATCCCTTCTTTCTACAGTACTTCCCCAGTGCAGCAGAACTGTCTTCTAAGGTAACTATCTGCAAGTTATCTGTCACATACATCGCTGCAAATTAGACTTGTCTAATGTTTTAGGAGTCAAGCTGCATTATGTCTAGTACATACTTGTACCTCTGACATTTTTGTTGTTGCTGAGAATGTTAATGTTTTCAAAGATGCTAAACCCTCAGTCTTTCTTTTTCCTTTTTCTTTTTCTTTTTTCCATTCTAATTTAATGGGAACTTGGAAAGGTAAATTATGATATGAGTGAAGCAAAAGTCAAACTCTACCTGAGGATGGAGAAAAGGGATTTGAATGTCACAGCAAAGCTAACTTTCACTGGAACCAGCTACACTAATGCCATTGAAATAATACAGACCATGTCCCAGGTTGGTATCACTGACTGATGGCAAAGAAAGGCTGTGACTGCCCTGTTTTAGAGGAGGGTGTTCAGGGTGTGGCTGCCAAATAGTGAGGGTCTAATAGAGCTCCTGCTGTGTGAGGTGTTTTGTGTCCAATGGTATAAACTGCTCTTTGATTTTGTATTTGTTTGCTCCTATAGATGGAGCACGTATATAGGAATTATAGGAAATCAGAAAAATAGTATATTACAAACTGACCAATTGCCAATCTTTATTGTGCAGCTCCCATATACTTCTTTTTCAAAATGCAGAAGAAAAGATATTACAAATTGATATTGCTTGTGTTACCTTCTGGGTTTATTCTGTAAGCATGGGACTCTTGTTGTAAGAATTATGTATTCTGTGAGATGAGAGAGAAAATCAAATTGTATATTAAGCAAAGACTATTGTAAAGGGAACACTCAGTTGTTTATGTATATGTTTTCCATTATGTGAGAAGATGAGTTGCTGTAGAAATAAAAACAGGTAGAAATGAATAGCTGGTTATTCAAGAGCAATGGGTTTTGGAGTATTAGTGTACTAAACCTTGTAAAAACACATTCCTAGAACTGGACTCTACAGGACCTTGTGGTACAAAAATTACCTTTTAGGTTTTTAACTTTTCAGAGCACTTGGGATTTAATGTTTTCCCTCTTTAATTTTTTAGTTAAAAATTCTTCCAAGGCAGCTTGTGTTTATGACTGTTTACGAAAAAGGCAACAGAACACGGATGCTGAGGCACATTGTTCTGTGGGATGGCAAAGAGCTAAAAGCAACAGGCACTTACACTGGACTCTTCCCAAAGTTGCCTGGAAGTCATGACGTTCAGGGTAGGTTTCTCAAGTCTTTTGCCAGTGTTGATGGACAACTATAAAATAAACTACATAAATCTGATTTCAGAATGCATGTCCAAATGGTTTTGATCTTGGTTCCAATCTAGACCTTCTAAGATCTTACTTGCTTTAAATTTATTATAAGACTGGCTGTTAGAAATGCCCACTTCAGAATACTATTTCTGCTTTGTGGATATGGAACATGAAACTTCTTAAAACTGTAGTAAATTCTGTTACTCTACCGCACTGGGCACTGGAGGGAGCACTCGTCATGCTGGCCACTACTTTGAAGTGTTAATTCCTTGTGTTGAAGCTTTGCTGTTTGAAAAGAGAGAAAACAACTCCACTTACTTGTTTGAGAGTTGTAAGCTGTTTCCCTCCCAGTGTAAAGTGATCTCAGCTTCATACAGATTATTTTCCTGGCTGTTCTTGCTGGAGTTGCTTTGGGCGTAGAATATGTCCTAGGCCTTTTTCTTTATCAGAATTGAACAGTCATGATTTGTGGTGGGGAATCTTACTTGTATTTTTTTTTTCCCTTGTAGTGGAACTTTTCCATCCTTTCTCCATCCCTTTCCCATGGCATGCCAGGATCAACTTCTATGTGAAACATTCAGCACGCAATCACCGGGATGATCTTACTGTCCTTTGGAATGAGGAGGACCAGGTACAGCAGCCCAGAGCAAATAAATGTCAGGAGAATGAGGGAGTATGAAGGGTTTGGGGTTTGCAGCTGATATTCTTGTTGGTAGCGTTTTCAGGCCATACTGTTTTTTATTTGCAGAACCCCCACACCTTTCTGCTTAATCAAAGACAATGAAATATGCTTCAAAGCACTGGGTAAAGGCCATGGAGAGTAGGTGGAAAGAATAGTAAAAATGTCATGTTTAAAGCAGCGTAGGGGAAAAGGAACAGAATCTAAGATAAATGAGTAAGTGTGAGCATTAGTGTGAGGTTGAAAAGGCTGGAGAACCTGTTGCATGGCTATAATAGCACAGAAGAGTGACACATACCTGTACTTGGTGTTTTCAGCTTTACTGATTGAGTCAAAGCTCTTTTGTATTTCATTCTTTCACTCCCCTCGTCATTAGTGAGAATGACAAATATGGCAAGGTTCAAACCAGTCTTTGTCATCATAAAGTAAGTCAGCATTATTTTTTTTTTAATATAAATAGGAAAAAGGACAGAACTAGGAGAGCTTGGGGTAGGCTGATTTCCAGGTGTGGAAAAATAGGGGCACTTACTGACTTGGTGCTGTGCTCTGTGTATGTGTCTGAAATGCAGCACCTTGGGTGAGTGTTACATTATCTTTTCATTACTCAGAAAATAAAAGACAATGTGTAAAATTCATTACAATACAGAAACACGACTGTGCCTTCAAAAATAATTAGAATTCCTGTATTTCTCTAAAAAGTGCTAAAATTCCAAAATTTACCTCAGCAATTGTATGGAATATATTTTTCACTACTTCCTAAATTACCACAGCTATTTAAATGCCACCACTACTTAAACTACCATAAAAATATTTTGTTCACAGCAACATAATAGAATTTAGTTCCTTTAGTTTAGAATTTAGTTGCTGCTGATACAGATGTGCCATGTAGGAAATTCAAGTAGCAAGAATGTCCTCATTTGAACATTAATTTGCCTCACTACTTCAAAAAGGACTTTATTATGCACATAATTAATCTGAGGAAAAGGTACAGTGACGTCTTACTAGGTGTATGTCTGAGGTCAGTGTGTGAGAGGTGTTTTATTTCACAAGTTCCTTTTCCATCTGTTGTTATGGATCAGATATCAGTGTCATCTTCTCTGAAGTTTGGGAGACACCGGACAAACTACAGAGTCACTGTTGCCCACCCATTTAATTACACCCTGAGGCGACTGGAGGTCCATTCCCTGTCAGAAAGAAGGGGCAGAAAGTACAACCAGCAGGTGAGGTCACGAGAAAGGGCTGCCAGATACACACCTGTACTGCTGTATTTACTGGTAGCATGCCTTTCATCTCTCAAAATTGCAGAACCAGTTATCATCCTGAAAAATGTCAAAAGCACCAAGTGCTGTTTTCTCCTTGGGTCCAACCTCATTGTTTCCTTTCTTCTTTGGGCTGACAGTCTTGCACTTTTAGCATTGACCCATTGTGGGTGGTAGGAAGCCAGAAGTGCACAGAGGGAATGAGGGAAATTTGGTCCACACAGAAATGAACACACTCCTAGTCCACGCACACAGAAACCTCCTAAACAAACACACACACTCTCCCTCCAAAAAAACAACGTGCAAGACTAGAAAGGCTTTAGAATACAATTGGGAGGTGCACTTGCAAAGCATATATAGGAGAGAAGGAGGAGGAGGAAGTCCCTAAATCATCCTTCAAGATAAAAGACTGCAGTGTATTTTCTGTCTGCAAATGCATTTCATGGATCAGGACACTCCAGTTGCTGAGGCTGAAGCCTTTCTGCTCAATAAAAGGCTGTGCCAACAGTGTTCTGTTGGTCCCTTTGGTGCTCATGGTGGTGCCACAGGTGGTTTGCACTAAGTACTCAGTACATCTCAAGAATTGTATTCAGAAGAAGAGATTTTCTTGTAGTTTCTCTGTGTTTATCTCAGGCTCAGAGATTCCAGGCCCGAGTTCTGAGTTTTAACATTGGTCTGTCACTGTTTTCTTTGTGGTTCTGTATTTCCACACTGGATTGGGACCGTTCTGGAGGATCACTCTGCAGCTCTTCTGCTGGTTCTGGTCCTGCTGCTGGACAAATCCTTCTCTCTGGTTTCAGCTGCAGCTGGCAGGGAATGCTGGGCAGCCTGCTGACATCCGAGTGACCCTGGAGGACAAGTCAAAGGGGGACATCACTGCCTGGGGGGGCTGTGTCACCCTCTCTGCAGGCCAGGTAGAATCTCAGACTCTCAGAAGGGATGGGTGTGGCTAAGTTTCTGGGTTTGATTTTTCCTTCTGCACCTGTTACCATCTGAAAGCCTTTTACTTGATGCCAACCTTTTCATGTCTCAGAGCAAGAAAAAGAAACCCTCTGCAGACTTCTGTTTCAGGTTGCAGATATGGTTGTGTTTGGGCTGCAGCTTTCCCTCAGGGCAGAATTGTCAATGCCTCGGGTTTCCTGGTGGAGACAGAAGCAGTGTTTTATGGATATAGACCATTCAGGGGTTCTCACGGGGGTGTATTTTTACCCAGGAAACATAGGATATACTGATTTTTTATTTTAATTACTGATATGTGTCAATTTTTCCCCCCCTTTCAGCTTCAGAGATTATTAAGTATGGAACACCTGCATGCATGTGGGTCTCTAGAGAAAAGATCAACATTGTTTAATGAATATCTAGATCTGAACTGGGATGACAAAAAATTCAAACACAATTTCACATATGAGGTAAGAGAAGGCAGCTATATCTGTTAACTCACCATTCTTACAGAAGCTCTTCTTAATAGGTGAGAAATTATTTAGTTTTAGATGTAATGTTGAGTGGATTTTAAGAAAGCTTTTGTAGAGTACCATTTTCTATGAAATATATTTTATCATGATTTCACTTTACCTTTTACATATTTCTCTGCATTGGAAGAAATCTAAATGTAGCACAGTTAAGGAAGGAAATCTTACAAACTAGAGGCCTCATTTTTGCCCTAAACTTGCATAACCATTAATTCAGTGGGATGGGGACCAGAAAAAGGTCTGATAAGCCAAAATGTTTTCAAGTGGAAATGTTACATTTTGGAAATGTTACATTAAAATCCTGAAACTACCAGAATAACCAAAGCCAGTGCAGGGACAGGATGAGTAAGCGCCCAGGAGAGTCAAAGATCCGCTTGTCACATTTAACTTTGTTTTCTTGGTTCATTGCAGAGAAATCAATTCTTGGATCCTGATATATTTCAGTTAGAAGCTGTTCTGGAAAATATTTTTCTCACCCCATGCACCAAACAGAAGATTCTGGGTAAAATAGAAACAAACTACTGCTCTTCCCTGGATTATTACACAAGTTTTGAGTCCTGTGACCTTCCAAATGTAAGTCTCATATAAACATATCAAACCTACTTCACTTTAATTACTCAGTCGTCCTCAGCTGCAGCTCTTTGTGAGAATTACATACTTAAATAAATAAGTGGTATCTTTTGAGATGTTGAGACAGAAAGGTTCTGTTTGCCACTGCAGTGTATTCTATAGGTCCTGTTACAGTTGTAAAGAATCTCACTTCCTCCATGTTCTTTCTTTACTATTCCTCTTTCAAAGGTCTTTCAATTTCATGTTTCTGGAGAATACCAAAACAGGCTCATAAGTGATCAAAAAGGAAACTAGGGAGGAATAAAAGTGCTTTTCTTCCCCTGTGGGTAAATGTTTACTGGTTTTTGGTTGCTATGATCTTCCTTGGATGCACCTTGGACTTCAGGGTTGCCTATAGATATTCACAGCAAACAGTCTCTATTCAGTTCCCAGTGGCTAAACCATGTCCCAGTTTCCAGCAGGTCATACTCTGTTAGCAGTGGAAAACAGTCAAATGTCTGTGAAAACTTTTTCCAGGGCTAAGGTGTGATAAAGTCTGTTTTATAATGCAAAAAATGTGTATGTATGTCACTTCAAAACCAGGTGCCTCTATTCTTTTGGATCCTCCTCTTTGTCTCTGCTCACTCTTCCCTTGAGCCCCATGGAATGGGGACGAGAAGCAAAAGTAAAACTTGAAGGTTGAGATAAGTACAATTGAATAATTCAAAACAAATAATAATGCAATAATAATGGTAAATAATATTCATAGGAAAAGGGAAAGAAAAACCTAACCAAGTAATGAACAATACAGTTGCTCAATACCCGCTGACTGATCCCAGATCCTTCCTTCCCAAACCCAGATCTGCCCCTTCCAGGTGATTCCCGCAGTTTATATACTGGGTATGACTTTCTGTGGTGTGGAATATCCCTTCGGCCAGTTTGGGTCACCTGTTTTCTCACTGGCAGAGCATGAGACACACACACAAAAAAGTCTTTCACTTAGGATGAACACAACTTCTCAAAAGCTGAAACATCTCTGTGCTCTCATTATTCTCACTGGGAATCCAAAGCACAGAGCTTTGACACCTGTCGTTGTGCCTCCCTAGGTAATTGCTTTTTCTGGAAAACACCAGCTCAACAAAGATGACATCATTTTGCAGTCAGAGGGCAGACTCCACCTTGCTAATCATGGGACAGATGGGGCGTTGATTGGAGTGTCCATAAAGAATCAGAGCACTGCTGATGGGAAGAACTATTCTCTTGAAATTGAAGTGAGTTTTTATTTCATTTTAGTGGCACCGGGGTTTGGTTTTTAAAGGCCGGCTGCCATCCATCTCCCGAATGGACCAGGTGCAGCCAGGGGCTGTAAAACAGCAGGCAAGAGCAAATACTCCTGGCTTCTCTCGTTCTGTTTATAAAGGAGCAGTTATGCAATGTCTATGTGGTGTGATCGAGAGTGAAAGGAAGGCACCAACATTACTTATCTGCAGAGCTGAGTCACAAATATGTGCAGTATATCAGTTTTAAGAGGCTGCATGTTGTTACAGCTCACCTTCAGCATGACTGGTCTGTTTGAGGTGTGGGGCTTCCACTTTACCCTACAAAAGAGAAAATCAAAATCCAAGACTTACACAAAATGTCATTTACCAGACAAAAAGAACTGGCCTTAAAAAAGGCACAGAAAACCTCATGTCATGCTCATCCTAAGGCAAATATTTTTTTTTCTTTCCCCTTCTACTTTGCATTTGTTTTTAATTTCCTGTGAAACAGTCACAGGAGAAGCTGATGGTAGCAACAGAGTGAGAGCAGAAAAGTAACGTATTCAGCACCATCCAAACTCTTCATTAGCAGAAGAGTTTCATTGCTACCATTTCAGTTTTGTCCAGGAGCCTCCTGCTATCTCCTCACTCAGCTCCTGAGTCAATCACTCTGATGCTTGTGCCTGTTTTAGTGTAACTCCTGCATAGTGCACAAACATTGGAAAACGTTTTCCTCACCACTTACCCTTTTGTGGGAAGCACTGATATTTGAGTATCATCTCTAAACAGTCATTAATTGTGTGTGGTGGCTTTGAATAAATGTCTTTCCTTTATGGCTGCAGTTAAGAGCCTTTGAAGATATTTGGCTAGGCCTGACAGGAACTGCTACTTCCTCATCTGTCCGGAGCCAAATCCTGGTGGAGGGGATTATTGATCAAAAAGAGAAAGTAAAAGTAGCTGCTTCAAAAGGACAGGAGTGTGTTCAGTACTACATGGGGTATCTGAAAGGTAAGTACCTTCACTGACAACTCTCATAGCCACATGATTTAGTTTTTTTAGGTAATCCTGCAAGGAGCAGGTTGCTGAACTTGATGATCCTTAAAGTTGTGTGCCTTGTTTGAGATGATCATTACGTAATTCCAAATTCAGTGAAGGAAAAGAGAAAGGCATCTCCAGCTGAATGAGAGAAAAGGCTGTAAGCACAGCTTGAGCCAAACTTTTAGATGAAATGAGTCCTCCTACAAGTGCTTGCTCTTGGGGCTCATCCACCTTTCAGCCACATCACAGTACATCTGGTGGTATGACAGTTGTCTAAAACTCATGTTGCTGACAATTCCAGTTTTTGTTTCAGTTATGGATTTGCCTTTCCATGCTTCTGCAGGGGAATTTCTCCCAGGTTCATGGCCTCACTTCTAAGTGCTGTGACGTATTTGAGATTAGGGCCATTAGTCCGTGAATCACTGCAGTCAGAATTTTGCCAAAACAATTCAGCTCAACTCGCTCAACCCAGATTCTACTGAACTTTGCCAACCACTTCTGTTTCTGCTCATCAGTTCCTGGGTAGAAACAACTTACGTGAGTGATGGGTGGATGAGACAGGCCTTCACTGAGAAGTTTTGAAACATCAGCAACAAGAGCCAGTGAGGACTAAAGTAGAAAAAAGCCTGTAAATAACTGTGACTGAGAGAATTATTTAGATTTACATTAATCCAGTACTTCCTTTGCAGGAGGAAATCAGTATTTGTAACTCATTCCCAAGCCACACAGAAGAGAAAGATCCAACACTGACACTCATCTAAATTTCTCCTGTTTCTCTTTCCTTTTTCCCCAAACACCTAACACACTCAGCCACTGATTGATCACTGAAGTAATTAAAAGCTGGCTTTGACACAATGTGTCAGTGTTCTTCCTGTAAATGAAGAGCTGTCTTTTCATTCCCCAAGGGGATCTGGAAGAAGGAATGGAAGTCAGTGCTTGTTCCGATGGGCAGCAGATGGCTGCCATTAACACGTATCTCCGCAGCAATGGTGAAAGGCAAGAACACATGGGACAAGTAACTCTAGGAGCTGCTAATGGAAGTTTGAGTTTTCTGGCCCATGGATGCGGGGATCCAGTTCTTAAGGCTGAGGTGAGACCCTTCAATGGCTGTTAATGGCAGCGTGATTTTTTCAGAATATTCTTTAATTTTGTAAATTTGATGGAGCACCTTCTGCCTAGGATTCAGGTGTGAATTTTGGGTGAGTATCCAGGAAAAATTATGTACTTAATTTTAAAATTCGTAATAAAATTGTTTTCACATTGATGTGAAAAGTTACCATGGTGAGAATTAAAAAGTTTAGCCATACCTAGAGACAGGAAATACAAGACCCTTTTCCTAAAGGGTGGATCCTCTGAGGAGGACAAGTAAATAAAGTGAGAGCAAGAGTGACTGCTCAGTATGTTGGTTACAGTACTAAGATTAGTATTCATGAATGTGCTTTCAGTTCTAATAGTTTCACATGCTCTACTTGAAGGAGACCTTTTGGATTGTCACCCTTGGACTTTCTGCCCCCATGTCTATCTATTGAATAACACCGAAGTCATTTCCCCTGAGAAATATGGGAAATATGCTGGCATGTAAAGCAGTAAAAACTTGGAGGGACTTGGACCCAGTACAAGCAATTCGAAGTCATAAACACAAGGTTTTTGTTAATCTTCTCACAGTACAAGCTTAATGAAATTGGGAGTCTTTTGAAAGCCAAGCTGATGGCAAAGATAAAGAAGTTTGATGGATACATGTGGAGATTGAGATCAGTAAGTGTTTGTACATCATCTGTGTCAACACTATGAAGTGTTAATTAACCATGCAGTGTTAATTAAAAGCATTCTATTGCCTGCAGTTGTTTTGTTTTTCTCAACCATTTACATGATTACTCCTGTGCTGACCTGTAACTCATACATAGTATGAGTTTTATTCATGTTTTCTGGTAGAGATCCTCTATCTTTACACCAACACCGAGGAGTCAGAATTGCCTTTGTTGAGATCATTGTTTATTTTGACACTGCTTCTTTTCTGGGAACCACTGTAGGTGCAGTCAGTTGGTTTCCTGTCTGAAGCAGCTGCCTGGCCTTCAACAGCCTTACAAAAGGCAGCAGGATTCCTGCACAGCGGGGGCAGAGCTGTCGCCCAGGTGTGGAAGCAAAGTGGAATCGGGCAGATCCTGAGGAGCAAGGTCCCACTTTACCTGGATAAAGTTCAAGGCGTTGTCCAGCAAATGAAGAATGAATTGCAAAGTAAGCAAAACTGGGCAAAGCAAGGAGAACACGGACAATGTCAATGCAGAGTAAACCAAACTTCACTACAAACTATAAAACGCGCTGAACAGCATAAAGGTTTCTATTTTGATCCAGCAAAAAATGCTGACCTTGGCTCTTAGTGTACAGAGAGAGAGCCTTGATGCAATAAGCTCTAAGTAAACTCTCTGTGAGTACCTTTCTAATGAAATCAGTGATGAGACATTCTCTTGGTCACGGGAGACTGGGTTCAACTGGATGAGAAGAGAGCTCTAATTCCTAAACTGAAGTAGTTCTGCTAACAGTTCCCTGGCAAGTGTTTCCTCCCAAAGGGCTGTTCATACCCATCCCTGACTTTTGAATGCTTGTACTAATCGGATTTCACCTGATCTGTTTTTTTCCAAGCCTATCCAGTAGCCTCTAATTCACTGTTCAGCTGGACTGTGGCCCATAGTGAAAACTTTGAGAAGTGTGGTGAGCTGTAATTAGCTGTGAGAAGCTTCAGTTCTCACAAGAGTAACCCCTCATGCTGGGCCACTTACCTCTAGGCTCTTCCCACTCAAAAGTTGGGTTTAGTTGATGAACCAGTTGTGACCAAACTGCCCTATTCAGTGAGCGGGTGCAGTTTGTGCAGCACAGCTCTGATGGTGGCAAGTCACAAAGCACTCCTGACATCTTTTGGCCAGAAGCAGTGTATTTGTTAGAGCTAAATGCCTCTTTCAGTTTTTCTTAACACCGTGTCCATGCCCACAGCTGTGCAATGTGTCCCAAGGGAAAACAAAGCTGCCTCTTCCTGTTGTCTGTGTCCCCCTTCACTTATGCGGGAAGCTGTGGGGAAACCAACCAACCAACCAAAACAGCCACTTTGTACCACAGCAACTAAGCTTTGTTTCATTAATGTGTTTGCTTCAGAGCCATTAGCAACTTTGAAGGATGCCTACTATGATGTAACCTTGAAGCCACTGGATGAAGTTTGGAAAGAGAAGACAGAAGAGTACATGAAGAAAATCCAGACTTTTTTACCCAAGGTTGTAAAAGATGTGTGGCTGATGGAACCAATCCAGCTGGCACTAAAGGTTGTGAAAGCAGGCTTGGATATGGTTGGTATAACTCAGTTCTCCATTTTTAATGGTTTGTAAGACAAGGCCTACACATTAAAGTCTCAGCTTTGAATTATGGATACACAGAAATAGCTACCTATTTTTGTTTATGGAAACAGTGCAATTATCTTTCCACATAACAAGCTTGTGCACAGCTAGTTTACTCTTCTTGCACTATTTGTCCTGCATTGAAAGCAGTACTTTTCCAGCTAGAGGAGAGGTGGTTTTGCCAGTTCTGGTTGAAAGTACTACAGCAGAAGTAATGTCATTCATGCAGCTTTTACTTTGCTTCCATATAGGATAAATTGTGATTCCAGGAAACAATGTACAGATTTGGGCTCTTCTGGTTGAAATGAAGAGCATAGAAGATATATCATAATGCTATTTCACTGACTATTGATTTAAAACTCATTGGTGAGTCCTGCCCCTGCCCTGATGTACTAAAGCTGGTTTCATAATCTCCTTTTCTGACTCTCCAACAGACTACGCAGCAGATGCTCAGGTGGGCAGAGGGCACATTTTCCAGAGCTGTGAGCAAGATCCGGAAGCCCTTACTCAACCTGTACAGTTTTTCAGCCAGGTATGGGTGTTTTTGCAGGATCCCTGCTGCTGGGTACTGTTGTCAATGAGTAAGTGCATAGTTAAGTCCGTTTGTAGGCTGAGGGCTCTGGACAGCCACCTAACCAGTCCTAGCTTTGGGCCCAAGACATCACACCCAGATGTTCATTTCAGCTGGCTGCCAGCCCAGTTGCTTTTCAAAAGGAGCTCCTGGGTCGCAAACAGAATAGAAATAACTGATTCTACATGGCCTTATATGGCCTTGGGCAGTGCAGCTCTGGGCCATTGTAGGGCTGTTGTAACCACACTAGAGTTCTTATGAATATTTCACTTCCACGTTTCTAATAATAAAGCGACAGCCTTTCATCAGTTCAGCAGATAAGGGCTCATGCTGTTTTGTTTGTATTCTACAGGAACTGTTCAGTGGCAGTAAAACTGCCAGTACTGCCTACAGCACACCACTCCCTGCAGCTGTCAAATGTTACTACTTATCTCATTGGAGAAAAGCTAATGAGGCCTCTGCAAGACCTGTACAAAATCAACATACCTGCAGAGTATTATAGATTCAAACGGAGGATGATGGAGAGTCCCTTTGAATGTAAGCCCTTTCAAAGTGCTGCTTTGGTTTGTAATTGGGTCTCTTTCCAGTCCATTCTGTATTTAAAAATCGTATTTGGAATTATATTTTACATAGACATGGTTGCAAATCAATAATTAGTAATGGTACATGTAGGATCAACAGTCTGGACAAAGCTGACATGCAGTAACACTCCTCTACTTAGTATTCATGCAAATTCTCCAATTCTTTACACTTTGTACTCTTGAGACTAGAAATCAGCAAGTGCTATTTGTCCCTCTTATCCACATGCTCTTGTGAGTTCAGTGGTTCAATGTCATCCAGAAACTTTGAAACTGAGCTCTGTGTGTTGCAGTGCGCACAGCATTTACTCTTCTGTGGAAAACTCACTGATGTTTCTTCTGAAATACTATTCCCTAGATCATGCTCTGTTAGTGGGGACCAAGCACCTTGTGACGTTTGATGGAAAAATTTATGATTTGGCGTCAAAGTGCAGTGTACTTCTTGCCAAGGATTTTGTTCACAATGCTTTCACTGTAATACTAAATGAGGAAACTAGTAACTCAAGATCACTGTATGTGGAGATGAACCAGACTGTGATCAGCATCTACCCAAGACTGAAGGTAGGAAGAGCAAGTCAAACATTCTTCATTTTCAGATCAGAAAGTATCTTCAATAGAAAAAAGATTTCAAAATATTAATGCTCAAAACATAGAACAGAAGAGCACTCAGATTAAGTGCTTTAAAGTAACCACTCCTTAATCAGAAAATACCTCTGCAAAACAAAGCCAGTTTAACTCAAAGGCTGCCTGTTTGTTCTCTTCATACTAAAGGAATTCTCAGCTTTCCTCTGACACTGTCTAAGGGAAGAGCATTTAAAGAGTTGGGAGATCAAACTGGGCCTGTAGCCTTAGGGTACCTGGGAGGCTTTGTGCTCTCTGCTCTTTTGGAAGTCTGACACAACCTCCTTCTTACTCCCTAACTTTGGGCTAAGTTGGCCCCACCTGAGCTTGCCTGTTATTGAACTTTCACAATGACAGATTTGAACTTGGATTTCCATTTTAAAACAGATATCCAAGATGTACAACTTCTCCTCTATGGAAGAGAACTGCCAAATACTGGATAAATCACTTGAAAATAATACCACTAATGCAAGGAGAGAAACCAACAAAATAGAAATATCTAATGAGAAGGGAGTGACTCTATCTTGTGACTTTCGGTATGATTTCTGTACTGTCACTCTGGCTGGATGGCACCATGGTGAGTATCCATCATACACCTTTGTTCAGCTATTAGCCCTTTTTTAAATCTAAATTATTATCACTTGTGGTACCAGTGTCTGAGTTTTCTAAATTATCATCACCTGTAGTGCCAGCATCCACTTGTTTTTCCCCCTCTTCTTTTATACACACCCTGGAAATGGCCTTAGGCATTCCCAGTAATTGCCAAACAGAGCACAGATCATTCCAGTAAGAACAGCGAGTGGTTATGGGTTACTGTTGATTCACTGCAATAAAGCAGACAGAAATTAGGGGCGGATGTAATGCAGTCAGCCCAGCCCCAAACTGTGGTTGAGAATCAGTGCTCTAGAGCAGGCTTAGCTTGTCAGACCTGCACAATAACTGCAGTGGGAGGCCTAAATCCCTACAGGGTTTTTGGTGTAGGTACTTAAAATGATTCCTATCCATGTGTCCCACACTATTCTAAAACTCACACCCTCAAGATTAGCAGAGAATGGATCTGATGCCCTGATGTGCTCAGGAGAAACACATGACCAGCTAAGACAAGAGATGGCAGTCCAGGCTGGGAAAAATGCAGAATGGCTACCCTGGTATTCTTTTTCTTGCCACACCAGAGCTGAGCACTGCTGTACAGAAGAACTGTAGCCCAGAGACAGCTCCTTTAATTTTCCCCCATCTACTCCTGACACCTACTATTTTACTCCATTTCCATTCCATCCCAGGTATTTCAGCTGGGCTTTTTGGTACCAATGATAATGAAGCTGGAAATGAATGGACACTTCCAAATGGTTCCATCACTGACAATGTGCAAGAGTTCACACAGAGCTGGCAGGTAATGATCTGAAAGGCTTCTCTGCAGGGCACCAGTGGTGCTGAGCACAAAGGGCACTGTCTGACACATTGCATTGATGATGAACTTGGATGAACTAGAGCTCGATAGTGAAAGCAGCAGCAGACTGTACTGAATTTGGTCTTCTGTGTCTAACTAGTGAAAAGGTTGCACATATTTGCTAAAAACTATTCAAGAATTCCCTGTAGATTGGCATTGAGCATCTCTGGCCTAGGTGATAAGGTAAAACATAGAGGTGGCTGCTGCTATTAGCAGAAACTGCTGCTGGAACCAACTATCTTTGACGTTTTCCTATTTAGAGCACCTCTTCCTGGGATGCCTTTCACCTTATCAATACACACAACTTTAGAAACAAGTAACTAATGAATTTGCTCTCCATCTCTGCACCACTGAGACTTTTTTGGAGGGTTACCTGCTACTCTGTTACTGACTTGCATAAAAGGACTTTCGCTAGAATAAATAAATACTGTAACACTTTCATACCAATAGCATTAAACCTCTGCTTAATTTATATTCTCTATCATCAGCTGAAAAGAATGTAAATACACAGATGTGCAGGTGTACGTAGCCATTTGTGAATGCAGCTCACCAAGAAAAGTACCCTTACATGCTCTCAAGCCATGTTTACAGGATCTTCTAAATCCCTTCCAAGTCTAATTTTTACAATCTAACACCAAAAATTAAAGGAACCAGCACTGCAAAGATGTTGTGACTCCTTCCTTTACCTTCTCTCACCAGATGTCTTGAGTTCTGGGAACAGAAATCCTATTTTCAGCTTTATGTCAGTACTTCCCTGTAAAAGAGAGAGTTGCTTCAAGTACCTTATACCTCTCCTTGCTGTTGCAGAGATACAGTTAATGAGCTTGCAGCCTATGTTAATGTTAATAATGGAGCAGGATCACAATGTGACTGACCACAGGTGTAATTTTCTTAATTGCTACAATTACTAACTTAATATATTCATAAAAATGCAAAATTACCCAGAGACGAGAAAGACTGGCTTCCCCCCAAGGCACTGCTGTCCCACAGCACTAAAGCAAGGGCCAGCAATGCCAGCAGGCCAAGGCAGGGGTTCATGCCAAGTCTTACAAAGTTTTCTAAAGTGGGAGGAAGAGATGATATGGTGATTTTTGGTTGGGTATGGTTTGGGGTTTGGTTTTGGTTGGGTTTGGTGGGGTTTTTTTGTTGTTGGGGTTTTTTTTATAGCCTTCTTTAACTATGAATAACCCAGCAAGGATAGTAAGATTATTTTTATTCTCCATCAAAAAGGTCTAGTAAAAGCACAACTTTGACCTGTCAGATCTATAAATAAAGACAACTAGCCAACTACCTGCTGTGTCAGCAGCTCCACACCCAAATCCCTCAGTGAGTAACAGAATCAATGGAAAAAGGAAACTGTCTAACCTGTAATATTAGAGTGCAAGTTACCTCTCAATAAACAATAAACATCAGACCAGTGTACTGGCCTGCCCATATATTCCTTTAGACCAGCTCACATTGGAAATCTGAAGAATTCATCCTACTCTGATGTATTAAAAAAATCAAAACCCTCCCCAACTTCAGTAATTCTGCTTTCCCAGGTGAACAAGTGCAGTCTTGTACCGAAGAAAGAGAAGCCATGTCCAATTACAGCCAAGCAAATCATCTGCAATGTGTTTTTTGAAGAATCACATTCACTTCTCAGGAACTGCTTCAAAGTTGTAAGTAGAACTTCAGCCCCAGGACTTCCTGAATGGCCCAAGTGTCATACTTCAAAGGAGGACACAATAACCATGGCAAGGATGTAGAACTTTAGTTGCAGGTAACTTTAGAAGTAATCAGAACAGCAATCCAGACAGAAAAGAAAAAAAGCTGTTAATATCACCACAAATACAAATTGAGGTCCTTGACGTCCCAATAGTGACATGATTTCAACCCTCTTTAGGATGCAGGTCAAGAATGTGGAAATAAAAATAAAAGTTTTTGAATGATCTTAACCAGGCAGTGGGGAGGGAGACCCAAATGAAACCTTTGGGTTTACCTGCTCCTCTGAACAATCCCTTCGTGTTCAGGTGGACCCCGAGCCGTTCTACACCATGTGTGCACAGGACACCTGTGAGTCCCCAGCCCTGGGGGCCGCCTGCAGCTTAGCAGCAGCTTTTGTTCATCTGTGCCACCGGAACTTTGTCCCTGTGCAAATCCCTCCACAGTGGTAAGTTTCAGTTCTTTCCTTCCCTGCATATTCTGACTGCACTGCTCCAGTACTTACATGTCTGTAATTCAAGAACACATGAGAAAATAAATCTTATTAATCTGACTGTGGGCATGAGCAAAACTGAGTCTGTTCCTGGAAATCCTGTTCTTGCTCCTTGGCAATCTCCTCTTCCTGCTGTTCACTGTGCAGCGCACTGGACCCCATCCACTTCACACTCTTTAATGGCTTGTTTCCTCCTGGTCTGCTGTGGAGGAGGCAGAAGGATACCTGGAGAAGATGGTGCAATGTTCCTAGGAGTTTCCAACTTTTTAAATCTGAAAATAGGATATGTTGTAACATTTGGGTTCATTTTAACACTTGGATTTGTATTAACAGCAGTGCATATTATACAGACACACTGAACTTACGAACATATTTTTTAACTTTTCAGTCTCTAATAATGAAATTTATTTTCTTAACATAGAATTTCCAGATTATCAATACTCGTGTTCTAATGCAGCTCTCATTCAGACTGCATTTTTAAATGTATTCCTGGAATACAGCTAAGAAAGATGAAAAGCCTGAACAGAGCAGTAGTGCTGGCATAGAACTTCTGTCATTACAGTCTTTGACCATTTCTGTTGTTATTGTGCACCTTAGTTACAGCTCCAGAAGTGACTGGAGCCATGTGTTCTGCCAACTGGAGCTGCATTACTTGGGAAGTGCACAGTTTTAAGGAGACAATTAGGTAAAGCAAAAACAAGGTTTAAGTCCAGAGCCTCAAAATAATCCTTATTAATAAAATTTCGTCCCCTCTTCTTCGGAGTTACTGCACAGTTCACCTGCACTGTGGCCACTAATAGATTTTTGCCAGACTCCAATGGAAACATTTCCACTAAATAAACGGCAGAACCATGCAAAAGAGCCAATTATGCTCTTGCTTTAAATGAAGCACATGGTATTACACTCCTTTTATGCTCTATGCTTTGCTAAGGGTTAGTAATGAGGAAGGAGTTTTTAATACGTGTAATGAAACATTATTCATTTGCATTTTTATGCTACTAGCTCAAAAAGAGTGATTTGGTGACTATACACACATTTGTGGTGTGCTTTAAAAACATTTAAAGGTATTTTCTGAATTCTAGAATATTCTAGTATTTGTAGGTAGTTTTGTTGGTGAACACTCACACAGCTCACTCCCACACCAGCAGTAACGCTGTGTGTCGTTATCTGCCTTGGGTGCTCAGTTCACTCAGTTTGTAATTACGTAGTAGGTGATCATGAAATTTCTGGGTGGTATCTTTCAGGCACTGAGTGGGTTTAGCTCCAGTAGTTTATATAAACTCTTCAACAGAGCAGCATGAAATATGGAGACAAATTTTGTTAAATCTGAGTCTGAATATTCAGTTGAAAATAGAAGGGCTTGGCAGTTGAATGATTGAAGTCTGATGGTGCTCCTGGTTTACATTATCCCATTCCTGAGGAAAGGAATTGGAGTGAAGGTGGATCACAAGCTCAGTTAACAGTAACATGCTACTAAACAAGCAAAATACATCAGCTATGCACACATGAATAAACACATTTAAGGCAAGAAATAATTCTCTATTCAGCTTATTTTAAGCATCCAGCTTTGGACACGATGTTTTACTTAAATTGTGAACCAGTTCAGAACAGTCCTGGGGAAAAAACTGAAATGCTGAGGAAAGACATGAGTTAAGTCTCTAAGATGTAAACACACTGAAGAGAAGGAAGTGTAACAGACCAAACTGCAGTGAGGCAGCAGGAGGTTGGATACAGTGAGTGAGTCTGTCGTGGCTGGGCCAGTCACGCACAGTAACCAATGGCCAGCTCTGCTCATGAGAACAAACCAGAGAGTTTCTGCTGACAGAAGCATCCATGCCCTGCTTCCTAGAAATTCACTCTTGTCAAGGATTTTCCACTGAACGGCTGAACTAGCCAGAGGCTGTAAACTTTAGAAATAATGCTGACCTTTTGCTCCTAAATGTGAATTTACCAAACATGGAAGAAGTTTACATCTCTTTTTCTGTGTATTTAAGATAAAGCTGTACCTGAAATGCTGGACTTTCTCCACAGCTTTTTGATCTCATAAACGTAGCTGATGCTATTTTTCCCTTCACAGTTTTTTTTTTCATTTAGTGTAGTAACAGGTTGCATTACACGTCACTTGTACTTATTAACCTTACCTGCATTTTGTCTCTTCTTCATTTCAGCTTGAGCCAGTTCTGAATGGCAGATACCAACCCTGGAGATGGAAGAACCCTTTGAGCACCCAAACCAGAACAGTTATTTGACTAGCTAGAGGTGGCAGTAGGGAGAACAGAAGTGTGCATGCATTACTGTTAGGCTGTGAATATAATGAAGCATAAAAAGAAAGCTTTCCACCCAGAAACCCTGAGGGTGAGAGGAATTATTTCAATGTACTGACAAGAAACTACAATCAACCAAAAGAAATTGAACATAAAACTATCAGGTACTTTTAAAGAATTCTCCTATTCAGTGGCAAAATTGCCTCTCTGCAAGCCTTGAATCATTTCATGACTACATTTAAAAGTCATGACTACATTTAAAAGCTGACAGAAGGTCTCCTCCAGCTCAGATTAGTACAAGTGGAATACTTTGTGAAAGCAGCATTATCAGCTTTGAGTCAGCAGAAATGCCGACTTCTTTTTTCTCCAGAAATGAAACTCTGCTGTTCAGCGGTTCTGGAGAAAGTGATCTTTTTTTTTTTTCAGGGAAGCACTCCAACACACAATAGAGCTAAGACAGAAATATGATGGTTAAATAATTGAAAGCATTTAATAGTTTTCTCATTTTTATGCTGTTTGATTTTTCCCTTATTAATGTGTACATGGTGAACGAGAAAAAACCCTTCCTGATATCGTGCAGTTTCACATTCTTCCCCGTGTCTTTAGAACTCCTTTCTCAGAAGTTAATTAATGTGTTCTGTTGGGAAAAGCTAACTGAAAACTATCCTACCCATGAAGTAGCCTTAGGGGGTTAGAGCTGTCTGTCTCATGTATTAAATCACTTTCTATATTATAGGTGTGTTGATTAAAAGAATGCATTACTTGTCTCCACACAGTACCTATTGTACTCCACATCCTATCCCTCAGCAAAAGGTAACACTGCAAACTCCTGCCAGTGTTCTTGCAGAATATGTAAATATTGGAATAATGGTGTTCTGAACGGAGACAATGCTAATAAACATTTGACTTCCTTATTTTTATGCCGGAGTACGTGTTTATTGATTATTCTTAAGAATATAAAGTTGTCCTGCAGTGCAGTTGGAACTGGCTGGGTTTGAATGGCTCATGGAAAACCCCAGCAGCTGGCCTCTCCTACCTGGTGTATGTTGCTTCCTGAACATTTGACTCTCTGCTTTGATACAGATTTTAAGTAAAATATGATTCCCAGGAAAAAAATCCTACAGTTGTTAGTGTTCACCCACACACAGATCAGATGCTGCTGTACGAAACACAGTAGAAACCAAGTTTTCCTCTGCAGTAATTTTATAACTGCACCCTTACAGAGGTGTTTTGTAATAGAGCTAATGTACTTTTGGAAGAATGCACCAGTCACTGATTCAAAAAACCCTGCACAGTCCTTTCTCCAGTCACTGAATGCCATTTCACTCCCCAGCTAAGCACCCCAACCACCTTTGTAAAAATGCTGAGGTGACAGTTGCAAGAACAAAGTGGAATGTCGGGGGAAAAGATTCAGAAAAGCTCAGCTGGCAGTAACTGCAGCCAGCAACACTGGGCTAGATGCAGACACCGGGTCTCCTAAAAGCTGCTTATCACCGGTGATAAAGGAGCCATTTCAGCAGCAATAAACATTTTATGCTACAGCCACTGCCTTCAGCACGTTGCTGGTTACCTCTGAGCTGTTCCCAGGTTATGTTTCATGTCTACAGCTCATCCAGCCCAACATAAATAAACCCAATCCTGTATCAACACAACTTTTCGGCCACATTCAGTAAATAAACATCACTGCCAGCTGACAGGCTGTATTTAATTCTGCTGTAAATTCACTGGCACTAGCAAGGAGGGAGCAGTTTTAACCCTTCATTTCCAGGGGTTACTGCCTAGTTAGAAAGCAGGGCAAGGTGAACGTATTTGGAACAAGCTTCTGATTCCTGGCATAAGGAGCATTGAGATGGAAAACTCCTGTCAGACAGGAAGAGCTGCCAGCCAATATGGTGACCATGCCATTCATTTCTGAAAGGCTGCAACATTCCACAGGTGGATGTTTCTCCCCCAGAAATAAAAACAATAAACAAATAAACACAGACTCCCGAAATTCTGTATCTGTGTATTTTAGCAGATCACCAGCAGGACCTCAGAGAACAGGACTTCCATTACCCAACTGTCTCTGATGTGGTCTGGTTTGGAATACCACACTCAAGGCTGGAATTGCACTTTGAAATCCAGTCCTTAATCTGCAAAGACCTCAGATCTTTAAAGGACACAACTGAATTTCCACATGCTTTGAAAAAAATAATCCCACAGTTAAAAAAATTAATTACCACCCCTTGATTCTTCTCTTAAATTGTGGAGCAATCAGATTATCTTCCCTTCCTACATGCATTCCTAGTTAACATAACTCTATTGCTGGACAACATAGTCCCAAACCACAAAGCTATTCCACATTCTTCAGGACTCAAGTTCTCTTCAGACAAGAGGGAAAATAAATAAGTAGTAGTAACATTTCTGCTTTTTAAAGGTTTTTTAATATTTTTGTTTTTCCACAGAAGAGGGAAAGAAAAATTAAATATACTTTAGAATGATTTAAACAGCTAAAAATAGCATACATTGGAACAAGAAAGGAAACCTTCAAAGAGAAATACGTACTTAGGGGCAGAAAGTTTCATGAGGTGGTAGACGTATTTGCATCTCAAACCTGAAGAACCTATTCCAGAGAATCCTGCATCATGTCTTTTCAGTTCACTTCACTGAAACACAAGGGTCCTTACTGCACCATTTTCAGTATTTCAGAAACCAGAGAGGTATGTAAGCACCAGACTGATTACTGTTACCAAAAGACATCTGCCTTACAAGTGGAGTTTACTGACATGGTCATTACTGAAAGAGAAGATACAGGCAAAGGTGTTATTTCCAACCACAGTCTAAATAGATTGAAACACACTTTGCCTTCATTCCAGGTATTGAGTTCACCCCAGTAACGCTGAGTTCTGTACCCACCCACTGGAGGAACAGCACACGCTCCAACAGCACAGACATCCACAGAAACATGCAGCATTCTTAGCTGCAGACATCTCACTCAAACTGGAGCTTCTCACACCTGTTGGTGTAACAACAGACAGTGGAAGACATGAGCATCGTGATTATTAACAGATCCCTACGCTTAACTCTGAGCCCGACTTCTCATTCTGGTTTACTCCAAGAGTAACTGGTGGTTGGTTGAAACCACAAATACAGAGAGTATTCTGATGTTCTGCACAAGAAAGTACTTTTCCAGTTATTTTAGGCAGAAGAAATAGTATCTAGGGGATGACTCTCTGCAAATCCTCCACTTCAAGGCTCCACATATCCTTATGCACTGGGTTTTCAGAGAGATCTGTCATCCTGATTGCTCGAAGAACAGGCTCGGGACTGCAGGACCGCAACACACCCATCACCATTACATACTTCCCTAAAAAACAAGCAAGCATGAAACGCAATTAACCTTTTTATTATAATTTTAATTCATAAGGCAAATGATTTCCAAGACAAGGAAACAGTAGGAAAGGAAGCCGCCGATACTTGCAGGACACCTGAAGGCAGGAAGAGTGCTTAGAACTGAATTTCAGGCAGAAAGTCTTGGTTACCTGTACAGTAAATTTTACAGATATGACTAATCATATAAAGAACCGAACACGTATAAGTGGGCAGAGGACAACTGACAAGACTGAAAATTCGAGCAATGTGCCTATTTTGTACTACAATTCGTGAAGGCCAGAAAAGAAGGGAAACCATGAAAAAAACCTCCCCAACCCCCAAGTCCCTCTGCATGTCCCTGGATCCCGTGGGCAGTGACCCCTCCCATGGGCTGTGCTTGGGGGTGGGACCTGCCGGGCCGCCTCAGAGCAGGCC
>WEKX01008500.1:5312-17424 GCA_013390025.1 Pitta sordida | reverse complement strand
AAGTTCTAGGACACACAGATTTTTCAGGCTTCTTGACAACTGGTCTGCTTCAAAACGTCAAAACACAATATACTACATTTGACAATAAAACTCCTAGTAGTAAATTCAACTTTCCTTTAGAAATTTAAGACAGGTTAAATTTGTGTTTTGTTTCTTCCATACACTTTCAAATTTGATCTCAAGTTTTCAGCAGCCACTATTTGCTATTCTGAGAGTAGTTCATATCATTATTTACATTGACAGTACTAGCTATTACTTTTAATTTCTCTTTTAAGCCAAATATACAGAAATACCTCAGTTATTCACACCTTCTTATGTGCATCTTCTCATATTGGCAGAATTTTTTCCCACACTCATTATTGAGTTATTCAGAGTGGTTCATAAACCCACAGGACGGTGTGGTCCCACCCTGCCATGAAGGGCAGCCCCAGCTCCAGACAGCCCTTCAACTGTAACACAGGGACCCATGTGCAGTCCGTTCCAGCTGATTGGCTGTGGCAACGAGCCTGGACTTGCCATTGCATATGGGTATATGCAGATATTCATAGCCTCAGACAAAGTACTCCTGCCAGTGCTAGCTGTTGCAGTTGAAGGGAAAAAATCCTGACTCCCAAGCTCCTCGCTGCTGTAAGGAGCCCAGGATGTTGCAGTGTTCCAAAGTTGCCATATTTCTGGCAATAATTTGCCATATGAATTTCTGACACGTATTTGCAGATTAAAAGTTCTGCGGGACCCTCAGGAGAACTGTAATCCACGAATGCAGAGTGATGACTGTATTTGTGTTGTTCACCATTGTGATATATTTCAGAGCAGACATTCAAATATCACAAACCAGTGATGTGTTGATAGTTACATTAGTGGAACAATTTGTCATGCTGTAGAAAGGAGGAAAATTGCTGACTTTTGCTAAGGCACAAAGAAGATTATCACAAAGGCTGGAAACTAGAAGTTGCCGAAGTAGAGATATTGCTGTTGTGCCACTGAGGTTTTTGCTTCTGTTCTTTTCAAAATAGACTAAAAATACAGGAAGTTAGTGTCTTTTATTCAAGGATATCTAATACCATTTTGGCAGTAAGAAATAATTTAATTTTCATCTGAAAATGTAAAGATTAAGTCACATTATGAGATATAGTACTGATGTGACATTAAATAATGGATGCAGAAATTAACATGAGAAATAGCAAAATGGTTTTAGGTATATTATAGTTACAGGAGTTAGAAAAAACAGATTACATGTCTCTCAGCAGTAGTGTTAATAACAACGCAAGAGAAGCAATTGATGGCAGTCATATAAAGAAGAAGATTAGAAGACAAATTTATGAAGACTGATGGCAAAATCACTATTGAATTGGATGAATACATCCTTTCATTTGGGTTTCCAGAAAATAAGTTGGTCCATATTAGACTTTGAAATCAAAGAAGATGTCAGTAACTGACAAGTAGAGGGTGTACTCAAGCTACTGCTAAGTGTGTTAAATCCAAGGAAATGAAGTGGGATCACTTAGAAGTTGATAAAATATGATCTAGTTATTTGTGCAGAATGAAAAGAGACAAATATTTGCATAAGAAGGAGAGTGCTGAGATGAGTGCTGACAAGGGTTTCTAACTAGCTTTTCAATGGAAATAAAATTTGAGATTTCAATGTATATAACCGATAGCATAGTTTGACCCAGACTCGCTTCAGGACAGTTAAACGTCCATATACCACTTTACTCTGGAAAATTTCAGGGTAGAAACAATTTCTTGTTTACTTAAAATGGAGTAGTAACTAAAAAACAGTCCACTTTTTTTCATTTCCTCCTCCTCCTCTCTATCTGAATATTGAAATATTTATTGTCATTTTTATGACTATTTGTATGGTGCACTAAAAGGCATATGAAAATTTTTTTATGAAAAATCTGAAATACCTTTTAACACTAAAAATTATAACTGTGGAATTTATACTTCTTCAATTTCTTTTAATAGTAGGAAATTAAAATTATCAATATAGACATATCTTTTTTTTTTGACTTAAGGGGTTACTTCAACTAGGTTGTAAGTAAGGTAATTTGTAGCAAGGAAATAGTAGTATTTTGCAGGAAGGCAATTTTACCCTTCAAAGAATTATTTGAACACACATACACAGGGCTGAACATTAAAAAAAATCAGCTATGCAGAATGAGAAAAATCAAATTTGTAAGCCATTTTCAGTACTAAGATCTGAAGTTTCCTAATAATATTAATAAACAGCAATCCAGTATTCAAAAGTAATCTTTAAAAATTATAATACTGCTACCAAAACCATAACATTTATTAAGAGCACAGCATGAGATTTCATGGAGACAAATGTAAACTAGCTTACTTTTTTTTTTTTTTCAATTTTATTTTATTTTTTTTTTAAATAAAGAGTTAGGATAATGGTAAATCAAAACTTAAGCTTTAAATTTAAACCTGGATTTTAGGTCTGGACACACGTTTCTAGATTGGAAAAATCCCTTTTTCTCTAATTTTTACATAATTACATCCTTTCTCCATGCCCACTTTACAAAGCCAAGGCAGCATCTTGGAAGATTGGCCAGTTCTAGCTTTTAGAATGAAGTGTCATACTGGAGGAATTTCCATCTATTATGAAAAAGACTACATGTGAAAGAGGAAATCATAGTTAGGAAAAGAGATTTTTCACAACAGTTTATATCATATTGCCACAAAATAACAGAGAGATAATGAGTTGAATGCAAAAGTCTGATGTACCATAATAGTCTGTGCCAAATAAAGAAAACAATTTGAAAATAAATAAATAAAAATACATCGTAAGGACATACTTATAGCATTAATTTGTGTGAAGCTGGTTACCAAATTGAGGTATGAAGTACCAAAACCAGACATTCCCTGAAAAACAAGGTGAAATTATTGTCATTTGTAAACCAAAAATAGCTTTTTGGTTTTGGTCATATTCTAAAGATATTTATGAAATTCTCAAAGACCCTAATTGATGGACTCATTTTAATTTTACTAAAATATTTTTTTATGAATTTTGTATTTGGTGCAGTGTGTTTCATACAACAGCACATCCCTGAAACCAAAACACAAGGATCATGTTTTTATTAAATAAAATACGGTAGCAACTAAATTAAAGCCATGCAGCTACTAATGGTCACTGAGTCTACACCTGACTACAACTACTTTTGAGACAAACATGCCTGAAATTACAATATTGTAGTTATCAGGTTTCTCAATTTTTTCTGATACATATACAATTATACATATATACAAATATACATATACAATTGATACAATACAATTTTTTCTGACTACAAATTTACTCCTTTTGAGCCACAGAGCTTGCTAATGAAACCTAACTTTGTTATGATATAGAAGCTGGGAGTTTGAATTTATACCTCGATAAGATGGCATAAGAGGTTGGTTCAAAACACTTTTATACAATAAAGATTTAAATGACGAAAGCCAAATAGTTCAACAATCCCTAAATTTTCATTTTCATTGCCATTTGAATAAAAAAAATTTGATGTTACTATTGTCTCAAGGTTCTACGACCATAATAGCAGCTTCCTTCAACAGTACTGAACCACTAAGAATAATGTAAAATATATTTTTCCCCTTACTAAATGGAAAAAAAAAAAATCTGTAATTTTACATCTTCAGTCATAAAGAAGTGTATCATCAGCCTTTGACATGGTTTCCCATGGTAAGCTCCAAAAGAAATTCTCAGAGCATGGGTTGGACAGGAGCATTCTGTGTTGGGTTAGGAATTGGTTGGATGGACAAGCCCAGAGAGTGTTAGTAAATGATGCCATATCCAGCTGGCAGCCAGTCACTAGTGGAGTCACACAGGGATCAGTGCTTGGCCCAGTACTGTTTCATATCTTTATTGATGATAGGGGCGAAGGAATTGAGTCCATCATTAGCAAGTTTGCAGGTGATACCAATCTGGGTGCAANTGGCCTAATTGCTGTTTACAACTACCTGAGGGGAGGTTGCAGTTGGGTGGGTGTGGGTCTCTTCTCTCAGGCTGACAACACCAGGACAAGAGGACATGGCCTTAAGCTATGCCAGGGGAGGTTTAGGCTGGATATTAGGAAGAGCCTTTTCATAGAGAGAGGGATCTCTCATTGGAATGGTCTGCCCAGGGAAGTGGTGGAGTCACCATCCCTGGAGGTGTTTAAGAGAAGACTTGATGAGGAACTCAGTGACATGGCCTAGACAATGGGAGGCTCAGATTGATGGAGGGTGTTGCCCATGATTCCACAGTTGTGGGTTCGATCCCTGGGTGGGCATTTGCTTGGGAGTTGGACTAGATGATCTCTGTGGGTCCCTACCAGCTTGGAATAACCTGTGAACCACAGTTTTGTAGATCACCATTTCCTGAGTTGTTTATACATAACCTCAATTGTATATACAAATCTATTGATATATAAAATCCATAAAATAATCAAATCCATTCTACTGAATCAAGATTTAAATGTGTCCCCGATGCAACATATTTATTATTATTGTTTCTTGAAATTTGGCAATGTTTTGACCAACAAAAGGGAGAAGGAGACAGTGATAAGTGCAAAATACAATTTTGGATCGGCTATTAATTTGCTGTACAAACTTGGTACATCTCTTCATGTGCATCATCAGATTATAGTGAAAGTATGAGAACATAAAAATAACTGAATAACAAGTAAAAGGGGTTTTTTTAATCTAACATTTTTAGGTCTTATTTGAATACTGCATCAACATAGGACCCTTTCCCCACCCCTATTCCTCTAGTAGTAATTACAGCAGGCATACAAACATCACTCTTGCCAGTTATACACTGTGTTGTGAAAGCAAAACAGAGCTCTAACTCCATGTCTACTCATAAACCTTCCCTTTCACAGAAACCTTAAAGCCTGCTAGATTGTTTCCTGACAGTGAATACTGACTGAATCAAACTGACTATATGATGTAGAGGTCTTAATGTTTATTCTTCCTCAAAGTACCCGTTCCAATGTCTGTTCTAACAGGTCAATCAATCACCGTGGAACAGATGTGCATGATCATGCTGTACACCAGTTAGAGAGTAGAGAAGGGGTTGGATTAGCCGCAAAGGGAAGCATAAAGAAAGAATTACAGTTGTAATGGACTCACTAGTAGACCTATATTTGATTTTTTTTTTTTACCTTGGGTAGTTTAATCACTAACTTTAACCATCATAAAAAAGCCAAAGCAAACTCTTGTGTTTTCTGCAAAAGAATGCCAGACTTGTAAAAGAGTAATAAAAAAAAAATAGGTTTCTTTCTTACTACTGCAAATTTAAACAGAAGTAGAAGGCTGCTAGGTAGAATAACTAGATGCCCTGACAATTTAGAAAGTCTGCATAGGTGAGTCACACCGGTTTATCCAATTTGACACTTTCAACTTTCCTTCTGCTTTGTGATTCTTAACACAATGTGATTTTAAGATGTCAAACACTTCTTCAGCTTTACTCATCCAACTTTACAGTGTAAAATCCATGTCTGATACAAAATATTCTTTTATGTTCCTATTACAAAAAATCAGATATGCACAGGAATTAGTCTGGGCATCTTTCATGTTACAGTGCAAACATCCTGAATTTATCATATGTAATTAAAGTGATTAATTTAGTATGTCTTTAATCTAGACCTGACTCCACAGAAACATTAGTATAAAGGTAAAATAAATAATTTTGTGCTGAACTTATTTTTTCCCACTCATTTTTTGGAGAACAACATGGTTTGTTGATGTGAAGGTTTGAGGTAAACTGGGAGCTGAACAAAAAGCAAAAAAAAAGTTAAGGGAAGTGTGGCAAATATAAACTACTCACTTTTGTAAGCACATAAGCTAGGATATTATAGTATTAAACAGCAAAACCTATTGTTATGAGAGAAACCATGAGATATCCCACAGGTCCCAAAATGCAGACAATCCTGAGGGAAAATTCAAGATATCCTGCAGTCCTGTGACGTGAAGAGTCCAGCAGAACTCACCCAAATTCCAGCAGACAGTCCCAGAAGAAACTTTCCTCAGGGATCCAGAGAGTAGATGGAGTTTTGGGTGTTGATGACCAGAGGCACTCAAGGGAAAGCAGGAGATGGGCAGGGAAAATCCCAGGGCAGGGTGGGGATTGCAGGCTCTCTCTCCTGAGGCTACAATGCAGCGCTAGGAAATGACTAAGGAAAGGGGGGAAAAAAACCCACAACAGCCTCTCCCAAATTAGAACACCACACCCAGAGGAGCCCTTCTCAAACCTCATATACTGCAGCTGTGGGAGAGAGTGTCAATGAGCCCAAAAGCTCTACAGCTGTGACCTTGGTATTCTGGGGGTATTTCTGGAAATTTCCTCCTCAGGCTGCTACTTCTGTTTTTTTCCTCTTCCCGACAGACAGAGAGAATGACCTTGGTCAGTATGGATCAGTATCCACAACAAAATTCCCTCATAGACTGAAGCCAAAGCACAAAGATATGGAATATATATACACAATGAAATCACCCTAAGACAGTTGAATAACTGAGTTGTCCATTATTTGAAAGTACTCCCATTCTTCTTAAAATCTCCTGCCAAATATAGGAGGACAGAGAATACATGTCTTAATGCAATATGTTTTTTGTTCTTTCGCATATTTCTGTGTACATCATTCCATGTCACACAATACATTCTTAAACTTTGCACTACAAAATTCCCCCTTATACCTCCCATTACTCTAATGTGGTAATGCTCTTATCAGATTTGAGCTGATTAATGTTGTCTAATCTCATTCTGCTTAGCCTGACTACCTTTCACATGCAAAGGTCAGGTATTACTTTGCTATTTAACTACAGATCCTGCATTTGAATTTTATCTCTTAAATCTGGGACTTTACAATATCATTTTAATCAGGATATTTACCCAGCTAATTTTCTTTCTTAATTTCTTATGTATGGAATTTTGTATTTTTTTTCTTTTGCAAGGAGGATTCTCCAGCCTCTTCTGTCTACTTATGTGCTAATCCAAAATAATGAGGGGCAGGCCTTTTCTAAAGGAGAGCTTCTTACCTGAGTCAAGCAATCCTAACGCATGATTAGAAGTTGGTAGCAGTCCTGTTTCTTCTGCACAGACACGCATTGTGGTCAATAAGCAAGGATGAAAAATAACAGATTAAAGCATTCAAATTCTGCTCTCACTGGGATGAATGTGACTTCAAGTCATGTCTAGAATGGCAGTTTTATTATATAATGCTCAATAACTTCAATAACATATGTTGTGCCAGCAACAAATAGATTGTATCAGAGCCACTTCCATTCTTCTTCCATTCCTGACGTTACAGATGACAATTTTTAAACGTTGAATGCTGGGGAAATTCTAGATAAATAATACATACAGTCACAGAAAGCAATTATGACACATCAAACTCATCATGTCTGCAACAGTGAGCCATTCTACTCATGCACAGATTAACTTCTGATAACAGTGTTATCTTGACTTCATGTATGCAAGTTCTCTGGATACAGACAGTAAAAGTTTTGCTGCAGGCCATCAGTTTGAGTTGCCAAGCACTGGGAAAAACAATCTGTTCTCATAGAAACAGATGAGAAGCTTCGTCTTGTTTCATACAGGTTCTTAGTAACTACATTTGATATATAACAATGACCATCTACATGGTAACAATCAGTTTTTCCTGAACATGAAGGAATTTCCCTGGGATTTCTCCCAGATTTTTTTTTTTTTTTTTAATTCGGTAGACTTAAGATGTAGTGTTGTACTTCAATTGCCATGTTGTAACACAACATGGCTCTGGCCCTGGAGTCATGAGCTCATGGGCTCAGCCAGGATTTTTACCTTAAAAATTTATATAGGGTTTTTTTAATAACTTTAGACAGTGTAAAGAGAAGAAGCCAGAGATTTTCCTCAAGAGGTACTTTTACTCATAATTTAGGGGAGAAAATAAATAACTTGACAAAAGTGCAAAAGGGTATCATACAATCTAAACAGAACATTCCAAAGTACTCATCCAGCATATACCAATCTGCATCACTTAACCAAAACACAGTTCTTCAGTTTTATCTGCTCTGGTCCTTGTGACCACTTCCCCCCAACCAGGACCTCTGGCCCACAGAGCATTCTAGGTCTCCAAGGGAGGGTGTAGGGCAATGTTCCCACTGTCCCAACCAATCCAAGTCTGTGTTGGGGGCTCCAGGATGTGTGGTGTGTATTGAAGAGTCCCTGTGCTTTTTTGAGTGGCAGCTGCCACAAGGCTGCCTTCTGAGGCTCACAGGGACTGGCATGTCGGGTACCAGGAAACATCACCGCTGTAAGGTTTGACCCATCCCTTCACCCCTCCACACACACACCCCTCAGAGCTAGTTCCCACCCAGGACTTTAATCTGGTGCCTCACACATATCCATATGCAAATGTCTTTTGCAGAAGTGTGAAAATTGGAGCATCTATACAGATTCCAGCAAGGGATTAACGTATTTTCATTACTATTACTTCTGCTCAGGCCAAGTAATCCTTCTGCTGCATCAGTTTGTCTTCTCGGCCTTTGACTTTGCTTGAGCCTAGAGGATGACTTCTGGGGGTTGCTATACCTCTCTTGGGGAAGAAAAGGTTCTCCCACTCTACGCCAGCACAAGTTAGTGAAATACAGAAAATCTTGAGAAATATAAGAGAAGGAGGGAAGAATGATCTTTCTTATCCAGGGAATTAAAAAGTAAATCCAATGGTCAACTAAGTTGATGAGCTGTACTGCTCCTATTCTACATGGGGCACTTGCAGCCCATTCCTCAGATGCCACTCAACAACCTGGATTTTTTTCCCATTAGCCTGGCAAATGTATCTCTTCTTTCTAGCCAGTTGACAGTCTGTTTTATCTCTAACACATTTTAGCTGGAGTTATTCCATCCACCTGCACAGAAAAGAGAAAGTTCTTATTCAATCTTTAAGGGCCACTATGTCCAGGTTCCTTAATAGAGAAACAGATGCCATAGACATAGGAAACTGAAGGTATTAAATGGTGTGTTGCTCTGCAGCAGTCTGATCTATTCACACGATTGCTCAGTTTCTTTCTGTGGCTGAAAGCAGTGAGGAGACAATGGCTTGATTCTTTTTAATAACTTTGAAATGTTGGAGTTTTTTAATTCCCGAAATTCTTATTATCTTTGCATTTTTTGAAACAGTTGCCCAAAACTCAGAAACTCTTTACAGCCATCAGTCTGTATCCCTAATTGCTTGATTTCCTTCCTGATGCTCTCAATATATTTGCAGACTTTTAACATAAAATTTTGCAATTACTTATATATATTTCTTCTAATGGTAATAATAAATAATGGTATGTATTCTAAATACAAATATAATTGTCTATTTTTAATTTATGAGGCTTTGCTTATCTTACTGAAGTGTGGAACAGGAGATATTTTCTTACAGCTCATGCAACCCTTTAGGCCAAAGGTTTTCTCTCATACATATCTGTGAGATCTCATTAACAAGTAAAACTAGGACTGCCACATTTTCTAATTCCCTATTTCTCTTCATCAAGAAAGTTTTAGTGGCTTTTATTTTTCAAGACAGCTTCCCATGTCACCTCTAGGAAAATAAGACATCAGTTAACATCTGAAAATTCAGTATGTTGAACTACATTAATTTTGTTGATGTTTGATATATTTTTCAGGATGCATTGACTTGGAGAAGAAAATAAATTATGCAGACTATCTATAAGCAAACAGCGAGAACTAACACTAAAAACCTAGTCAGAACAAACAAACAGCCTCTTTCCCTAAAATTTGTTTCTGTCCCCCACCCAAAACACCACACAATTATACTGTTGAAAAAAGAAGGCTCAAGAAAAGAATCTCACTTATGACACCATGCATCGCTATCAGCTGGGGGATGAGTGGCTGATGATTGGTGAAATGGAGAGGGATTTAGGAGTAATGACTGACAGAAAACTCAATATGAGCCAGCAGTGTGTCCAGGTGGCTAACAAAGCCAATGGCATCCTGGCCTGTATTAGGAACAGTGTGGTCAGTCAGACTAGGGAAGTTATCCTTCCCCTGTACTCAGCTTTGGTGAGACCACATCCTGAGTACTGTGTGCAGTTCTGGGCTCCCCAATTTAAGAAGGATGTTGAGTTGCTTGAGAGGGTCCAGAGAAGGACGACAAGGTTGGTGAAGGGACTGGAGGACAAGTCCTATGGGGAGCGGCTATGGGAACTGGGGTTGTTCAGCCTGGTGAAGAGGAGGTTCAGAGGCGACCTAGTTGCAACTACCTGAGGGGAGGTTGCAGCCAGGTGGGTGAGGATCTCTTCTCTCAGGCTGACAACACCAGAACGAGAGGACATGGAGTTAAGCTACACCAGGGGAGGTTAAGACTGAATGTTAAGAAGAGGTTTTTCACAGAGAGAGTGATCGCTCATTGGAATGGTCTGTCCAGGGAAGTGGTGGAGTCGCCATCCCTGGAAGTGTTTAAGAGTAGGCTTGATGAGGCATTTAGTGCCATGGTTTAGACAATGGGTTGTTGTTGGGTTACAGGTTGGACTCGATGATCCCCAAGGTCTCTTCCAACCTTGCTAATACTGTGATACTGTGATACTTATAGAAAGGAAAATCAAGGCTATTTAGAATATCATGAAGTTTCTTTGCTCCAGCTAATATGAGGTAACTGCAGGTGCTTTGCTCTGCTCACTAGCTGACAGGTAAAATAAATGATTGGATGGGTCAGAAACTAGTTTGACCCCCACCACTTTTGGGAGATGTCTGCTGGAGAAATGCCAAGTATTGGCAAATAATCTCTGAATCAAATAAAAAGCTATGCTACCACAGAGGAACCTATAGTGGAAAATCAATTTTCACATTGCTACAAAGGAAATGCTGCACATGAACACCAGTACAAAAATAATTTCTTTTTTTCTTATTTTTAAATGCACTATCACAAAAAGTGGATAGTATCTTTTTATTATTTCTAAATGTATATGTTCTTCAATGCTATGAAAATGTTAACATTTAAAAGTCAAATTTTAAACCAACCTTTCTTTTGTAGATGTGTGATAATTTAATCATTATCTTTATAATTTGCACATTCTTAACAGTTCTTTTCATTGTGATTTCATCCAAAAGAGCAAATTTATGTGATAAGACAATTCACATAGTCATGTTCAGCCTCAAATACTGAAAATCTGTTTCACAGTCACTGAAATCCAGAGAAGATTGATTTAAGCAAGCTACTTTTTGAATAAATACTGTTTATTCATACCCCCCAGACAAAGAACTTCTTGTCTCTGGAACAGCCAGTCAACTGCCTTTAATGTCTATGAGAAATGTGTTGTGGAACTACATCTTACAAACTATCGTGGTATTGGATTAATAGTGTGAGCAGAAAGAAAAGTTTGAAAATATGACTTTCTTTTCCTTCCTTTTCTCCTGTCATTCTTGATCTACATGTATAAACTTACAGATGTTTTGTTATATGTTTCAATGGAACATTTTTATTAATAAGAATTACTCAAAATAAGCAGTACTCAAAATAAGCAGTAAATACAAGTGAGTTCATTCACAGTTGTTAAAAAACCCAGCTGCAGTCATGAAAATAGATAAATAGTCAGGGCCTCACGGGTTGACACAGCTGCCACAGTTTCGTTTCTGGAGGAGTCATTTTGTTTCAGGTTTTATTGGCGGGGGGGGGAATGCAATGGAGCAGGATCGGGGCCCCCACTGCCAACGGACACAGCACTGCCTTGCAACCATTGCCTCAGCAAGAGAACCAGACTGTTCTGTAATCAGTCCCACTGCTCAGTGTTCCTGAGACACGGGTGCGAGTNTCCCCTCCCCTCCCCTCAAAAGAACTTTTGCATATGAGGCTTGTTTTAAAACTAGGAGATCTTTACATACATTGAGACTTCTCTTGCTCCTGGTTAGTTTAGGTGGACATTGGTTTCTGAGCTGCTCTTGCATATGAAAGTTTATATGTCTCTGTATTTACAGAAATCCAGACTTGATTAGCTGGTGGCTTAACTTAATAATTGCATTATGGATACAGAGTTCTCATTTCATTCAGTCCTAGGGTACTTATCTTTTACTTGAAACAATAAAATCTTTGATAGGGACATAATTATGAAATTTGGCAGGTACAGTGAATCCTCGCTGCATTGCAAC
>WEKX01008498.1:1566-24682 GCA_013390025.1 Pitta sordida | reverse complement strand
CTTCCTTAAACACCCCTTGACTTACCTTCTCCTTTTTTACCAAGGCTGCACATCCTCCTTTTTTCCCCTAGTTCTTTCAGGAGCTCTTTGCTCATCCAGGCCGTTCTTCTGCCCCTCCAACTCATCTTTGAGCACATTGGGACCGCCTGCCCCTGTGCCTTCATGAGTTCATTCTTAAATATGTCCAGCCTTCCTGGACCCCCTTGCCATTAAGGCCTGTTTCCCATGGTACCCTCCCAATTAATTTCTTAAACAGTCCAAAGTCTGCCCTCCGGAAGTCCAGCATGGAGGTTTGGTTCATGCCCTTTCTCATCCCACTACCGATTGAAAACTCTATTATTTTAGATTTCCTCCAACCACAATGTCAGTAACCAACTTGTTACTTGGAATCAAATTTTGAGTAGTACTTTAAATGAAAAAAATAATTTAAAAGTATGATGCATGCATCATGATTCAAAAGCTGAAGATAACAGGTAATTTTCTACTGGAGAAGAAGATAGCTCTGAATGGAAATATGTATCCTTATTCTAAGCTCCTTGGCCTGAGTTTGTTATTCTGCTGTGGCTGGGTAGCTGTGCCTGTTACTCCAGTTATTTGACTCTGCTCGTGGGAAGATTCTGTTTTCAGTTATGGATAGCGTTACAAAGCTTTTAACTATTTGGTTCGAGTTTTCCATGCCAGATGTTTGCCTCAGGCATAAATTCTAGGAGAGAAATTTCAGTTATAAAAGCACCATTCAGCCATACCCAACAATGTTAAGATGTAGAAATTTTTTTTTTTTTTCCCATGGTAAGGCTTTTGGCAAATTTTCTTCTGAAGTCATTTGGAGGCCCTATATTCTGGGACTGAGCCGTGCACACGCACAGAGGGAGACAGCTATGTCTACACTGCCAGATTGAGGTCTGAAATTTCCTCACTTTGAAACTTTTTTTTTTTAAGCAGGTCCTGCATAATCTAGGGTTGCTGCATGTCTATTAATTTGTCAACAAACAGATTGTGCAGAGGTTTCATAAATTTTCTCTATGCTTCATTATAAGTTTTTCTCCCTAAAATTTATTCACAGTTATGAAAAATTATCCCATTCTTTTCTGTTCTACAAGGATTGTTGTTACACTGTATTTATCATTGTCATATCTCTGTTCCTTCCACTAGTGCATTAAGCAATGCATGTGGCTTCCCTTGCATGCAGCTGGGTCTCTCCCCTTCTTCCTCTCTCTCTCTGTGCAGTGCACAATTTGTTGGGGTTGTGAGCTACTTAAAAGGCATACGCTATGTTTGACGTATTTGAGCCAGCACATCTTTTTCTTGAGTGATCTTTGGAAATGTGTACCACAAAGCCCTATAAATTCCCCATATGAAAGGTGAGCCTTATGATTATGAGGGAGAGTTCTGTTTTGCTTCAGACATGGGTATGTTAATCATGATTTTCATCACAGAGGCTTATGCTGACCTTTTGCAGGATTGAAGCAATTACATTCTTCTAAAATAAGAACTGAAACCTGGAGTGAGACTTAATACTTTTTTAGGTATGAGAAACAAGGAGCAGTTTTCATGAATTTGCTGGAGAAAACATTTTCCTCCAAAATTCTCTATTACCTTTAAGGTTCTTTTGAGGCTGCTGGTGCTACGCCCAGGAGTATTGCATTGTTTTAGTCTAGACAAGAGGTGACAAAACCATGAACAATAGAGGTCAATAAATTGCACTAGCGTGGAACAGAATCTCCTGGCCAACTGGAGGTAGTGCAAAGTATTACTTATGGGTACTGCTCTGTGAGAGCTTAGCAATGAAGAGGAATCCAGGAATGCTTATGAAGACTGTAGGAGAAAGTGTGAGGATACTCAGCAACTGTTCCATAATGCAAGCACTGTCAAATTTTCATCACTGTTGAGGTCACTTACAGTATTTTGGTGGTGGATTATGCACTGATTTGGATCAAACTATGGGAATTCATGCTGCATATTTGGGTCCTGTGAAGACTATGTTGACAGGAGTGGGATTCTAGTTACCTATTTGTAAATGTGTTTGCATAACAGGTAGTTATCTTTAACTTTACAGTTTTTGGAGAAAATTAAGCATTTGTGTAATGTAATTCATCAGGCTTATTTTGGACACTGTGATGGTTCTCTAATATGTGCCTATTTCTCTGTGGTTTAGAATTCTCAATACAGATGAAGAGAATTCCCACCTCTCGTCTGTTTGACCTCAGTTCTTACATCTGTTCTGTTGTCTCTTCCAAAGGTTCTTCTTGAACTGTGGAGTGTTAATTCAGGAGTAAGATATGGCATGGACCACTCCAAGTGAAAGAATGATTGTCCTATTCATAAATGTCCTGGATATTCATGGAATATCCATTGGTACTATACTCTCATTAAATCCAAGAATTATTCATCTAATTAGTACTACCTTATAGCCCAAATGAACGTTGGCATAAAAAAAATAAAAGAAGAAAAAAATGTTTTTTCCCTATATGTCAAATTACCTAGCCATTCCATAGCTCTTCCAGTCAGGCTACTAGACAGCTTCTAACAATTCTTGGAAATGGCCATGGCCCGTGTCTATCTGCTAATCCCAGAGACAGTAAATGCCCAAAAGCTGACTCTGCTTCTGAAAGTTGTTACATGATTTAGCTGCAACCAGATGGTCTTGGTGTGACATTTGTCCTAGTTGTTTTCCAAATGCTGAATTAATCACACTCTTGCCTATGGGGTGTGATCTCTGTTTTTCTAGTTTTAGCTACCCATTGTATAAACTGTTGACAAAACACAAGTTGAATCTCCATGAATACAAGCACACAAATCTGAAAAATCTGAATTTGTCATTCTTTGGATTCCTCCCCCTTCCTTCCAATGTCTGTGAAAAAACACCTCTAGATAACTTAAGAATAAGAGAAGTTATGAAGATGAAGGCAGATGATGAAAACCTTGACGATTTTCTCTTGCCTAGCAGTTTCTTAATCACTAAATCTGAGAAAGAAGGAGTTTCTTTCTGCTTTTCAGCTTTTATTGATAAGGATTGTCTAGAACTAATTTTCATAGCAGATTACATTATGTTAAAATCTCTTCATTTTGGGGACTGTTTTGTAGTAGAACTTTCTTACTCTTTTTGTGGGTTGTCAAGAGAACAGAGACAGCATATTGCAGCCATATTGGAGAATTAGATTTTTTTTTAAAGCACAAAAAAATTCTAAAAATCTTTTTCTATAAATGCAGCGGTTGCTTCCAAAGGGACTTATCTGCCACCGCATGGAGGTTATAGATTTCAGAAATCAGGATAGTCTATTTAGGCCTTCCCCAGAAAGCTCAAAACCTTTAGCAGAACTGGGTTCTTCATGCACTCTGTGTAACATGTTTGTAGTTGGTATTTGTTACTGCTTTTTGAAAAATATTAATTAGTAACTACAGGGAGAACCAGTGCAAGCAGATGCAGAACTCAGTATACCAGGAGTGCTCCGTGTTAAATCCTATAGAAGACAGAATAACTCAGAGACAGGAGTAGTAATCTCACCCAATAATCCCAATACCACGGAGGCGGGTCTGGAAGCATGGCAGCAATGCATATACGTATATGTGACTACGACCAGCCTGCTAACCCCTCAGCTCTGAACAGCAGGAGCAGCAGGAGCAAGCAGGAGAAAGCAGCAGCATGCAGCAGCTAGCTGTTTTCCTTTGCTAGCTGCTCCTAGCTGCTGCTTGCTGTTTTCTCCTGCATGCTGCTGCTTGATGCTGCATGTTACTGCTTGCAGCAGCTAGAAGCAGCTTGCAGAAGAGCAAGGCTCCCTACAGGAGTTTGGTTAATAGGCTATGAGACAGTGTTATAAAGCTTCCCCACCATTTTATTAATGTTTGCAAAATTGTTATAAGTGAGTGACCTCTGGGTATCTCTCAAGCGAGCAGCACCTGCTGGTGCCCAGCCTCCTGCCCCCTGTGAGGCGAAAGAGGGAGGAAGCCAGAAAATGTCTTTAAACAAAAAAAACCCTGTGATGTACTGAAGCTGTGACAGGTGAAGCACGAAGTAGCAAGGGATTACTGTGATACTTTTCTCTAAGCATATACCTACACTGACAATTTCTCTGAAAAATCTCATTAAAAGAAGGAATTATCTCAATTTCTAAGTGCAGTATAGAGTTTCTAATGGAGGACTTGAGGTTATTAAGCCCCTGGGGATGCTAAGAGGTGAGAGGAAGGGAAACCTTGGTGTTTTCTGATCTTAAAACTTACCCTTAAGGGGAAGTTCTTGAAAAGTAAATTAAGATTATGTTAGCACACTCATACAAATTTATAGCGTGCTAGCTGCTTGACTGAATCTTTATGTAGACACTAGAGTACGCTTCAAAGTGAAATATAATATTGCGCTTATAAAATAATAAGGAACTAAAGTGCTGTGGTGGTATGAGTAAGTGCTGCATATCTAGATTTACTTCATGATAGATCAGTTAACAGCCTTATTCAACAATCTGAGGCGACGTGGAATTTTACCATAGTGAAATAGGGCCCACACACTGACAGCTGAATTATTCTGGTTTAGAGGGTCTGCAGTTTTATTCTACGTGAAGGAAAGTTCTTTACAGTTTCCTGATCCTGCATTTCAAGTTAGTGGAACATCTGGTTTTGTAGCAACACTGTCTCTGTCAGCCTGCAAATTGGATTCATCATCACGGAGTATAGCCATGTAAAGTAAAACAGAAGAAAGCAAAACAAAAATTAAATTAAAGAAATGGATTTTTAAAATAAAAGAACGTATCTTCAAATGCTTAGCAGATACTATAGGAGTTTTATTTATAGCTTTCTGCTGTCTTCAGAAAGATAGAAGAGAGTTAATGAAATATGTATTACCTATTGTTTCTTCTTTGTGCTGTAAATATAAACTTAACTAGGGGATTGTGAAATTTGACTTCCATGATTGCATTGCTGTGTTTCCAAAGTTGTTTATGTCTTTGCCCTTAATAAGAAACTCTCCTGAAAAAAAAGATCAAGGCCATCAATTTTCAGTGCTGAAGCTGAAAAGCATCCCACAACAATGTCTTTCAGGTTATCATGTTCACAGGAAAAGGTTCTGGATTGGAGAGGGCTGAGTGGGTGGAGAGAACAGCATGTTCCTAAAGAAGCACGCTCTGCACAGCTGAAGCAATATGAACCTTAACCATAGCATAATGATTGAACTGAGTTTCGTTATTTCTTCAAACTTCTTAATTCTTGCTGCATAATGTATAAGACAGCACTTGAGAAAATGTTGAAAGGTGCTTAGACCTGGTTTCTGTTGTCAGGCTTGCCTTGGTATAAACTGAAATAACACCATTTGTATCAAAAGACTTGGTTAAATGAGATTCTAGCCCTGTTCCCACTTCCCCTTTTTCTTATTATGGGGAAATCCACTTTAGTACAGTGGTAAGTGTCCCGACCTGGTGTGTGGGAGACCCGGGTTCAATACCCGCCAGGGAGACAGTGTTAAGAGTTGGACTCGATGATCCTTGTGGGTCCCTTCCAACTCAGAATATTCTGTGATTATTTTTCTCTGTGGCAATGAAAACCTGAGAGCAAGCGATAGGTATTATTGCATAAACTAAAAAGGACCGCACTATTGGTATAATTGTAATAAATATACTGAATGCTGCATTAGGAAACAGCTTTTGCTGTTTTGAATAAACAAGATATATTTACATGTAATGCCAAAAAGAAGGGAGAGCAATGAGGAATCCAGAGATATGGTGTGCATGCAAAACTGGGTATTGTATGTGAAATGCATTCTCTGCTTAAGTAGAGTTTTTATACATGGAACAAAATTATATTCACTTCAGAAGCTTTCAGGTCGTATATTTCAAGACGTATTTTCAGAGCAGAACCTTAAATTAGGTACGATTATTAAAGAAAATTTATCCTTTTTTAAAAAAAACTCTACTTGTAATGGAGTTGGACCAACTGGGTAGCACATTTTACAAAGCTGAAGTAAGTAATTGTAGACAGTCCTTTCCCTGTCAAATAATAAGACCTGTTACGAGAAGCAGCACAGCATTCTGTCAATTTATCGTCCAAATGTCCCGCATCCTTGATGAAAAATTATCCCTATAGCAAATGCAATCTTTTCATATGCTTTTCCTCAGAGTGGCTTTGTCTACACGTTCTGCCAGCTCTGCTTGAGACTGATTTTGCTGCTAGAGCCCTATTGAAAATGCAGCACAAAAATGTTTTTCCTATGATTTGGTTAAATTTTAAATGTTGATAAAATGCAGAGAACTTTACTGGTGTGTCGTCTTGAGCAATGTTTTTTCAGCTGGGGGTTTGGAGCCTGTAACTAGGAACCTGCAGAGGATAATGAAGGGAGAGTTTGCACTGTCAGACTGGGCACTGTCCTCACACAGGCCTCTTCCCCAGGATGTGCACTCCATCATGCCTCCCCAGATGTGAACCTCACCAGCACAGAGAAGGACAAAAGTCCTTCAATGTGCTGCTGCGTTCTGGTTCTAGAGGCATTATCTTGAAGTAACACACAGCGATGTCCACATGGCTCTTTCCTTCTCTTCTTCCTTGAGTGCCTGGGTTTCTTTTGAAAGGAACCTGTGATGCTAGGGGGAGCAGTGAGCTGTCTGGCTCTCATCTTGATCAAGGGCCTAGGTATGTTCTTGCTGCAGATCACTTTGGGCCCTCAGGGTAGACTGCTGATATAGACAAACCGATAATCAGTTGAATTAAATTCACAGAGTATAAGGATCTGCATTTCCACTGGGAAAATGCATAGTTGCTTACAGAGCAGAACAAAGTTGGAATCAGTTGGCAAGAGTGATAGGACATCTTAGAACTGTGCTGTGCCAAAGCACGTGCAAGGAGTTGCAGCAGCCTATATAGGTGAAATGAACTTCATTTACTTGAAACTCGTTACCATGCAACGGAAAAGCCAAGGAGACCAGTGTCCTCCCTAGTTTTTTGAGATGTCCTCCAGATTCTATCATATGAGTCAAAGATCTAGGTAGGCACTGAAGGGTGAACCTGGATAAACCTGGAAACCCTGGAGGTGTTTAAGGGTAGACTGGATGAGATGTTGAAGGTCATGATATAAATGCTATAGATGTTACGTTTTAGTTGGATTATAGGTTGGACTTGATGATCTTCAAGATCTTTTCCAACCTTATCAGCACTGTGATAGTGTGATACTGTGAGAAGGCAATAGTGCTGTGCTGATCTCTTGACAGCCATGTGGCTCAAGGAGCAGCTACCTTCACAGCAACGAATACGTTGTTGCTTAACCTCTTTCCCACCACATAACACAAAGAAGCATGTATCACACCAAACAATGCTAATGAAAGAAACTCCTCAGTCACCCATAGTTATTCTACATCAGCTACAGGGCTGTATTCAAGATATGAATACATGTGTCTTGTATGTCGTGCTGTCTCTTCTCGATATCTCCAAATGCTCTATGGCCCTTTCTGCCTCCATGGTCTGAACTTTCCAGAGTGCAGTGGAAGATACTGCATACCCAGGCATTCAGTCAGAGCAATGACTGGGTGTGCATTCATGGCCAGGACTAGGAAACTCTCCAGTTTCCTGTATTTCAGACAAAGCCTAACATATTCCAAATGGAGTTGAAAAAAACTCCGATGTACGATACTGTACCAATAAAGCATCACGATGTATTGTGTGTGGTCTGGTTTCAACTCCTCCAACTGCTATCTGACAGCTAAAACATGTTTGGAATTTGTAGCGCATGGTGAGGATGGGTTTTTCTTTGATCGTAATGCTACCTACATTAAAAGTGATCCTGTGCTAAACTCATCCTGTGTAATGCAAGATTCTTCTTGGAAGTATTTTGATTTTTGATTTTTTTTTAAATGCTTAAATAATTAACTTACATGCTAATGATTTATCATTAGTTATTAGGAAAATGTAATTTATTACAATAGAGAACCAAACAAAGCTGAGCCACAAGTATGTAGCTTGTACTGTACATGTGGATAGAGTGGATTATTTTGAGAGTATCATGAAAAGCCTTTCAATGAATACATAATGAAAGAATAAATAGATACTTGTTAGAGTGACATGTGTCTGCCTGATGATTAACCCAGTTTATTAAGTGCCCATGGTCTTTGTGAATGAAAAAATATGTTATCTATCTGTCAGAGCCAAACAGAGCCTGTCAGGCAGGATTCCACAGCTGTTTCACACCTCTTCTTTCTGTTTTCTTTCTGATTTTCGTATATCAAACTACCAGAATTGGTTTCTAAAATTAATTGCTTTAGTTGGATTCTTGACTGAGGAAGCATTCATCTAAACCACATGATCTGGAAAACTCTTTCATTCTGTGTAAGCCAGGTATTGCTCACTGCAGCAAATGGTGATAGAAACAAGTACTGCAGCAGGTGAAGGTACCCTCATTTTGCTACTGCATGCTGCATTGTTCTGCTTGTCATGCAGAGAGGAAGGGACAGACTCCAGAGTAGTTTTAACACTAGACTAGGAGTCAAGAATCTGGGTTCATGCAGCCGATGGCCCTGACCTTTAGCAAGGCTTTTACATTGCATACACCTCATCTCTGTGTGTAAAATAAAGGCAGTGTTCTGTAGGTGTGTTCTGAGGTTGTTTCAGGTGTCATTTAACTGGTGCTCAATAGATGTGACATTTTTGCTGGAAAATGCTTTCTGTGAAATTTCTGTATTCTGCTGGAAGGCGCAGGAAAATTTTCTGGATTGTTTATTTCTTACACTGCAAATGGAGACCAAATTATTCGTTTGATTTCATTGGGCAGAGCTGTGGAATAGTCTATAGGAATGTAGTGAATGACTGCAAAGCCTAACTGCCTTTCAGAGAGTGTGTGGTGATAAGGGCAGCAGCTTACTGTGTTACATTTCTAATTATGTTGTCTGGATCCTCCATTAGATACTACCATTCAATTAAGACTACACTTTATTATCTCTCAAAAATCGTATTATTTATTGCTACTGTGAAAGCAGAGTGTTATATTAAAAACAGATTATTTGAACAAAGTTATCATGTCCCTCTGCCTCCTTCTAACCCACATTTACTGTATGCAACATTTATCCCTCTTTATTTTCACTGGTAGCCAAACGCTTAGCAATGTACCAAGAACTTGATTCTGAGGAGGACGAGGCAGCCCCAAAAGGAGGAACTCTCTCCCAGCGTGATAGCATTTGCAGCCATCAGAGCATCAAAGTAATGCACAGAAGCCAGAGCACCAAAACCCACCGGCGCACAGGTAGCAGAGCTGAAGCTAAAAGAGCAAGCATACTCTCGAAGCACACTGCGTTCAGTAGTCCAATGGTAAGTCATGAGAACTAAATGTACAGTGTCCTGAATATTTTAATAGAACTATGTCCCAGTGAGGGTAACCAACCAAAAAGAAAAAAAAAACAAAAAAACACAACAACCCCACGAAACAAACAAAAAAGTTAAAAAGTCTGTAGCACATTGTGTACCTGTTCTAGACTTCATCTTGGTCACAGCTGTTTGTACAAAAACAATCAAGTATTGGTATAGATCTTATCTAAATACCTTTTCTGTGGGAACAAGCTAAAGGTAAATACAATCTCTAACCTTTGTTTTTATTTATACCTTGACTTTGGAAAGAAAATGTATGCCTTCCTTTTATCTATATAAGCTGAGAATAGCAAAAGGTTTGAAGTCAAGGGTTCTACTTGTTCTACATATATGACTCTTTTCTCTTTTGTCAGAAGATTTTAAAACTAAGAGGTGAACACCATGTATTGAAATTCTTAGACACTATTTACACACACCATAACATAATTTTTAGCTTGTTTTATTGGTTATCAGTGGATTGCATATGTTCTATTTTCAACACTAAAAATCTTCACATTTCAAAATATTGGTGAGTGTATGTCCTTTCAACTCAATTTTGTTCATTTTATACTGTTGTAATTCTGTGGAGGTTTTATATGAGATGGATGGTAATAAAAGAGGAGAGAAGCCAAGTCTTGTCTTTCTAGTGGTTTTGCATTGTTGTACTGTTGACATAAAGTCACCCTTAAAGCAAAATACAGACAGGTTCTGTTTGCACTGCTGGAACTTCTTGATTTCAGTCAAGAGTAAGCTCTTTTGATAAAATTTCCAGGTGCAGCTTTTACACATGGGGTTCTGTGGCTGATTATATTCATCAACTGCTGGGCATCAGGAGATAAAATTCTGCTGAGGAAAGAGGCTTAGAGTGTTTTATCTTTTAATCTTTTGTGTCCTTGCCTCTGCCTGTGTTAAGAAATACTGAAGTTTGCTCTGACAAGAAATATATTAAATAAGTGTAAAGTACTAATGAAATAAAGTTGAAAATGCTCTGTGTTTCGGTGTAAAAACCCCACATGAATTAACTTCAAATGTGTAGATGGTTGTTGTTCTCTAACAAGCAATCAATGATGGTTTCATTTTATTGTGCTGATGTAAGGCCAAGCTTTAAATGTCATTGTTGTCTGTTTTTTCCATGTTTTTGATCTCTGTGGTGTACCACTCTTTAGTAATAGATAATAAATCTCTTGATTTAGAAAGGAGAGCAGGAGGACAATTAGTATGTAACCCTTCTCCTATCCACTATCTCCAGAGTAGATAAGTATTGCTCTAATTAGCTGTAGTTAAAAAGTTGGTAACACATCACTCACATTTCTATTTCTACCAGAAGGCTCATTGTTAACTGTTTGTTGTCTACAATGGGTGTTTTACAGTTCTCTCTACCTCCACTGTGTGATGTAAGGCCACCGCAAACCCCTTGATATTGGCACTGCTTTGGATGCTTTAATTGCTTGTTGCTGCTTTGGAAATTTGCAGAATCACAAATATGTATTAATCACTGCTACTTATTACTAGGAGAAGGACATCACACCTGACCCAAGGTTGTTAGAAAAGGTGAATGAATGTGCAAAGCATCTGGAGGTCATGAGGAGCCATGAACAGCCATTATCCCACCTGAGTCCAGAACTATGCGACATTTTTGACTTCTTCATAGCTTTGACTATTTGTAATACAGTTGTTGTTACTGCACCGAATCAGCCCCGACAGAAGGTAGGTGGGTTAATGAAACAGGAAAAGAGTTCAGGCTTCTTATGCCTTGATACCAATTATTTTTTAAGTTAGGGAAACAAAAACCTCCTGTTCTAGTGAGAAACAAGTGAAACTAGTTGCGAGATGACTCATAGAACCACTGTGTGACTGATCTGAGTGTGTTTAGTAAAGCATTAGCTGAAGGGAGTATGTCAGCTATTTCACTTACCTCCATGGTAAGATATACTTCCATTGACAATTTCAAGATCCTTCTGAAACTTCGCTGATTTCTTGTACTGTAATGTATTCATTTTATAACCTTAGATATGTCTGTAATTATGTATGGAAACTAATTTGTAGGTGTACAAGACTTAACCAGAAAACGGTATAAGCTGTCAGTGAATATTTCACATGTATGGATTAAATAAAGAAAAGGCTGAGGGTGTAGGGCTGGATGATCCTGTGTGTCCCTTCCGGCTCGGAGTGGCCTGCTAGACTGTGAGGGAACTAGGTTTGTGTTTACCGCTCTGGGATGTGCTTTCAGTCTCTGTATGGGTGTTAGATGGTGAGTTGGACTAGATGATCCTTGTGGGTCCCTTCCAACTCATAATATTCTGTGTGTGTGAATATACTTGAAAAGCATTACTTAAGACTTTCAAATTATGTAAAAGATGCATCTTAAGCTCATTATGAGAAATAATGATCATTACTGCTTAAATTGGCCTAAACTACTGTCATTGATGAATGAGAATTTCAAGAATGCAATCCCAAGATGATCTGTAAGACAAAACTGTAATGGAATGTAATATTAAAGCTCGCCAGCAGCCGGAATTTCCATTCTGGAGAAAATTCTGCAATTTGCTTCTGTTCCAGATTGGAACCAAAAGTGAACTAGTCTGCAGAATGATGTGGGTTAGTGCCAAGGAAACATTTGGAGAATGCTTAGTTCTGCTGTTTCAGGAATGCTGCACTACTATACAATAATATAATGTAAATTACTATGAATATGCTATTACCGTTAATACTGTTGTATCTGTAGAACAGTTATGTAAATTGAGATGAATGATAAAACTGAAGCAAAATGACAAGGGAAATTATCTCAACATGCGTCTATTTAGAATGTTGTCAACCTTGTCGTATGCTCATTAAAATTTCCTGATACCACACTTCTTGACAGACAAATCTTGCATAAACTTTTTTTTTTAATACATTTACTGAATATGCGCAAAGAATGTTTCATGCTAGTGATACCTTTTAGTATGGACTACCAATGTGGTGGTAAAACATTGATAGACTGTCCATTAGGCATAGCTGAGGAGGTGAAAGAAGAAGAAATGGTTTTAGCAGAAGCGTATGTGCCTTCACACACAGGTACAATTCTGAAGTTCTTGTAAGTTTTGGGGGGACGTTCTGTTGTGTCAGTTTTGTCCATATATGTACTTTCCTTTCTCAAAATACGAATGCCATTCCTTTTAGCTCTCAAAGAAGTTCTACCCTTTAGTTGGAGATGCTTAGACTGAATATCTGTGTCAGAATTCCTCTACAGCTATTCTTTGTGGCTTGTTCATTGTTGGGTTTTGCTTTTATTTTTTTATTTCTCAAGGTTAGAGACCGATTTGAACTAAAATCTCCAGTAAAAACAATTGAAGACTTCATACGAAGATTCACTCCAAGTCGCTTGACCTCTGGATCTAACAGCAGCAGTTCATCTAGTCTAGCTACGAGCAAATCAATGCACAGATTTGGTTTAAACGTGCTTTCATCTACAGATAGCACTTTATTAAAACTGGAAGAGAAGCTGGCATACTCTGCACCGATGAATAACAATGGCTACAGCTCCCAGCAAGGCAGGACAGCTGTGGGGAGTGCACCTGAGGAAGGAGAACTCCGTTATGAGGCAGAGAGTCCAGATGAAGCTGCTCTTGTCTATGCAGCAAGGGCGTATAACTGTTCACTGGTTGGAAGGCTGTCTGACCAGGTATCAGTGGAGCTACCTCACCTGGGAACCTTAACCTTTGAAGTATTACATACATTGGGCTTTGATTCCGTCAGGAAGAGGATGTCAGTAGTGGTCAGGCATCCTCTCACAGATGAAATAAATGTTTACACTAAAGGAGCAGATTCAGTTATTATGGATCTTCTTCTTCCCTGCTCTTCAGGTACATGTTTTACTTACCTTTCTTGGGGGAGGCAGTTCTGTTTAATTGCTGAAGACCACATCATGTCTTATTGCCTTCTCTAGCAAGTAGACCTGCCTGCTTTTGTTGTGAATATAGTGAATGATAGAATGGTAGTTGTGTCCATTCTTTTGTAGTATTTTGTTATTATAGCAAATTTTGTGTCCTTACCTCACAAGAATGAGTGAAAATAATTTCTGTAGAAGATCTACTAGCAAAATTTATTTCGAAGGAATTTCTTGAAACTTTGCCAAAGCATTTTACATTTCATCGGGAAATCTTGGCTGGCAGTGCTTGCACAGTTAAATATTAAATATGAAGCCCAAGCACTTCCTATTGCAGCTTCCCTCTGTTTCATTTGTGAATCTTCACATTTAGCTACAATATGTTGCATAAATAAGCACATTTATGTGGGTTTGACTATGCCGCTAAAGGACAGTGTGAATCAATCAGCCATCAAAACAGAAAAGGTTGTTGCAAAAGGAGAGATGCTGTTCAGACAGTAAATCTTGGCTTCAAATACACAGTTGACTAGCAGGTAATAGACATGTGGACATGGAACTTCCCTAAAGCACTGAGAATTCTTCAGCACTCAGATGTCATATGAAACAGGGACAACTTTAACTAGCTGCTAATTGTAATGAGTTGGATTCAGAAAAAACCCTGTAAACTTTGAGAAGTTAGGAGACACACAGTTTGCATGAATCAATTTGCATATAATTTGCTGTATTTTCAACCTCAAATTTCATCCAGTGTTTAAAGATCATCCCAGTATGAATGCACAGAACCCAAAAGTGCTAAAGGTACTTCCCATGTTTCACTGATGCATTGACTTTGTGGTTACTTTGACATTAATTTGAGTCAATAATTGTGAAAGGGTTATACTGTGTAATTTTAGTTTAATGAAATACAGAAAAAAATTGGCATTCGTTTTCTGTTTACAGCCATATTAATCAAAACTGAGCCAGAAAAATTAGGAACAACTTGTCCTTAACTAACAACAAAGTATTCATGAATAATTTTCTAGCTAAGATCTAATATCACAGAAGGCATGTAGAGCATCTGTGGAAACTTGTTTTCCTCCAAAGTACTAATACAGAATTTTTACCACTGATAATTTTTAATAACATACCAAGAAAGTAACATTTGGAAAGGAGTTTTCAGAATAAGGACTGAATATTAAAAAGAAAACAAAAAATACTTTATGCCAAATCTTAACTGTTTTGTCACTATATAAAAGACTCTGAAGCTGCAGTGTCCGTTCACAGTAGATTCGATAGACTAGACTGTGAGGGATCTAGGTTGGTGTTATGCTCTGGGATGTGCTTTCGGTCTCTGTACGGGTGTTAGATGGTGAGTTGGACTAGATGATCCTTGTGGGTCCCTTCCAACTCACAATATTCTGTGATTCTGTGATTCTGTGATAGATCAAGGAATTTTGGGGCAATTTCAGACAGGTCTAGGATCCATATGGGTAAAAACAGTAAAGCCAGTTAGNGGTGTTATGCTCTGGGATGTGCTTTCGGTCTCTGTACGGGTGTTAGATGGTGAGTTGGACTAGATGATCCTTGTGGGTCCCTTCCAACTCATAATATTCTGTGTGTGTGATTCTGTGTGTGTGAAATCAAACAATGGCAATATTATCACAGTTGTTGTATGTCAGAGAAGCAGAGCTCTTGAAGGTCAATGTGGGAATGATTTCTGTAGCTGGACAAATACAGATTCCATCATTACAGGCATGCAAATTGAAGTGGCTTTGAAATTGTGCCAGGTTTGTGGCGGGGGAGTTTGTTTCGGGGTTTTTTTGTTTGGTTTGGTTTTTTAGCTGAAATTGAACTATGCTACTCTTTGCTTGTGCAAGCAATGTGAAGTGCTGCCACTGGAACATGATAAGCAATCCTCCTTGTTTTCTAGTCCTCTTAAGCCACTGCTGGCTTCAGTAATTCTATATATTTCATCATATCTGCTTGAAAAACATGTGACATTTCTCTTGAGCAGTTTCTACTCCTGGAACTGAATTTGCATTCTCTGCCTGCAGGTATCCTGATGTCAGTGGATGTGTTGCCAGTTCCCTAGGTGTAGGATCTTTTTCTCCTTATAGGAAGGTATCCCAGGTAGAGGGAGCCTCAGAAGATTTATGCTGTGGCTATTAGCCATATTGTAGGATCTGTCGCTGCTTTCATCCTGTTCTCTGATGATGGTGAAATGTGAGTGTGAGAGGACATGTAATGCTACAAGAATTCAGGCATTTATCGTTTCAAGCAATTTACCAATAGGTGAATTGACATAACAATCTCAAAGCTTGCTCTTTGCTGTTTAGTGCTTCAGGGACATATGAAATATACACCAGTCAAGCATGTGTCTTGAGACTTTGGAGTATTTGTGCCCGTAGCCTGAAGGACCAAGGCAGCACTGTGTCGATAATCTCCTAGCCTAAACACCACATGGCATGACTGGGTCCTGTCAGACACAAAGGTCCCTGTTTGGGAGGAAGAGTATTTTAAAATATGACATGATGGAACAGCCCAAAATCAGAAGCAGAAGTATTATGTGTTAGCTGCATTTGTGTCTTATAGAAAAGTGTAAATCACCATGAGCTTCAAAACTTAAAATGTTTATGAATTGACTCCATTTGCGCTGCCTGTACATCTAGTTAAGCCTGTGGAACCTCATGTATTCTGATAGCATACAAATGTATTTCCAAAGCCTTGAAATGATTCCCAAGAGTGTATTGTTTTTACTTTATCTTAACAGTCACATGTGTTCATAAATAAGAAAATTACTCTTTGAGTCGATACCCAACTCACACAGGAACTATGAACATAAGTCATTGAGAAAACAATGACTGGGCTGGCTTTCTGTATCTTGAGATTATGGAAGGAAGTGAAGCAAGCAGAAGTCCACTCACTCTCCATCATTCTTCTCATGAAGATTTACTTGTTGGTTTTCACTGACACTGCACCCCAGATAAAAAGAATCTCCACAACTGTTTTTTTTTCTGCAAGAGATCCCTTTCCCCCTAATTTCTAACTTCTAAGCACAGGATAGGACTAATGAGGCACATGAACAGCTAGAAGGGGGTTTAGCTGTCATTGGTATGCTGGTGAAGGAGGGAGATTCAGTCTTCCATGCTGGAATTGAGAATTTGCACAAAAAATGGTGTTCACATCTCTGCTTGTACAGAATTACTGTCTTTGTTGATTAAAGGAGATATAAGGATTTGACATTGTGATCACTGCGTTAGCACCCATGGTATTCAGAAAGATCTGACCGATTAACACTGCTTAACCTTAAAGGGGGAGAAACAGCTTTTTGATGTGTTTAAGTACCTATTGAAGTTTGCATCATTTGGAATCAGTGACCCACTGAAATAGCCACTCCCGTAAGACAATTTCATGTGGGATATGCAAAAAAATATGTCATTTTTTTCTCCATAATGGTAATGTATCACAAGAAATTAGGAAGAATGCTTGCCTGCTTTGTTGTTCTAATGTTGAAAAGATGACTCAAGAAGCCTCGAAGGTTTGCTGCCATACTTCCAGAAAACATTTTTGTTCCATTATACAACGAAGTCACATATGCCAAAAAGATTACCATGTACAAATAGAAAAGACGCTACATGAAACTTTTTTAGGCTTCCAGTTCCACATATGCACATTTCCACTTTCTGTTGCAGCTGAATCTAGTTGTGAGCTGTTTTAATAGCTTCTGAAGGAAGCTGGTGGAGTGTGTGTGTGTTGGGAGTCACAAGTTATAGTGTAAGAAAGGGCTTTCCAATGGCAGATCATACTTCTAGGGATGTTCTTCTGGAATAGTACCTATATCTATATTGTCCCTTTTAGAAAATCAACAGTGTAACATAGGTAGCATTAACAGATAGATGGACAGGCCCACAAAAACATCCCACATGACTTTAATCAGAGATGGAACTGAGATGAAGGTATGCAGGAAATACCAGAGTCTTCACAGAGTTCCTTAGGAGCAGGTGGGCATATACACATGCATGTACGGCTTTACAGACCTGCAGAGGATAGGACGGTCTTTAATGGTGAGAAAATAGCTATACAGTGAGTAAAATGTTCTGATACATGGGGATAAATGGAACAAAAAGCAGAGTACTGAGATTCCAAGCTGCCAGTTCTCTTCTTTGTGCAAAATCAGTATATGTATATGTTTGTGCGGAAGCACATTGAACCAATCAGAGCTGAAGCGAGAAAAGGAACAGATGCTCAGTCCTGGTTTGGAGTCTTTACACAATTCTAAGAGAAGAGTAAAGCTAAGTGGAAGCTGTGCTGGTGCATCCAAGGCAGAAGTTACCTATGAGGTCTCTGAGTGTAAATTCTCTTTTAAGTGAAATCACAGTCGTATCCAGAACTTCTTGCATTGTTTCAGGCTGATAGGTAGTATCAGTAGAGCACTAACACACAGAAGGACCTTCATGCACTTAGATATATAAAACAGAGCACTGTTTTAGCTTCTTTTGAGATACTAAACTTGGTGGAAAACTAAGTGCTGTTTATAAGTGTCATTTTTCTGCACATGGTGAGCTGTGGAAAAGCATTTGCAAGTAGTGTATTTGAAATCATACTTCTATTTCTGACATTATTGTTTGCTGTGAACATTATCATGATTTCTTAAAATATTCAGTCCAAATCTTTTAAGGGGCAAGAAAAAGAAGGTCTTTGTCACATACATTCACAGTGACTTTTTTGGAGAAGAAAGACAAAAAAGGTTTATTTTTCTTTTTTAATTGAATGTTTTATCTGAGTTTCCCAGGAAACATCAACAGCTCTTTAAAAGTATCAGGTATAAAAGGCTGGTACAATGAGTACTGTATACAAGGTTTTATTCTCTGAGGCCATTCAGCTGCTGTTATTTTTTCAGTCAGTAATTTATTTTTCTGTTCTTATCTAGATGACCCTCGGGGCAAACATCAAAAAAAAATCCGAAGCAAAACCCAGAATTACCTTAATCTGTATGCTGTAGATGGGTTGCGGACCCTCTGTATTGCCAAAAGAGTAAGTAAATGAAACCTTTTAGTCTACTTTGAGAGTCTTGACAAAGATTACTGGAGACATTTATTAATTTATTGTTCTTGATTCAAAATTCTTTTTCATTTTATTCAGTAAAGTATGAATGCCTCTGCATCACATTGACTGTGCCCTCTCCTACTCTTTTTAATAGGTTCTCACCAAAGAGGAGTATGCCTGTTGGTTAAAAACTCATTTAGAAGCAGAATCTTCTATTGAAAATCGCGAAGAACTTCTGTTCCAGTCAGCGCTGCGGATAGAGAGGAATCTGCATCTGCTAGGTAATGAAATGAGAGCTGGACATGAAATTGAAATGTGATAAAATTTTTGAAAGCTTGGCTATGAAATCCATTCTTTCCCTTAAATTGTTTCTGACAGTACAGAAATTGGCTTCTTTGGGACTTTATGATGGCTGTCATGTGCCGCACCGCAAAGGAATGGGATATAATTAACATAACAGACATTCCCTGTTTTCCTTTCACCTGCCATAATTTTATCACTAGTGAAATGAGTGGAGTAATACCAAGGATGAATTTGACATAATATCTTAAATGGGGACTGCTGTTCTGAACAAGAGGAGGACTTGGCCCAAACTGTCTACAGAATTTCATTAGTTTAGTACTGCTTCAACATGTCAGAGACTTCCATGACTCCAGGGACACCAAAGACACGCAAAAAGCAAAGCTCATAAACTGCATTTGTGAGAGGCATCAACTCTTATACACATCAGGTTCAGTACATGCACTCAGGGCCTGTGAATTCTGTGGCCGGGGTTTGCAGTTAAAATCGGTGTGTACAAAATCAGTGTTTCAAGAGCTAGGTCATACTCTTCTGAGTTAAGTTTCTGGAAGCTCTGATATTCTAAAATGTGTGTATATTCACCATTCCGTACATCCAGCTGCTTCCTCTGGCAAAGAACCAGGGACAGCCACAATACTGTCAGAGAAAACAACCTTCACTAATTTTCAATATGCCTGTCTCTGGGACCCACCTCACCCAGCTTTTGATGTATCTACTACAGATCTTTAAGGCTTGACATATGGAGTGACAGAAAAATGAAGTATGGTTCATTTGGTCTGTCTTAGATACTCACTTTAGGATTAGATGCATCATGCCTTGAAGTTTCTGAATCTCTCCCCTGACTTAAAGGGGGGCATGAGTTGCCTAATTTTGAACACAGTAATCAAAAACATCCCACTATGGTTTTACCTGTTGGCTCCAGTTGCACTCTGAGAGGGGAGTGGGAGTGAAGTGAAATTGGGCTGCCAGAAAAATAAGTGAGCTGTAGCCAGTAGTAAACTACCAGTTTAGTCATTCCCCAAGAACCTCATACTGTGGTTTGTATCTTGCAATGATACAAAGTTAAGACTAGGTTGTGGAAATTAAAACCTAATCTGGAAAAGGAATATACTTTCCTCTGTTTGGATTATACGTAATAGCTTTCCCAACATTGCTCTAAGATTGTGTTTTCACATAAATGTCTGCTGCTGAGATTTCAGGTGGACTTCTGTTGCTAATTCTTTGGTTTTTTTCAAGGAACAGCCATAGGAATAACAAATAGCTGATAAAAAATTGTTTTCCCTGTTGTTCCAGGTAACTTGCCTGTCTGTCACCTCCTCATTCTCTAGCAGCCAGGCTTGCATTCCCTCACACTGAAGTCTCTCTGACAGTCAGTGGAGCACTGATGTATCAGTGGTGACGCTGAGCTTGGTCCTGAGCAGCTTTTTGCCACTTTTCATATATATGAAGATCTTGTCTCTATCAATTGATTTATGTAACCATACAAAAGATACCCAACCTCTTATAAACAGGTAGAAGCATACAGTGGAAGCATGAAAAAGACGCATTTTACTTTCACATCATGGCCAACAGATTTCTGATTTATTCTCTGCTATATCCCAATTGGCTATATCCCCCAGCGTCTTTCTGCAAGAGCAAAGAGCAGCAACAAAGTAGGAAAAGTTTATGACTGCAACCTAATGTGCTGCTGCCAGGTGCAGTCCTGCTGTTATTCCCCTTCGAAACAGAGAAATATCTGGTGATGCAACCTCTTCTCGTTGAGAAAAGGCTCTGAAAGGCCCTTAAGAACTGAAATGGTCTCTGAGAACCAATGCCTTCTCTAGGAACATTTAGAAGAAACAATTAAGATACAGAGCATAGAACCAATAAGCCTTGTGGACTTCTGGGACTAAAAGGGACATCAAATTGCTTTTGAAGTTTTGAATTCTAGATTTGTTAACTCATGAGGCATTTGTTAACCCTGCTACTTTCCTCTCATCTTTCTCAATACCTCCAAAAAAGCTGCCCAAGTCTTGCAACTATTGATAGTTTAAATAAAAATAACTACTCATTGTTTAGGGGGGTTTTGTTGTTTGGGGTTTGGGGTTTTTTAATTCAATCTTACAATTTCAGGGGAAGGCTAAATGTTCATTTAATATGGAGTATTTTGCACTTTTTTTCTGTGCTTAGGTGCAACTGGCATTGAAGACCGTTTACAGGATGGTGTTCCAGAAACCATTGCAAACTTGCGCAAGGCTGGGTTGCAGATTTGGGTTCTTACTGGAGACAAGCAAGAGACAGCTGTTAATATTGCATATGCCTGCAAGCTACTAGATCATGATGAAGAAATCATCACTTTGAATGCTGAATCACCAGTAAGCAGATCCAATGTACAAGTTTACGTGTGAACTAGTTTTACTTTATTTTCAACTTGTACAATTAAAACTTTGATGGCTTTTTTAACTTTTCCTTCTTTTATTTTCCTTCTTTTCCTGCTTCATCCATAATTCTCAGGTAGGACATGTCTTTGAATACTTTCCAGTGAATCATGCTTCTAGATCATAGTCTCAACATATCATAAACTTACTGAGGACATGTAACTGTGTATAGTGAACTCCACTACGAATGATAATATTCCATAGCAGCATAAATGCCTTTCTTTGGTATGCATTCTCAAAACATCCTCAGTTTTGTTTATAGGCACTAATGGGTCTAAAAAGCAATCGTTATTAAACACATGTTGAGGAAGAAAGAACTTGATAACTTATTGGGAATTTGTGTTTTATTTTATGCCACAGTCATTCATGTTTTCTCAGATGGTTTTTTCTCTGGAGATAGAAGCAATACTTAAATTTTGATCCTAACACTAAGAAGCAGAAAACTGCATCTACAGTAATGCCTTGCTTCCTAACAGACCTTTTCTAATCCTTCTGAATTACTCATCTTTTCTGTGCTCACCTTATTGCAAGCCGACAGTCACAAAGAGTTTACTGATACGGTCTAACATACAAGGAACCAGACTGATAGTACTATAGTCCTTTAATGGGGTGATAAAATTGGACTTCAGATCAGCAGAGAAGAGGTAGGCCGTCAGTATCCAGCTCCAATTTCTTTCAAAAAAGGAAGAAAAGATAACAGCGTTTGCCATTCTTGAGTTATCAACTGGACTGGTAAATTCATTTTCCGTGGTTTTTCTTTTTAGTCATATGTTGCTGTAAGACAAATAGCATTTCTTTTAAATGTTCATGTATTCTCAATAGCATCTTTTAGTTGAGAATGACTAGGAGAGAGAATTCACCTTAACAGCCATTTAATTGGCCTTTAAACAATGCATAATACCTTGATCTGAGTTGTAGGCGTTCATCACCATAATGGTGTTCATCACCATACTTTACTTGGTACCAATTATATATCATTTCCCAGCGCTGTTATTCTGAGAAGGAGCTAAAAGAGATAAGTTTAGCATACAATACTGCATGTTAAAGAGGAGTTAAGATTTTAAGCCTTTCTACTCCTTATTGTTATCATACCTTCTTCAAGAGTTAAGTGCGTTTAGAGCAAATAGGAAAGAAAATTACTAGAAATTAAAACTTTAACAGTGCAGCAAATAGAACACATTCCCCATATTCATTATGCCTAAACATACAGCAAACAGAAGCCTTTGAATACATGTTCTTTTCTCTCAAGCTTACTTATTTTGATTTTTTTTTTCAGGAGACATGTGCTGTCTTGCTGGAACAGTGTCTGCAATGCGTAGAATCTAAATTTTCGAACAACACAATAGACGGAGCTACTGGAAACATAACTGTTGGGTTTACCCCCCTCTATCCATCCTCTTCCTCTGTGCTTTCCAGCTTGGGCCTAGTGATTGATGGAAGGACTCTAGCTTATGCCCTGGAACCTATGCTAGAAGACAAATTTCTTGCACTAGCCAAGCGATGCCGTTCAGTACTGTGTTGTCGTTCTACCCCACTCCAAAAAAGCATGGTAGTGAAACTAGTCAGAGACAAACTCAAAGCAATGACCTTGGCAATAGGTAAATAACTCAGTTTAAACTGACCTGCCTTGATGTATACTGTGTCTTGAGAGATTTGACTTTTTTCATTTGCAGTAGGACCCTTCAAGCTGCCTAACAAAACAGCATTCCAATTTTGTCTGAAAGTGTTTTGACACCACTAACATATTTATTCTAACATATTTAATCAAAATCCAGATAGAACTGTGGAGTAGTATGTGGGATTTCTTCCTGCAGAAGTTATTTAATCAGAGCCCAGGTACTCTATGAGATTTTGACATGTCTGAACACAGCTGTGGAGATCTGGGTTAGCTGATGCTGTGCAAAACACCATTTTGCAATCACTGTATTACACACAAAAAAAGTTATGCTCAGTGCTATTTCATCCAATCATGCTTAAACTCAAGGTTCTGCATTTTTCATCACAAATCAGCCATACAGCACAGGGTATGGCTTGGCCTTGTTAGTATAGAGAGTGGATTTACAACTGGAATCATGCCAACGCCTACTCTTCTTCCCAGCTAATCACTCCTTTGGTGAAACTGAGACTTTGGCAGTCAGCCTGTTTTAAATTTGTCAGGGTCTTCCATATTTCCTTGATTTTTACACAAGAAAAGTCAACC
>WEKX01008483.1:225400-288135 GCA_013390025.1 Pitta sordida | reverse complement strand
CTGTGATTCTGTGATTCTGTAACACAGTTCTGAATCCACATTATTCAGACCCCAGTAGAATTTACTCTCTATCCAGCTTTATTAACCTTTCTCAGACATGTATTTCTGGGTGCCAGAATTACAGGTGGATCGTGTGACTAGTAGATTTTTTGCCCCTCCACGTTACACATATAGGGAGGTGTCACATTTCATACATTTCACACTTCTTGCAACTCCATGGTGGCAGATGTTGCCCACTGAGGAAGGGATCTATGCCATCAATTTTACTTCATCAGTCCCCTAACATTTGAATCATCATCCATAGCACTAGATCATGATCTGCCTGCATTCAGCTCCAAATCCACAATGTACATACAGATTTACACCCATCTGCAGTCTCACCCAGCATACCAACACCAGCCTTACTGATAGGCAGCAGTCCATACCTGCTTGTCAAAATGGTTCTGAACATATATGTCTCATGTCCCTGCAGCTGAACTAGTCCAAAGCCAGCATGCAAATCCTAAAACTTGCCTTCGTGTCTAGAAAAATGGTTCATTGCACAGCACTTCCAGGTAGCTGGCTTGTGGACCTCAAGTTCTTAGCCATTCACACCTCCCTTTAGCAGCAGGATCCAGAGCAGGGGTCAAGACCTCCCTATGAACCACTCTCTAGACACAGTCCAATGCATGCAGAATTAGGCACACTGTCTGTCCAGTTCTGTTCCCTGGAAGACTGGCCCAATTCCTTGGCAGAAGCCAACGGAATTATAGCTTAGTGACCAAAGTCCCAATCCTTATTGATCTAGGGGGAACCACCCACGAAGGAACTCAAAACTTTCCAGGATGATATCTCTCTAGAGCATGAGCCATGATCACACATATTTCAGCCTCAGAGCTTTCAGAAATCTGTGGTCAGGAGAATGAATTATTTCACTATGAGGCTTTGATGAGGAAAAGCTTCCAGTGGGAGAAGGCAGGAAGGTATAGGAAAATGATACATTATTATTCTGAGAAATGATATCTATATAAAAATTGATTTCTAAATGTAAAAGCCTTTCAAATATTGTGTTTCCAGAACCCCAAAGAGATATTAATCCAAAAACAGAGGCAATATTTGAGGAGTAACCCCCTCTCATCCCAAGCTTTATTGTCTGTCTCTTCAGAAGAAAACATAATAGGAAATTGCAGGGCAGAACTCTGAACTAAGCCTACCTTCTTGTTCAGTCTAGTGACTGTACTTTGGCTTGTGTTCTGGTAGTATTTGGTATCACAGTGAGAGGGTGTTGGGTGTATTCTGGAGTGATCTTATGGGACGAGGCAGCTGGTGATGCCAGCAGGTGGTTAACTGTTGTATGATGGAGGGGGGAGTTAGAGCACACCTGGAAGTGGGGATCCAAGACACACATAGACAATATGCAGTTTTACTTCTCCTGAATAAAGCAGTAAATACAGCCATAAGCCCAGCCAGTTACAGAAAATTTGATTGGAAAGAATTGAGTGAAATCAAGTTGGTCCAATTTTTGAGAAACTGGCTGAGCTGAAGTAGATTTCAAGTAAGGCAGGCAGCACAGCAGCAGGACTTCTGTGAAGTGCCAGTTTTTATTCCCACTCTTGGAGATACCAATATTCTCTGCCTAGTTCTTGAGTGGGATTTTCACACCATCCTTCAAACAGCTGGACCTTGCCACGGGTGGAGTTTGGATTCTGGTTAGTTGGCTTGCCGAATATTTCAGCCTTCCTATTTTTGACAGACATGGTGATAGATTTTGATCTGGTTTACTTTCTTCTGCTGACCTTTTATTTTTTCTCAATGTGGTTTTTGTTTGAGTTGAACTAGCATCAAAATAAACGGATGCATTTGAAAAGAGTGTTTTTGTTCTGTTATTTTGTTCACTAGTCAGAGCAAAATCAGCTGGAGGTCCTACTTTTCTTGGAAAAGCAATGTGAAAAAAAAAAAGCTTAAAACATGTTTTTTGGCAAGTGATAATAGATAAATAGATTTTCTGAATATCTATTAAATGCATTCTCATGTTATTAATATCCAGTAGAACCAGTAATAGGTTTATTATGATTTTGGACCACTGGTTTGTTTTTAACATGGATGACTTGGACATCACATTAAAGTGAACTACTCTTTAATGTTTGTGCCATGTGCTAGCGATATAGTTGTATCAGTGATTTCCTGAGTTCACAAGTTTAATATATTCTGAAAAAAAATATTTCCAGTGTTTCTTTTTCATGCTTCATCTTGGTCTGGAGCTGACTGTATGGAAAGGCTCAGCAGAATCTTGCATTAATTTAATTAATTACTCAACTATTGAAAAGTCTCTGTTATTTCCTTCCAAAAAAATACTATGGAAGATTTAGGGTTGTGGTTTTAAGATGTGATGGGAATGACCTGCCTGATTTGTTATTATAGAGGGTGTGCTGACTGGAGAAAAAAGCTTAGGACATCACTTCTACACTCAATCTTCACACAAAAGAGGTCACCCCTACATGTAAATACCTAAGTTGTGTGTTTCATTGGCATCTGTATCTCCAGGTTAGTAAGTTTCTTTGGAAAAAATGTAATTGAGAGGACGAAGGTCCTTGATATGTCTCTGTATAGCTTCCTTACAAGGCTGCAGTGGATGTTCTGTGCTGATGGGACAGTAGTGACAGAACCACAGAAAGACTGAGGAGGGGGAGGACCTCTGGAGGTCACCTAGTGCAACCCCTGCTCAGGCAGGGCCACCTAAAGCAGGCTTCCTAGAACCATGTTTCCAAGGAGAGAGACTTCACAGCTCCTTTGGGCAACCTGGCCAGTGCTCAGTCACCACCACAGTCTAAAGTATTTCCTTATGTTCAGACAGGCTCTCCTGTGTTTCAGCTGGTGTCTATTGCCAATGATCCTGTCACTGGGCACAAATGAAAAGAGCTTGGCTCCATCTTCTTTGCATCCTCCCTTCAAATATTTGTACATATTGGTGAGATGCACCCCTGAGCCTTTTCTTCTCTAGGCAGAACAAACCCTGCCCTCTTAGCCTTTTACCATATGAGAGATGTTCTAGACTCTTCATCATCTTAGTGGCATTTCACTGGACTTTCTTCCGTAGCTCCATCTCCCTTGTTTTAGGTAGTCCTGAACTGGACATGGCACTACAGTTGTGGCTTCATCAGTGCTGAGTTAAGAGGAAGGATCACTTCCCTCAACCTGCTGCCCCATCGTCCAGATCATCAATGAATACATGGAACAGAACTGTCCCTAGTGTTGATTCTTAGGGTACATTGCTCATTATTGGCCTCCAACTAGACTTCATATCACTGATCATCACTCTCTAGACCCAGCCATTCAGCCAGTTTTCAGTCTTCTCATACAACCCATAATTAATCAGCTTCTCTTTGAGGATTTTGTGGGGAACTGTGTCAAAATCATGACTTAAAGTAGACAATGTCCATTGCTCTCACCAGGTCTGCTAAATAGTAATTTCATTGTAGAACATCATCAGATTGGATAGCTATTACTTCCCCTTAGTGAATCCGTGCTCCCAATCACTTTGTCCTTCATGTGCCTGGAAGTGGTTTCCAGGATAACTCAAAGGAGGCTGAGCAGCCTGTAGTTCCCTGGGTCCTCCTTCTTGCCCTTTTTTAAAATACAAATGGCATTTGCATTCTTCCAGTCCTTGACATCTCTCCCAGTTGCCATGATTGTTTGAGGTTTAGAGTGGCCTCAAGATGTTGTCAGCCAGGTCCTTCAGCACTCATCCCAGCAGGGCCCATAGACTCGTATATATGTATTTTGATGGCTTTTCAAGAATGCTAAATAAAACACTCTTGTTCTTTTGGTTCCATCTTGTGTCATGAAGAATATGGAGAATAAGCTTGTCACAATCGGTTCTACTTCAAAAATGCTATGGAAGTCAGGAGGCAAAAGCAGAAATGAGGTGGCATTAAGAAGCATGATTGTTTAAGAATTCTTTCAGGCTCTTCAGGAGATCTAAGAAAAGGTGACCTCAACCCAATTCTAAAAATGACAATTACAAGCCTGACAAAGTTACTATTCAAGCTATCTACTTAAGCATGTTAAACAGGGTGTGCCATGAGTTCTCCATGTAGTACATACTTCCATTTCAACTTCTCTATGGTTTTTCTAGAGATTTTGCCCATGGTTTTCCTCACTCTGCTGACTGCTTAGTCTTACAGTTCCACTGTCAAGGCCTGTCACAGGTTGTTCCCAGACTCCAGCAGTTATGTGGAAAGTGGGATAAAAAAAACCTATCCTTTTTGAGGAGCAAAGGGAAGAATGAACCTTACAACAAGAGACCCCTTGAATTCAAAGAATAATCTGCCTTCTGAAGCAAAATATTCCAATCCCAGGTACAAAAATCACTTGATGGCTCTGACAGACAGATAAGAGAGTAATTTGTGTTTAGCTGTGGGAGATATATGATCACAGGTCAGGGATCTTATAACCTTCTCATTTACTAATGCAGAAAAGATGAAGACTTGATGAGGCAGTTATTGAACTAGTATCTTCTCCATGCTGAAACTGAACATGCTTCAGATTTGAAATGTGACATAGCCAGTGGAAACCAAAAATGGAAATATGATTTTCAAGTGAATAAATCTATATTACCTACAAAGTGGTGGGCCAAAGAAAGATGAGGCCCGCGGAGCTAAACAGAGAGAAATTAAATGTATACAATTCATATTTTTCCCCTAATTTTGGTGAATAGAGGGATGTGAACACTTCAGTGAGAAAGACTGAGATGTCATTCTCTGAACTTCTCACTAATTTTAACAACCATGGTATTATGAGAACTACACATGCATTCAGATCCGAAAAGAGATAAAGCAAGCTATTTATTGAAGTGAGAAATGATATATATTCTTATTCTTAACCTGGTATTAAAAGGCAAAAGTTAGAAAGCTATTAAGAGATCCTCTCTTTTGGCTTTGTATCAAATGCCATTTTAATTTTTAGGATTTTTTCCCTTTTTTAATTTTTTTTTTTAATTTACTTGCTCTAGGAATAGTTATCCAAAGCCAGAATGTTGAAATGACCAGACTTGTTAAGGTTTAAAGTTCATGATTTTGTAATGCGTAGTTTGCATTTTCCTAACCCCTACAAGAGTTTCTTGTGTCCATTTACAGCCCGGGTTCTGTGAGGGAACACACGATCCTCCCCGGAATCGAGTGTTACAAGCACCGCTCTCTCTGCCCTCTCGTGGCCACGGACCAGAATTGCAATTTTGCAACGACGCGGGTTCCGGAGACTTGCATCGCCTTTCGGTAATCTCAAATGTCTTGCCTTTCCTTTAGAGAACTGACTTAAAGCTTTGTGTTTCCGAGCCAGGTTTGCTGAATACAATGTATTTATGTGGGGTTTTTTATTTGAGTATAACGGTTGGCTATTTAAATTATCAATTTAATTACATATAATTATTTTAATGTCATAACCCAGAATACAAAGCTGTGACTCGCATGTTAGAAGAGACAGTTAAGGAGCATTTGTTTTCTAGCCATTAAAATAATTTTAGTTCTAGGGCATGTGCCCCACTTTTGGCCCGTTCACATGAAAAATGTTGCATAATTGCATGCAGCAGCTTCTTCACATCTTCAGTGAATCTTTAACTCATTTGTAAGTTAACTTGCATTAAGTTTCTATGTCATGTCAATCAATCAAACAATACATCAATTCCACTGGAGTTACTTTAGATTTTTTCCAGACTGATGACAGGATCAGGCCACAAGTTCTATTTAAGTTTCACAAAGATCCTACACAGTTTCAGGGTGACCACATATCCCTTGTATGAATAATACTGCCCAATACAGGCTTGTAAAGGGTTGAATTGTTTTAGTTATGGCTGCTGCTTATCAAATTTTCTAATAGTGAAGTATCCAGAGAAAGAATAGGAACACATGTATGCACAGTGACATCTCTTGTGCTTATTAGCTGGCGAGGGTCTGAATAAAAAATGTTGTAGGAGACATGTAGAGCATATAATGCAACAGTGATTTAAGAGAAACGTTTTATGAAAAAAATCCCAAGAACGGATTATTTACTGTCAAGATAATGTGTACTAACAAATGAGAATTGTTTTCTGTTGGAAAACATGTTGGAAAACAGGGGGAAAAAAATCCCCATTACCTTATACATTACCTGCAATTTTTTTCCTTTGTGTTCCATTTCAGTCAGCCCAAGTCACTGTCTCCTCATCTCAGTGATTTCTATGGTAACTCAGAAAATCTCTACTGTACATGTAATGTCAGTACCAAACTGTGGATCATCTGCACTTAGCAGCAGAGGGAAATAAAACCCAGAAAGAATTTATCACTAGTTATACATTTGAGATGAGGGTGGGCTCTGCAATCCTCCAGGCTATTCTTGTGGATTCATAAAATCATACACAGTATAAATGTGTGCAAAAATACATGTTTTAGGAAATGTCTTGAAATATAGAACTTCTAGAAGTGTGAGGTGTTAGCTGAGCTTATACAGGAAGTACCTTCTTAAAACTGTCTGCCCTTTTCCCCTTCCCTGCTCCTTCTACAGATTTGACACATCAAGAGCAATTCAGAAACACCTGGGTTCACACTTCTTTCAAGATTCCATGGGTCCACAAGTTCACAGGTTACAGTTTAGTCCGAGTTGGAAGGGACCCACAAGGATCATCTCGTCCAACTCCCAAGTGAACGCCCACACAGGGATCACACCCCCAACCCCAGAGCCATGGGCACCACGCTCCACCCATCTGAGCCTCCCATTGTTTGGACCATGTTACAGAGTTGCTCATCCAGTCTTCTCTGAAACACCTCCAGGGATGGTGACTCCACCACATCTCTGTGCAGAAAAATCATGTGTTCCCAGTATAACTACACTATACACATACCAGAGTACCTCTGTTAAACTTCTGAGTTTTCTTTCATAGCTGCATGAAGAAATCAGCTGCTGAATTAGGTAGTACCATTTCATTTGAAATGTCTCTTGCGGGAGAGCCAAACCTGCAGCTCTCAGAATTGATGATGATCTCTAAAGGCAAGAAGGTACTTAGTCAAAATGGTCACCACATTCAAAGAGAAGTTTAGCACCCAACATATGATTTTATGTTCTCCTTGAGCCTCTATCTTTAACACCAGAGTTCAAAGAAAGCTTATCTCCATTCTTTTACAAATAAATTTCTGCATATTCACCATATAATAAATTCCAAACCCTTTTATTACCCCAACATGTAGACGTATTTTAAGTACCCACAGAGTTAAGCAGCTAAGAGAAGCAGCTGATTTTTAAAAGTTACTCTCTGTTCTCTTTCATTATTCATCCAAATATGAAGTGTTCCAGGGTCAAATACTTCAAACTCAGAATAATTGTCCTAAATATGACAAAACGGGGGAAATAGCTAAGTAGTCAACAAGTTCCAGAAAATTGAAACTGTTAAACACTCTTCCCTACCTATACCATTATTCTTATTGACTTTAAAACTCCCCACAGGCCTTATTCTCCAGTCCTTTCACCATCCATGTCACCCTTCTCTGGACCCTCTCAAGCAGTTCAACATCTTTCTTAAACTGGGGAGACCAGAACTGGACACAGTACTCAAGATGTGGTCTGACCAGCGCTGAGTACAGGGGAAGGATAATTTCCCTAGTCCTACTGGCCACACTGTCCCTGATACAGGCCAGGATGCCATTGGCCCTAAGCTTCTCTTTTATTTCCTAATAGCACAGATTTTTTTCATCCATACTCTGTGCTACACGAGATCTGAGTGGCATCTGTGCTAGATGTACTTTAGTGGATGCCGCTACTGAAAGCATTTCCAGTTCCTGCTAATGGCAGCTCTTAAACTTGGGGCAATATTTGAAATTTTAAAATATCTTGTTTAGAGTTTGGAAATTTCTAGTGGACTGTGATAAGTAAGGCTAGCCCAGTTGTCATATTTAGAAGAAAATGCAAAAGGCAGCTCCAAAAGCAGTTAAGACAATCTAAGATGGACAGATTTCAAATGCCAGATCCCCAAGTGTGGCTCCTTCTGAGGTAAATGAAAAGTATCATTTTACATTTCACTAAATCTGTCCAAATGATATATTGAAATCAACCGCATGATGAGCACTTGGACTTATAAATTAATTAGTAGATTGTCAACTGTCCTCTCTGTAAGCGCAAGTCAGAATCTAAAATAAACCTGGTGGTTTTGCGTGGAGACTTTAACAATAAACATAAATATTACTTGTGTGGCAAGGGAGGCTGGGAGCTCTTGAGCCTTGCTAGAATTCATGCCAGTAAGCCTCAGTAGTGTATCAAGTGATTTACTTGGTCCTTTCCTTGCTTTTTCCCATTTCATGAATAATATCTGTATATGGATAATCAATAATCCAGTGAGTGATAGCGAGAGCAATGTGTGTTGCTTGTTGTGCCCCTTCTCCTCCTGTTGCACTATACAGTGATTGTTTTCTTGGCTCACACACTCTCAAGCCAAACAGAAATTTTGCACAGCATAGCATAATTCCTCCTTTATGTAGTTTTCACCTAGCTGTTCCTCTGCTGAGGGAAAATAAATCAACAGCCATCTCCTGTATCCATGCTGTGAAGCTTGTAATAAGAGGACAACCTAATTGTACTTGCTGCTGCGCCAATGTTTGGGCTTCTGCTTGCCTCCCACAGCAGCCATCATTAATGCCAATTGATGTGTGTGCTTTCTCTGTTGCTAGGTGACATGTACCTTAAAAAAGCAGCTTCTATTGCTGCTCAGGGATTCTCACAAATCTTATTTCCTCTTGGTTCACATGAGGCGCAGTGAGGTTTGCAGGACCAGAAGAAACACAACTCAAAGTTCGGGGCACTGAACTGTTCTGCTGTTCATTTGACTGTAAATCATTTAAAGATCCCAATTTTCCTGAAGAAAGAAAGAAAAACACCTGTTCTTGTGGCAGGCAATGACAAGACTATTACTTCACAGCCTGGGTCTCGGACCTTCCCCACACACAATTTGTTGACCAATGTCCTTCAGCATGGACTTGGTCACTGTACCAAAGTGTTAAAAACAGGTCTTTCACCAGCATTTGTTAGGTAAAGTGTTTTCTGAGGCTCAGAGGGAAGCCCAAAGATTGGTTGGGGATTCTTACATTCAAAAGGTGCAATCTTAGTGGTTTTAATCTGTTTTAGATCTCTCTGTGATTTCAAGTACGAGTGAAAGAATAGGAATTCTCAGGACTGCGTTCTAATTCCATTGGATTGATTTAGACCAGCCATAGGTTAAAGGAATAATGTTTTCAAGTAGCCTCATTAACTTTGTAGATGAATGACAAATCAGGTTCTGTACCAATTATGAATTTATCTGATCAATTTGATTAGGTTTTATCCCCCAGGTTTCTCTAAAGTTATGTGGAATGTAAGGATATCTGGTTACTCATTATTGAGCACAGAAGACTAAGACAAGAGACAGGAGAAGTAATAAATGAAACTCTCAGACATCCCAACCTTGAGCAAGGGGAGATAATAAGACAGTAACGAAGAGCAGAACTCTGATACAGATGGGCCTCCTATACCGCACACCCCCACTGCAGCTCGAGCCACCACCACTGCCTGGGCCGGGGCTGCCACCGCAGTGGCAGCTCACACATGTGCAGTTATGGGTCTCCTACGTCGCTAAAAAATCATGCTGCTAAGATCTGAAGTCGCAATAGGGGGGGCACGAAGTGCAAGAGGGCCGACTGTATCACTGCTTAATAGGACTCTAAAGGAACCACTCAGTGCCTTGAGGGGTTCAGCCAGGGCTCTGTATCTGGTATCATGGATCTCATGGGAAAGTGCAAAACAATGGGATATTTGAGAGAGCTTGTAAGATCAGATAAAACTTATGGGAAGTTTTGAGGGATATGGCATAGTGCTAAACTTGTTTTGGGGATGTTTAGTGGGGCACAAAAGACGGTCAAAAGGAGGGATTAAGACATATAGAGGGAGAACAAGCATAAGAAAATGGAGAAGAGGAGGGCTGAAGGGTGCATGCAGTTAAGCTGCTCTCAGTAATTTTAATCACGCTATGCCCTGTGCCTGATGTCAGCAGTGTGTTTTGTCTTCTTGTTAAACTGAATAATTGAATGTTTTCCTATATAGGAAAACATGTGTGCATGATATGTTAGCTGGTGAGTAGAGTGAGGTCTGATTGACATGCAGGTTTCAGGGCTAGGAACTGGAGACATATTGTCTGGATACAAGCTGTTGAACAGACTGATCATCAAATGGCTGCCGATGAAGGACCCATTTGTATGTGTGATTCTAATAACAATTTAAAGCTGGACTAGCTGGTGAGCAGGAAGAGATGTGGGAACCAGCTGCAAGAGACAGGCTGCCTTTGAGATTGATATCTAACATGACCCATAAACTGTAGGAAAAGTGCTTTTTCAACATTTTACTTGATTTTCTTTAGTTGCATATAACACAAAGGCTATTGGTTGTTTTGATCCTTGTTATTGACATTGTAGGCTTCCTTTTATTTGACCCATGCACCTTTATTAATATTGTGCTTCTTTTAATTTTGCTTAAAATGCTTTCAATTATACAGCCATTGTTCTGAAATTAGGTTTTACAACCAACAGGATGTAAGTTGCACAGGAGTAAATAGAATTTATACTACACTGCCACTGAAGTAAACTACTACCATAATCACTACAATTATCATTGCCTAATATGTCAAAGTTTTTTTTTCAGAATTAATATATTATTCATATAATTAAAATAGATTTACATTTCAGTTCACATATTTCCTTTTCATGACCTTTGATTTTGAAAACACATTGCAGCTTTTCCAAGTCTTTCAGGTTCTGTCTTCATAATTTCATTCCAGTATTAATGTAGTTGTTAGAATTCATATCCCTAAAAATAGCAGACAAATAAAACAAAATCTGTTAAAATTAGGTGAGACAGTGAGAAAGGAATGAAAGGAATCAAATTAAATAAGAAAAAATCTTGGCTTCTGATATATCAGCTATCTTTCATGAAGTTCTGAATTTTTACTCCATGCGTGTATGGAGTCAGATGCAAGTTAGGGGCAGCCAAATGAAACTTTGTTACAAGACAAATGGGCAGTTCCAATAGGGCAGCAATTACAATAAGAAGGACTGTTATTGAAGAGCTGGTTTAAATTATTCTTAGTATTGGGCAGGAAATAGTTTTCCTATCCTGAAAAAAATCCTAAGAAGTAAAAAAAAATTTTTCATCTCAACTTGGAATGAAAAATCAAAATACCAAACATTGTCTAAGTAAGAAAATATGGAAATAAAAATAGGCTTGGATGAGAAAAAACCACTTTCAAAATGCTGCTATTCAGCTTAGAATTTTGTGGGGTTTTAAGTTCAAATTTGTATGAAGTTAGAAAATAGAAGAATGCTGGAATGGGATATTTTAGTTATTTTAAACCTTTTCCACAAAAGTTACACCTTTCAAAATGAAACCTGATTTTAAAAGGCATCAAACCTTATCCTGTCATTTTCAGATTTGGCTATTTACTGTTTTCTCATTAGAAAAGATTTTATAAAGAGATTATCTACTAGCTTTTCTGATTTTTTTTTATTTTATGAACTGCAAATATTTCTTTTAGCAAACTGAACTCATATTGAAATGCTTTGGAATATTCCTTGAGCAATTCTAGCTGTATTTCATCATCACTAACCTATGATTTAATATGCATTTTATTATATGACTTCAACACTTGTGTAGTATTACCTGGTTCAGATTCATAGTTGACAGCCAGGGACTTCCCAAATCTCTGTGGCAAATTTAGAAGTGATTGACTGGAACTTTTAAAAAGTGGAGATCTCCCAAATCTGTGCGATATCTTTGGATCATGATTAGGTATGTTCTCTCCAAAAGCTCTTCCAAATCTCAGGGGTAAATTGGCAAATGGTTTAATGCTTCTTTCTTCTGGATAATTTCTTCCAAATCTGAGAGGCAAATTAGCAACTGAATTTGGCGTCTTGTTTACTGTAAAAGGGTTCATTTTAATGGTATTTTTTGATCCCCAGTCTTCCATTTCTTCAAAATTGAGACTCCTCTGATTTTCTTCCAAAATATTATCTTTGATCTAAAGAAAAATAATTTTTAAAAAAGGTATACTATAATTTTTGTAGGACATTACTCGCATTACTCCAGCTACCAATCACACAAAGCATTCATTTTCATATCACCTTAGAGAGCTGCTGAGTTACAGTCTTTTGGAATATGTCATTCTTTTTGAATATGTAATTCTTTTTAGCTGTATGTATTTGCTAAACTCCATTGTAATGTGAGCTCCTTCATATCTATTACTTCACGTGCAGATTGTCCTGCTTACCTTTTCCGAACACAAGAGCACATCTCCGTATCAGTATCCACAACCGTTCAAATGGTGTCAGCAGGAAATATTTTTGGGCATAGGTGTCAGTACCTGTGTCATCAGTAAAGAGTGGACAACAGTTGTTGTCAGTCCACATTTGGTAATATCACCACCTGAAGCTGACTGGAGGGGAAGATGCTGATTATATTTAATGACTTGACACAGAGACAGACTCTTAATCATCTGGTCTGGAGGAACAGGAGGATGAGCCAAGCAGAAAGTATGGCTCATTTCTTCCTAAGCTTTGGGTGGGTGCTTTGGACCTACTATCAATCCAGGCTAACAGGCAGGGAAATTAATGGAAAGCATTTAGGTCAAGTCCACATCATGCCTGTTCTGGCCTTGCAGCATAGAGGCTGCCTTAAGCTTTAAGTGACTTTAGTCCTTTATTAGAATGCAAGATGCATTGGGAGCTCCTGGGCTCCTAATCTTTGTGCAACCAGCAAAAAATATACTTTCTGTGTCTATGCTGGCATACAATGAAGAACTGAAGGTAGATTATTACCTGTCTCATGATGTAAAGGGCAGCTGTTGCCTGAAAAATAGCTGAATCAGTGTGACCCTTCTTATAGAGCAGTGTTCTTCCCTAGACATGTTGAAAATCACTTACTTTCTTTACAAAAGTAAGTTTTCAGGCCTTAAAAGCAAATATGTATAAATATGGCTTTAAATTTCAGCTAAAAACACAAATAGTACATAATATGACTTCAATTCCTTGTCCCTATTTGGTGACTTCCCTGTGAACTTCTCCATTTACTGGCAGAGAAGGGGAATGAGCCGTTCCAGTTCATACTTCATGATTAAACCACCAAATAAAATATCCCTCTGATTGCACCTGCAGACCGCTTCTGGAGGTACTATATAAAAGACAATGAGCTGGAGACCAGAGGATTTCAGTGGCGTAATTGAAACTGTATTTTGTTTTGAAAGATGTTTATTATACTAATGATAGTAAGTCAAAACGGGAGATTGTCTTTGATTTCCTAGGGCATATTTGCAGAGCAGACATGAAAAAGAATACAGATGAAGTGTGCAAATTTCATTTGGCATCTATTGAGTCATAATAAATGTGCAACCCTGCAAAGAAATTTTATAGTCAATTTCCAGAGTAAAATTTTAAGACCATTAACTATATTGGATTTAAAATGTTCTCGGTTTATCATTATTTTTTGAGTATTACAAGCATGCCTTTATTAATTTTGGATTAATAATCTATCTGTTATATTATGTGCATAAAAGTCCTGACAGGAATGTTAATTGAGACCCCCACTGTGTAAGTAAGAAACATTTCAGAAAAATTCTCAGTCTAATCACAAGGCTGTATTGCAAGAAAATTGAAACATGAGTTGATTTACATGGTATGTGTGTCTGAGTAAATGAATTTCCTGAAAATCCTTTCAACAAGCTTTTTTCATACTGCTAGTGCTGTAATGCTGAATGCTGTGCAATGAAGTTAGGAGAGCCTTTGACAAAAAGTATAATGTGCTCAGGATCTGACCCATAGTTCCCCCAAATAATGTCATAGTAATACAGAACTTACCTCATAATACTTATCATCGTCTTCTCTGCTCTGCAGACTGGACTTCATAGGCTCGTTTAGGCATATACTATTTGATGTTAGAAAGACCACTGTAGCTAAAGGAAAGAGAATAAACTTCTTGGTTGAAATTACTTTCATTTTTCTCAGGTTAAGCTTACTTAGAGAGCTCATGATCATACAGAAAACTGCCATCTTTTTATATAATCAGAAGACAATTTTTTTTTTTTTTGCTATGACATCAATCTCTAAAGCTCCAGTTCTTAATTAGGAAAGTAATTTGAATATATTTGAAGAATGTTTGGCATTTCTTTTGTGAAGATTTGTAAACAGCTTGTTAGGGACACCCTGCCTTTGCAAATATTTACTTCTGGTGAAGTATGTCTTAATTAGCTAATTAAGCCAAAACAGTAGATATGTATATATAATAGCCACAATACTCCATCACCACTAGATTAAATCACCTTGTTTCTTTCTCTTGTGTCAGTGTCCTCAGAAAGACTGTGAAAGAAGCTTCCACCATGTAAGTATTCTGCTTCAACTATCCTTTCGGACAAGCACAGAATGCTTGTTTATGTACTTATGTACAGCTAGGGACATTTGGCCCTTTGAAATCAAGTGCTGCCTATTGAAATTGTGAATCAGGCCATAAGAGATGTTATGCATCAGTATGATCTATTGACATACATAGAGTCTATGCTCTAAATTGGACATGTTAATTTGCATTCAAAATGGTTTAGGTACATACTTTTAAAACCATGTCCATCAGTTAAAGTTTTAGAACTTTCAAAGTTCATGTTGCATCTATATTCTTAAGGCCAAATTTCCATTAGTGGATTTTAAATAGGCATGCACTTTGCTGCACACAGTGAAAGCACTGGACTGCTCATGCATGTTCTGTCCCAGAAGGAGATTCAAAATGCACACTAAAAGTTCGTATTGAATTGGTTGCTAGATGGGCTGATGAGCCCGGCTGACATTAAAACCCCACAATATATTGTGTTGTTCTTCCTTTTGTTATTCTTAAATTCATGAACTGATTTAAGCTGATACTTAAAATCAGCCACATATGGAGGAAACCTGATTGCTCATGATAATTACACTAGAAACTGGATTTTAGATATTATTTTACAATTCAACACCCGGGTTACAAAATGTCCGTTCCATCACACCACTGGAAATGTCTCAAGAGAACATGTTTTATATGGGCAGCATGGGTAATATTAGCTTATCTATCAACAGTGTGGTACTGTCTTCGCTGCACAGTGCAGCTGAAGGAGTTGCAAGTAACCTCATTTTAAAATTAAGTTAGCTGTTTTTACGGGTCCATGTACGGAGTCATTTCTATCATGCATTCCAGGAAACTGAGATCCTGAAGACCATAAGCAGCTTTCAGACAGAAAACCCACTGACAAATCTGGAAGTGAAAAAAGATGAACTTCCCCAGGTGGAGGGGGTATGAAAGATTTCTCTCATTTTTTATGTGACAAGAGACATCAAATAGTTAAAATAGATGAGAATGGTATCATTAAGCCAATTAGGAGCTCCTGTGAGAAAAGAATGCATTTTAATCAGTCACTGGCTTTTGTGTGCCACTTTCTCTTGTTGTTGTACACACTATTTACATTAATTTCCTCTTTGATTCTTTGCTGTGTGCAATCCTTCTGGCCCTAGATAACGACAGAAATGATTGGGTTCGAAGACCATAGAAACATAGCTTGTTTGGATTTGGAAGGGACCTTGAGGTCATCTAGTTCCAACCCCCTGTGCCACAGTCAGGGACACCTTCCACTGGATCAAGTTGCTCCAAGTCCCATCCCATCCAAGCTGGCCTTGAACACTTCCAGGCTTGGGACATCCACAATTTTTATTGCACCCTGTTCAAATGTCTCACAACCCTCCTAGTGAAGAATTTATTCCTTATATCTAATCCAAATTCACACTCTAAAGCAATTCTGCCTTGTCCTATCACTACAGGCCCTTGTAAAAAGTCTCTCTCTAGCTCTCTTGTAGGCTCCCTTTAGTTACTGGAAGGTGCTATAACATCTTTCTGGAGCCTTCTCTTCTCCAGGCTGAACAGCCTCAGCTTTCTTAGCCTGTCTTCATAGGAGAGGTGCTCCAGCCTTCTGATGGTCTTCATGGCCCTCTGCTGTACCCACTCCAGAGTGCCCATGCCCTTATTATGTTGGGCAGCAATTGTCTCTTTTCACCAGGGGCTGAATGTGGATTCCTGACTCTTTGGAGACCTGTGTCAGGGGATTTCTACCTGGATTTTTCAAGTTTCTTTTCTGTGTGGTAACAATAAAGACAATAACAATGCAATTCATGCTCCAATATCTATCTAACGTGGTCATTTACCACTGGGCCTTCCTTTTTTCTAGCTGCTGGTTTATGACTCTCTCTTAATCAATGGTCTTTCAATCAACTGTGTGAAGATATTTGCTCTCTAAATTAAATGGACTTGGCAAGATCTAAAAGCCTTCCTGCATTGTTTGGCACAAATACAAAATCTGTTTTCCCTAGATAGAATAGGAAAATGTCTTGCTGTTGTCTAAGCCAAATGAATCTTTCTTGACATTTAACTCCTATTTATGTTCATTTCCTAATCAATATAGAGTGAACTTTTCAGGTATCTTGCATGCCAGACAGTCACAATATCACAGAACAGAATCACAGAATACACCGAGTTTGAAGGAACCCACAAGGATCATCGAATCCAACTCCTAATCCTGCAGAGGACCATTCCCAAGAGTCACACCATGAGCCTGAGAGTATCATCCAAACCCTTCTTGAGGTCTGTCAGGCTGGTGCTGTGACCACTTCCCTGGGGCACCTATTCAGTGCCCAACCACTCTCTGGATGAAGAACCTTTTCTTGATAGCAGTCCTAAACCTTCCCTGACACAACTTCAGGGAAGTTCATTCCCTTGGATCCTGTCACTGGTTACCACAGAGAAGAGATCAGTACCTGCCCCTGCTCTTCCCTCACAAGGCAGTTGTAGACTGCAGTGAGGGGTCCCCTCATTCTCCTCTTCTCCAGGCTGAACAGACCAAGTGACCTCAGCTGCTTCTCATATGGCTTCCTCCTCGAGGTCCTTCACCATCTTCATTGCTCTCATTGAGTCATCAGCTCCTCTGAGTTTTGTGTTATCGGCACACATGCTTAGTACCCTTTCCAATCCTGAGTCCAAGAGCATTGAGCCCAAGATGGAGCCCGGCAGAACCCTGCTAGTGACAAGTTTCCAGCCAGGCCCTATAGATTTGTAGGGATCCAACTGGAGCAGGAGATCCCACACAGGTTCAAGTTGGACTGGGATTTGATCATTATAACAGTCACGGTCCTCTAGCTCAGAGCACTAAAACTCCCTTGGTCCATCATCCGTGTTGAAGACAGAGGCAGAAAGTGTTAAACACCTCTGCCCTGTCTCCATCCCTGTTTTTGAGGTGACCATCCTCATCCTGTAACAGGCTGATGACATTTCTATACTGCCAATAGTTAATGTATTTGGAAAAACTCTTTTTAATGTCCCCCACATTTCTGGCTGACTTCAACTCCAACTGGCCTCACAAATTTTTTCCCTACAGCAGAAAGCAGAATATCTGAATTCTTCCCATGTCCCTTGGCCTTGTTTCCACTGGTTATACGCCTTCCTTTTTTGCCTTCTTTCCTTGGGAAGACCCCTGCTCATCCAAGCTGGCCTTCTGCTTCACCTGTTTGACTTCTGACATTTAGGAATTGCCTGCTCATGTGCCCTTAGGAGGTGATGTTTAAAAAGTGACCAGCACTGATGGACCCCAGCACCAGCAAAAGCATTTTCCCTGGGGTCTTTATGTACTAATTCCTTGTCCAGAGTTGAGGTTTTGCTGGCACTTTTCCTCCTGTCAACAGAGATTTTAAACTCGATTGACTCATGGTTCCTGTGGCCAAGACAGACATCAGTCTCCAATTTGCTCATAAGATCCACTCTGTTGACAAGCAGCAGATAAAGAAGGGCATCTTTCTGAGTCAGCTCCCCTAGGACTAGTCACGGATTTGTATGTCCCTATATTTTCTTATGAATTAATTTTGTCTTTGATAGCTCTGCAGTGGGAATTTCTACTCCTTGGAAATTTCAAGTCAAACAGTTAAGATGATTGTTCATTATCTTCCTTGAGGAAGGGCTTGTCAGACCTTAGTGCTCAAGTACCAGAATGGATAACGTGAGCACTCTTCATCAATGTGACTGAAAATTCTGCAGTGTTTAAGCCATCTTCAGTAGCAGCATAAGCTGGCCTAGCTAATTTCAAATGGAGGCAGCTGAGGCATCCTGGGATGGTCTATCAAAATTATTCTTTTGCAGAGGAAAGATACGTTTGTTAGTGACACATTATGCTGAAGTGTGCTGCTTATCCTTGAATTGCTCCAGTTGATCCACAAAGGGTCTGATTAAGGCATATAGAGGGGAAAGGGCTCTGACTACTGTTGAAAACAATTTCTGAGTTCTTAGCCTCTGGTCCTACACTTGTTTTGTCTTGTTATCTTACATCATCCAAGCTACTCAGGGGACTTGACCATAACTCTGCTTCTGCTTTGCAAATTCCCCAGTTCAATAGAAATGAGCCCGTCTACATGTAAAACAAGCCTTGCAGATGAGGGCAATTTTAAGAGTTTTGCCATGGGTGCCTACTACAAACTAGGACAAAGTAGTATTTTCTTCCTTTTGTTCTTTTCATTTTGTGTAGGCAGGCACATTTGACTNCCTCTTAAACTGAGGAGCCCAGAACTGAACACAGTACTCAAGATGTGGTCTAACCAGTGCTGAGTACAGGGGGAGAATAACTTCCCTAGTCCTACTGACAACACTATTCTTGATGCAGACCAGGATACAGTGAAGGTTGGAACATTTTGGCACATATGTAGGAGCATTTTGGCTTAGTGGTACAACAGTAAGGTGGATCTGATCTGTGACAAGTTGATGGATATCTACTTTAAAAATTTGATATTAAAATATAATTAGTACTAATGGAAAAAGTAGCTCAATTTCATAAGCAACTCCATGAACAGTTATTTAATTCCAGTGAAAGGACAAGTTTTAATATTGCTCTTTCTTTATATTAGAATATACTGACAAATCCTTATCCATTATTAACAACATATTGTGTGAAAATTGCATGTTATATGACTCATGCCACTAGTAAGCATCTGTGCATTTCTAAATTGATAAATCATTCATAATATATTCATCTTATCATTATGTATTACACGGTCTATCTTATGGCTCATTTCAAAGTCAGAAGATTTAAAAATGTATCATTTTTTTCATTGGCGAAAAATTCCATTCATTTTTCACCCATTCCTATGTCATGCAGTGGGTTTTGCTGGCTTTGCTCTGTTATGCTTCAGTTCTGGTGCACAATGCAAGGTGTATTTATGCAGAATATATATGACTCTAAGCAGATAGATATAAAAATACCTCCACTCCACACAGTATTCTGACACTGTATATAAATGTAGGTCAGGTGTCCCTCTCATACTGATAATAAATATTTCTGTGATCAGGGGAACAAACCAATGGAGCTTGATTTCCCACGACTTTGTGATTGAAGATTACGTGACTATGTATATTTTCTGAGGTCCTGCAAGGATTAACGTTACTGTAGGATCTCCACATGAGCAGCGTGTCTGTCCTCTCTTGCTATGCCTGTTCTTTCAGTGAGACTGCTCCCTGCCAAATTTAACTGAACTTGGCTTCTAGACTTGAAAGTTATCTAGGATGACTCACAAACACACAATTATGGACAAACAGATTTGCCTCATTTCATTAGGAAATCAATAGTAAATCAGGAATGACTCTGATGAAATACCACAGGTATAAAGCCTCAACATCTGTACAATTACTGAGGACACAGTGATAGTTTCTATATTTATTAATGAGGCATTCGCTCCACTATTGGGAATTTGCAGAAGAATAGGGGAATATACTCTTAAAGCCCTCTCCTTTGTGTACTATAACTTGGTATGGAAAAATAACATTTATGAAACAGCCCTCTCTGATTTTCAGAATCAAACCTTCAGTTTTAAACCATATTTTTACCTACATGTAGCTCTTTCCTGTTAGCTGGGTAGTAGTAAACAAAAGAGAAATGCATACAAATATCAAGGTGTGAATACTCTTATTTTAAGGTAAACCTCTGTGAATCAGTCACCAGTGTTAGAAGATATTTTTCCTCTTCATTATCTGAATCTAGGACACAGATATGTAACTTCACCTTTTCTTTTCCTTCTTTTTTTTTTCCTTTTTCCTTTCCTTGACCTTTTGGAGGAGCAGAACAGCATGAGAAACAGAAAGCAATGAGAGGCATGAATTACTATACTAACAAACTGAAAATTACTGTTGTCTTGGTAAATAAGGTGTGAACAATAATTCCGGATTAGACAGGTTCTTCAATTATACATTGGCGTTAGTAATAAAATAAACATGTTTTCAATAGCATTTGGGATATAAATACATTCTTCTTTTTTACTAACTACTCTGCAGAGTGTAATACTGTACTTGCCAATCTACTGCAGTGTGTAGCAGCTCTTGCCCATTCTTGTCTATTAAAAATTAAACCATTTTACCATACATTATTAAAAGTGCTTTCATTGGCTGCAAATCAGGAAAGACTTCATAAAGTCTTACAAGAACAAGAAATCTGATTAAATCTAAAGTCCACAGGCAGCAATGGAAAGTGCATGAGAAAAAAATACAACATTAAATTATGTCTTAAGAACTCCTTCAGGACTTTAAAAGATCATTAGTAGATTTTATTCAAGTTAACTGTTAACCAAATAACTCATTATTCATTATTCATTTCACTTCTTCATTTTAGAACCTGGGTTACTTATAGATTCAGATACCTTCATTCCTTGTTCTCCCCTTTTTGGAATAGTTTTTTTGCCCTAAAAATATTGTGTTCATTTAATAATACCCCTGTGCTTTGTATATAAACACTGAAGAGTTTGAAGATTAAAACATACGTTAGCTGAATTATGTGTTGCAGAGTCTAATTTTCACTGTAGGAAAAAATGTAAGCAATTTAAGGGAGTAAAAAAATTAAATAAAAACGCATATGCTCCTTGGAGAGAGAAAAAGGCTGCAAGTGTTTTACTAACATAGCTGGAGAAGCAGGTCCAGCTTATTTGAAATAAAACATCTCTCTCATGTAGCTATTAAAGGGGGAAAGGTAGAGAAAAATAATTTCTTTTCATTCTTGCGCTTTTATAATTTTGATATTAGATAGTATCCTGGAATGGGAAGTAGTATTTCAGTAGGGAGTCCTGGACTTAGCATGTGGTGAACCCTGAGTTCAGTGTTAGCTACAAGGCTTGTAACATATCTTCCTGAGCATGTGTGGTATCTGCTGCTCCAGTTGGATCCCTACAAATCTATGGGGCCTAATGGGATTCATCAATACTCAAAGAGATATCTGATGTCATTGCATAATCTCTCTTGATGACTTTTAAGCAGTCTTGGAGTACTGGAGAGGTCCCAGCTGACTGGAAGCTGGCAAATGTTGTCCCGATTTCCATGAAGGGCAAGAACGAGGGCCCCAGAAACTACACGACTTCCAACTCGGCATTTACGTATTGTGATTCTCTGATTAAGTTTTGGAAAAGTGAGAAGGAATGTGAAGCAGCACAGTCATCACTCTGGGGCCATAGTCAATGACTGGGAGTTACTTTTGATGTTTGCAGAGAAATAATGATACACAGTCCTAGTTCTGAAGTTGCCTAACCCACCAACATGAGCACGGAGAAAAGTGAGGTAAGCTTCCGTCTCTTTCAGTCATGCATCTTCCAGCGTCAGGGTCAAGGCTGTGGTCACTTCTCCTGATGCTTCTTGCCAGCTCCAGAGGCCTGCCAGTTCTTTCCAGCTTCCATTGATGCTGACCAAATAAGCTGGAGCCGGAAAAAGGTTGACAGATGTCTCTGCTGCCGTCTCACCTGGGAAAGAAATGAGGACCTGCCAGAAGTCAGGAAGCTATTGAGCAAGCCTCCGGCCAGGGCCATCTCCCAAGAAGAGGGTCAAGGTCATTTTGGCTGGTTGAAATAGATCTTGGGACAGCTCTCTGATTTTTGTGTATTTTGTGCAGCTTTTTTTGAAACTTGGTACTTGATATTGCTGGACAATTTGGCTGTTTTAGCACTGACATTTGTATGGTCTTGTGGGAAAAAAAAGTCAGTTTTCCACCCTACTTTTCATCCATCTCAATTTATTTCTTTTTTTTCTGTAATTGTGCTTTCCTGTTTGAAATATAAAGGACAGATTCTTGTGAAGATTTGACCCCTATGATATGACCTTGGGATTAGCAGGTTTCTAATGGGAAGATTAGGAATGAAAAGGGGAAAGTGAGTACTGGAACCCATGCATTGCCTCTTTTGCACCTCATCATTATATCACAGGGCAGTTGAATGAGGAAAGCTCACCAAGAGGTAAGTAAGAAAAAAAAGCACTGAGAGGACAAATCTATCACCATACACGATGAGACATGCCATTTTCAAACAAAAGGACCTAGAGGAAACACCAGGATTACTCAGGTTTAATTGCGGTGCTGATTTGAGTCCCATACATACTGAAACAGCTGTGTGAAATCTCACTTGGTTTTGAAAGAGAACATTTTGAAACTGTTGCACAGGGGTCCCTAATTTATCGTAGAATATGCTGAGTTGGAAGGGATCCATCAAGATCATCAAGTCCAACTTCTGGCCCTGGGCAGGACACCCTGAGTCACACCATGTGCCTGAGCATTGTCTAAACTCTTTATAAGTAAAGAACATTTATTGGTCCTTCTAGGAGTTACTCGTAATATCCAGCATTTCTGAGATGGCCAGGGAATGGCCTGGAAGAGTCACTCTTTAAATCTTGGTGTATTGGCTTGGACATCATAAACTTTTGATAAGACATTGTTCCTCAAAAATCCTTATCAAATACCAAGTCAGTTCATTAGCTACTTAATTCCCTGAACCTCACATCAATTTTCTTAAGAGACAAAATCAAGGAGTTTTAGTCCCAGTAGCAAAAGAGCTATGGTTGCAGTTGCTGCATTGTAATGGAAGTGCCAGAAGCAATGTGTGTGGTGTGTGGTGCCAGTGCAGTAAAAGAGTAAGAGGCACGAAGTGCAGGAGAAGAGAAAACCTGGGCAATTTGTGCAGGATGTTGATCCAAAGCATATTCCTTGCTCTTGAGTGTAAGAACAAAGTAAATTGTGAGTTATAGGGATATAATTCCATTGCCNTGTGATTCTGTGATTCTGTGAATTCCATTGCTGCATTTTGGTGACTGTGTAAGGCCACTTGAGCTCCTCTCTTATAGTTTATGTTTTCACCACTATCCCCTGGTGGATTTACAGCCCTGCAATTTTTTACAGTAGTGAGCTGTTTATTTTTCTGTTTACAACAATACATCACTAGAGAAATGGTAACAGTCACCTAGTTCTATCATATACTATACTCTTGGTTTTTTTTTAAATTTTTGACAGAGGCTGAGGACAGAGGGAAGCTCACTTTCTGCCTCTCTGTCTCTTTAAAGATTGTTTAATTTAGCAAATATTTGACTAGATACAGGAGAGCATAATGACTACCAATTTCACATCTGTCTATGACAAACAGCTGTAAGACTCCTACTTTAATGTATTTTCTTTTCACTCTCTTGCTGTTCTGCTGTATATTAATTTCTCAATTAAAGTTCTTTTCCCCAGCCGCTTGCACAGGACGTCACTGGCATAGAAAGCCGAGGAGAGGTCAGTGTGGAACACCACAGGCGGATGCCAGGACTGAGCAAGAGGCAGGTCTTGGGCTTGATCTCCCCCTAACACCGTGCCATGGATTTTGGTTCAGAACAGATGGACACAACCGTTAATTTGATTAGTTGTGAGTGTGATAGGGAGGCAATCACAGCAAAAGGGAATGAGCACAGTAGGTAGGTAATTTAAGTGTCATATGCTAGACTGCAGTAGTGTCATAGCTGAATTCTGCTCCACAGGTAACTGTGCCAATTACTTAGTGCAAATAAATAAATATAAGCGTCTAACAATCAGCTCTGTTGGTCAATTTATCCACTGTACCCTGAGTACTGAGAGAGAAGACATAGCAAGCTCGGTAACAGTGCTGGAGAGCTGCTTAGAAGGGTTTTGTGTTTGAACAGAGAGGTAGGGGATACCCAGAAGCTTTGGATATTGATGGAAGTAACTGAACTTGCCATTTAGGAAAGCTCAGGGTCTCCACTAATATCTTTCAGTACAATATTCATTTACTGAATTACAATTACTGAATGTCAAAAAGCATATCTGAGGCCAAAAGGAACAAACTTCTATCTCCATATGCAGACTAATGGGTGTATAATAGATTTGTCTGCAAGATTGTGTTTTTATATGAACACAAATTATTGGAAAGAAATTTTATTATGAATTATCTCTAATTCTAATCTAGACAATTGCCTTTGTAGAGTCACAGGATCAGCTATATGTCAGGATTTTTTGTTTCTTTCTGTTGTAAAAAACAAGGTGATGGATATGATGCAGCATAATCATTCTGTCTTATTCTTGAGTCTGAAATGTGAAGAAATATACTAAAAAATCTATCTTGATATATGCTTTGCCAATGCTCCTAAGGCTGGACATTTACATGGGTAAAAAGCTCACACATCCCCTGTCTTGACACTAAAGCTACTGGTTTAGATCTTAAGTTGGTATTTTCAGGCCGTATTTTTAATTAAACTATAAATAAAAACCTATGATGCCTATATGTCAACAACTGGGTTTTTGCTGGTGCCCTACTAAGCGCTGGTCAATGCAATACATACTACAATTTTTAATCACATTTCTGTACACTCTATCCTAGGCTAGGCCATGGTAGTGCCTAAAATAGCTCAGTATTTTCTATATTTTACTTATTTGTGGACCTTCCTTATTGGTAAAGATATCTAAATAAAGGTATTACACAGTATGGCTGTCATTCTTCGTTTAGGCACACACGGCTGTGGGCAAATAAAAGGAAAGAGAAAAGCCAAAGGATCTGTTCAGCAGTGTCTCCATTTTACCACATGGGGGCATGAGATATTTATTTAAGAGAGCTTTTGCGGTATGTATATGGTTGGGAAATGTGTGAGGATGGGAAGCCTGCCTGGTAAACTGGGATCAGAACTGTCACTTGCTTTTTAAAAATCTTCGCTTGCAATCAAAGTAGTTAGCAAACAATTATTGCGAATTACATGAATCTAAAAAACAGTAGTGAAAAAAAGAGGAAAGAATATTAAAACAGGTTTTAAATAACCCCATTAGTTAACCTGGCCTCTAAATATATTAAATGAGCAGGAGGTTGCTCTGAGATATAGCAACCTACATCTGGAGTAAATCCATTTCATTAATTGCCAGCATGGCATTAATTTTTGTCGTTCACTAGCAAGATGAGTAATACAGTCTATACATTACAGCCCAGATCCAGAAAATCACATAAAATCATAGTTAATGATGTTAAGTGCTTGAGTAGTTCTCCTTGAGCACGTCTTAAGCAGAGTATGTATTGAAGTGCATTCCAGAAGAGAGAAAGTGGCACAGTAAAATCTTTAATTAGTTTTAAAATGAAATTCAAAATGCAATGCAATTCTTTGCAGTTTACATTGAAAAAAATGTGTGCTTTTAGACTCTCTTGGGACAGAGATGACTAAACCTATTTATTCAATTTGGTTTCCAAAGGGAATTAATGCTTATTGTTTTCTGCAGTTGTTCTTCCCTAAATTTATAAATTTATTTTGCTCAGTCAGCTGGTTTCTTTACAGCAGAATATTTATATGACTATTTCCATGTCTGTTTTTAATGGATTTTTTTATTTATAATTCACACATTTTATTGGTATTTAAAAGGTTGCAATATTTTTGCTTCTGGTCCTGTAATTTTAAATTAAAGCAAAACCATTCAGCAGTAATACTGCATAAGCAAGTGTTCACACTACCAGAAAGCTTGTTTCTTTTCAAAATAAGTAGAAAATCAGGATTTTGTACTGCACATTTCTGATCCATATATTTAACGCTCACACAGCTCAAAAGAACTATAAATCTGAGTCTTGTATTTTATGCCATTTTGTGCTTTCCATTCCGAAGTATTCAATGTGTGCATTTGACATATTGATGTCTGTCCAAACAAGATTGCTGCACACAGCTGAATCCAAAGTCTAAGAGGGAACACTGTCCTCCTGTTCTTGTCAGAGAGAATAAACTGAGAAAAGGACCTATGCATTCGATCCATAATTCACCAAAACTTGGAGTACTCTTCTTTGGCCTTGGTGTAAACTCATCTTTTTGGTAAATATATTTCTACAGGGAGACTAAATAATGCCCAGAGTCACAGCAGGCAGAGGCAAACCAGATTTCAGATTTCTGAATATAATAGGGTTAATACAGCCCATCAGAATTTGCTCTTGAACTAGCAGACTACAGATATTGGTTACTTTTTCCGAAGCTACAAAACCTTCTTATATCAATGTTTAGGCTTAGATCCATTTTCATTGCTCGAAGGGTTTAATCTCGACATCTTGGATTTTTAAGTGCGCTATGAAAGTTTGCCTTAAAATCCTTCCTAGCAAGTGATAAAATAACTTGAGATTTCTGGTCCACTTGTATTACAAAGATGCTCAAACATCCATTAACTGTGTTCTCACTCATGGATATAGAGGAATTATGACAAGAGGAGGTTGTGTCTATTTTGTATTCTTACCTTGGCAAAATATCTACTGACAGTAACTGTGCACTTTCTGTCCCTGGAACAGTCTGTAGTATGTTTGACTGCAATTTTTTTATGTTCCCTAATGTCTGTTCCTTGCTAGCAATGAAGCACTTTTGAATATTAATCTCTAAAGCTATCAGCTCATCTCCGTGCTCTCTTAAATGAATGAAGCATTGAACACAGTGTCAGATACTGTTTTCCAGTAAGTTTTTCTGATCCACTAATGCACTATTCACATATCTTTTTATGGAATGCTATTAAGCCGATTTGGTTGATAACCTTTTTAGTAAGTTACAGCACAATGAGGTCACTAGAAATCCTCTTTAGCACAGTGGTGAGTGTCCCCGCCTCTCCTGTGGGTTCAATTCCCGCCAGGGAGGCAGTGGTCCTGTTTAAGAGTTGGACTCGATGATCCTTGTGGGTCCCTTCCAACTCAGAATATTCTGTGATTCTGTGTGATTCTGTGATTCCTGGATGTGGTTTGCTGTATCATGAGCTATGTACTGATTCCATGACATCCTCATATGAAGCAGGAGAGAACAGTCAGTTGATTTGATCTGTGTTCTGTTTTTAAAGATTGCTTTTTTTCAAATGAGGAACTGATTAGAGTGAATGATTTCATGTTGCTCTTCCTTAAAAGCAATGTAGTCTTGGGAAAAGATCAAACAGTCCCTCTAAGTTGGCCACCACCTTCCTGACTTAATTTTGTTTTTAAATAAAACAGTTGACACATTTTCCAGCTGGATGTTATTTGGTTCTTCTTGAGAAATTAATTCAAAATTCATTGAAAAACAAGCTGAATGGAAGATTTTTTTTTTTCCCATAGACATTTGTAGCTTTCTTTCAAAGCTGATGTAATCTTTCATCTGGACACAAAAGGCATTGATCCAAACTCTAAGATCCCCCTGTCTCCCAGTTAATCGGTGTTAGTGAGGTAGGTTTGACAGTCTCTAACGTGGTCTGTGGAATTCTTTACTGTGTTAAGACCTGTCTATTTTGGCTCAGTCAGCTCAAAGACATTAGCTTTCTCTCATTTGACTTCTGTCCCACTGGGGATGGCTACAGGTCTCATTTGCTTGCATTATTTTCTCTTGTAAAACCACTGAATGCCAACAAAGCAAAACATTTGTGAAACCAAGCAAAAACCGTGTCTTACAACCTTCCCGTAACCTTTGGTTTTCACAAAAACTCACAGATCACAGAGGGAAGGAGGAAAGGAGGGGGATCACATTAAAAAATATGCTCTTAATCTTTTAATATCCTGCCCACTTTGGGGGATGATCATGTCTGTTATATATTCCTGTTATATATTGTTAATTAAAACAATAGGTATGAGCATCTTGGCTCCTACCTGACCTATCTCCTACATGATGTACATGTGTACATCAGTTGTTGTGCGCTGTGCATATTGAAGTGTTATCCTCTAAAGAGAAATGGTAATTTTAAGATCCAACTTTATTATGATTAATTTAAACAAAATCTATGCCCTTCTTTCAGGTTTGGACACATCAGAATAAAGGAAATTTTATCTTCTCCACTGTGTAGCAGTTGGCATTGAGTCTAAGAATTGGACAAAGAGATCTTACTGTGTGGGGCTTTTTCTCAAGCTCCTGTGTTAATGTAGACTGTACACAGCGAATGAACAGAGCCCTCACAGCCACACTATTATCAGAATGAGAGAAGAGACAAGAAAGAAATGCATAAAATTAATGTCCTTTTCTGTTTAGGGGACACTGCAAAATCCTTGTCACTTCTCCATCAGGGAGCACTGCAACTCCAGGTTCCATACCTAGATTGCAAAGAGTACATTACAAATAAAGAGCACTAGCAATTACACTAAAAGAGCACTAAGATTACACCTAAGAGCCACTTACAATTTCCTTTGTGGATAGTCCAGGTTTCTACAGCTGAAAAACTTAATTCTTTGTAATGTATCCAATTTCCAATGGAACTACTAACACCTTTTTTTCTCAGACAGTTTTAACAATTTTCTCTTTTCTAAGAGATGGTGGGAGTGAACAACCTCTGATTAAAAAGCATAGGTGAAAAGGATTCTTAAGTAGGTGACTCAATCAAATGCTATCAGAACATGCAGCTATCATTTTCCTGTGGATCTGTGGGCAGTGACAATTTGCCAGCTGTTCTTTAAGCCACATGAAACAATACAATAGAGGAAGTCCCATTTAAATATCATGTTGAGCTGTTTCAGTATTGCTTTGGGTGGTGGCAAACAGTTCCCCAAACCAAAGCTATTGACCATCACATTACGGAACAGCCTGACTCCTAATTAACTCAACATTCCAAAATTACATTTTGGAGAGAGTATAGGATCTTTCTGGTGTGTTTTTTGTCTCCAAAGATAGGGGGTAAGCTTGCACATTGCCCTGGCATCTGATCATGAGAGCATATATGAATTTCAATATTGAAAATATTAAAGGTGAAGTAGAGATTCGTCATCCACTAGGCATAAAAAGCACAAAGCAAAAATCATTATTAGCTGATATGTTTGAGAAACTATGTGACAGCTATGACCCGGCAGTTGCTATTGATCTTGGCAGTTAGAGGTTTAATATTGATTAGAAACTGATATACCACTGGCATGCACATATCCATTTCTTTCTGAATATATGTCTCACCTTTTTTCTCCAGGTTCATCTCCAGAGCAAAGATCTCAGAGTTCAATGCACTACTCAATAGTAGCTTCTGCATCCCACAGCTATTTTTTTTTAGTGCAGCCTATTTCTAAAAGTTGATGGAGTGCCTTTGAACAACAGTGAACATAGATATCTGCATAGGATAAGGTTTGATCAAAAATGAAACTCAGTTTTGGGGAAAAAATTAAATGAGGTTTTAATATTGATGAAAAAATCCAACTCACTATTGTAAATAAGAAAAGAACCCAGCATGTAAATGAAGACACAGATTGACAATTATTTTGATAATCAGGGTCAAGACAAAAGACTGTTAAAAGAGCTAGTCCTCTGCTCAGCAAAGAAGAGATATTTAAAGATAAAACCACTTTCCACAAGTAATGCTGTCTGACCTAAGTTGAAACTATCTGTGACAAACAGATCAGTGGCCATAGAGATTGTTCAGATGTGGGTAACTTGCAGGTTTTGAGGAGATCAAGAGAGACATACAACTCCAGTGGCTGGATCCTTGCATGAGAAGGTCAGTTAGTCCATGTGGGGCTCCTTAGCCCTGTGCACGGCATAGCTTGGAGCACTTGACCTGCCCTAGTCTAGTCTGTTGGCCACATCAGCAGCTTCTGGTTCCTGTGGGAGGAAGCGCCTGATCTCTCTGTGTCATTTACAGCCGTCAAACTGCTATCTACATGGTGTTCCAGGGGCTTCCTGGATATTTGAAATAGCCTCAGACTGCCATTTTTAGCAGTTACAGTTGCAGAAACGAAGGACATGGAGATCATTACTCCAATTCTGCAGCTGTGAGTAGTTGCTCTATAGTCTGAAAAAAAAAGATACATAACTGTCTACATTAAGTAGCCACTGTGTATATGTTGCCACTCCTTTTGGACTGGGGATTTTTATTTGTTTGATTGCGTTTAAGGGGTGTAATAATTTATTTTTAGCACAATAGTGTGTAAATTTTCCATTGGCTGACTTCTTTAGAAAAGTGTAACAAAAGTAGTGATTATTCTCTGGCATCCTGAGACAAGTGCCTGACTGTTTCCGTATCACTGCTGAAATCTGAAACCAATGAGAGATCTGGGGCTGTTGTTAAATGACATATCTAAACTCAAAATATCCTACATGAGCTTAAGGGTTTTCTCATGTTTAAGCACCTAGAGTTGATTCAAAGCGACTGATGGAATAACCAGGCTTTGTGCATTAGACATGAAAGGCATTTGAACAAATTCCAGTTTTGCATTTAGGTCTGGCATTTGCAAGATTTGCTCTTAGCTCACTTCCTTTCAGGAAAATTGGGATTATGCTTTACCCACTCTTCAAGCATTTCCAGATACAAATACCTTTGGAGAAGAGAAATCTGACTAAAGAATGTACTTGCTTTTTCTTCAGCAGCAAACCCAAGCAGCTTTTTGTTTTTAACCTCTTCCAGGCTGATGACACCAGAATGAGAGGGCACGGCCTCAAGCTACGCCAGGGGAGGTTTAATCTTAGTGTTAGGAAGCGGTTTTTCACAGAGAGAGTGATTGCAGATTGGAATGGACTGCCCAGGGAGGTGGTGGAGTCGCCGTCCCTGGAGGTGTTTAAGAGGAGACTGGATGAGGAGCTTAGTGACATGGTCTAGCTGGGGGTGTAGGGCTGGATGATCCTGTGGGTCCCTTCCGGCTCGGAGTGGCCTGTGTGCCTGTGAGGGAACTAGGTTTGTGTTACCGCTCTGGGATGTGCTTTCGGTCTCTGTACGGGTGTTAGATGGTGAGTTGGACTAGATGATCCTTATGGGTCCCTTCCAACTCATAATATTCTGTGATTCTGTGATTCTGTCATTCTTCAGAGCTGAATGTGTCAGAAAGTTCAGTCATAGCACAAGGGGTTTCATTTACTTATCTCTAACATTTTGGACGGGCATAGATGTAATTTTATTAGGGTATCCGTGGAGAATGACATGCAGAGGGAAGTAGCTTTTACTGTTTACTTATACTATATGTTAGGATAATCTGTGAAGCCCTAGTGGAGTTGTAACTCGGAACATGCTGATCAGAAGCATTAAGGAAATTAACATAAAGCACTATTAATGGCTTAAGGGAATCTGACTAAACAAACAAGACCACACTGAGCAATAAACATGAGTCTCAGACTGCATGACTTTCCTCATAACTACTCTAATTAATTGCTACAAAAGATTAATTTTATAATACAGCATCGATATCAAAGGGAATGGCTTAGTGATTTAAGTGCTACGTGTGTCCCCAGGAGATTCAGGTTCAGTTCTTCATGCAGCTGTTGTCAGCCTTCCAAAATATAACAGCTAAAATGAATATTTTGTATTTTACTGCTGGAGTTTCTATGGAATAAAGACCTCGGATGTTCTTCTGCTGAAGTCAGTGGCAGGTTGCTATTAATTTTGTTGGAAGCAGAAGCAAGTCCACAAACATTAAAACCAAATTCAGCTTTGAAATTGTGTTTGCACTTTTTCATGAAGTTAAAACCATGTCTTCACACACAAAATATCCTTGTCAAAACCCTGCTTTCCAGCAGTGGTCCAGCTATACGCGATCTCTCTACAACCCCTTTATGTGCTCACAAGTTGAATGTATAATTAGCTGAAATCGATTGCATTGGTTTTGGAATCAAGATGTGGCAGAACTGTGATTTAGTGCGTTTGGAATTGCAGCAGAGGAGGATTCTACCTAGGCTCTACAGCTATTTGTGACATGTGTTAGAGGAGACAACTGTAATAACTGTAATAGACTGCCTTTGCATGACCTCTCCTTTAGGTCACTCATTAAAATCTGGCCTAGTCCAGAAAAATAGTGAGATGGGATTCCTTGGAGGAGTTTGAGCCCAGTAAGCACTTCCTTTTTGGAATGAAGGTAAGGGTGTCCACCACACCTTTTTATATGCTGCCCTGCTGCTGCATATTAACCTGTATGTAGGATTCCAAACTGAAACTTCCATGGTTGAGGACAGAACAAGTGTCTAAGAGCTCAGGCACACACTGTTTGCTTCCAGTTTGCTTGTCTGTCTGTAGTGTTGAGTTGGTTGCCTTCATGATTTGGAGAGAAAAATATGCACTTTGCGGGTGCAATTCCTCTGACTGCAGGATTAGGATTTTAGGAGAAGGTGGATAGCACTCAGTAGCTCTACTTTGGGTTGAAGCATTCCCAACTGCAATTAATCTGTTGCTTTGAATAGTTGCCAGTATTGCCTTTCAGTGGCACAACTGAGCATGTGGTATCTATACAAATGGTTTTAGTGACAGCAAATATAAGATAATATAACTTTAATTAGTCCCAATGAAGAGAGTGAAGCCAAATCACATAATTTTATATTTGCAAGGCCACATGGATAGGAAGTGTGCTGATAGGGTAGCTGATGTGAGATAACCTAACTGTACACCTGAGCCCAGAAGGTCATCATCTAGGCTTGTTAATCACTGCAGTGAAGAACTGTCCAGCAGAACAATGTCCTTCTACTTGTAGATCTTGGCTGAAGTGTTCTTATTTGATGGCTGGCCTGATCTTTCCTCTCCAAAAACTTGTGAATGGAATCCAAGAGTGATTCTTCGTTTATTTTCACAAGTGTTTCCATTGCTTCCCCCTCACTTAATATTTATCTATGTGAGCCAAGTTGGAGGCTTATGTTTTAAAGAAAATTAATGGTAAAATAAGACTCCGCATTCAAAATTAGGAGCCTAACAAGGTGACCTGATTTTCAAAAATGCCAATTGCCCAGAAAAGTCTTCCAGCTCTAGAGACCATTAAAAAAATCTTAACTTAGTAAGTGTTATTACAATTATTATTTATGGTATGAATAGCAGTAGTATCCTGGCAGCACACAAAGACCCATTGTGTGAGGCACTGTATGATCACAGAGATGGAAGTTACACAGATTAAAATTCCAACTGCCTGTTCCATGGTGGAAACAAACTCAGAATATGCACACCTCACACAGCCACCCCCTCTTGGAAAATGTCTGTCAGCTATTCAGATGTTCTACTTTTTAAATCACTCAGTCAACCAGTAGCCTTCACAGGACAGAAGAGGAGCCAAGAAGCTCTGCCCTGTACATCCCATTATGTCTGAGACCCCTCTGGACACTGGTTAGGGACCCTTCCTGTTGCTCTCCATCCCTAGGCATGTCACAATCGCTCAGCATGAGGCCCACCAGCTCTCTGCATGCAGCACTAATGGCTTTGCCTGAAGTGACAGGTCCTCTTATTTGTGGCTGTTTCTGTGCCTTTCACACTCGATCAAAAATGTTTACAAAGGTGCAGTCAGGGGATGAAGGCGAGGAGAGCAGAAGAAAAGAATCCAATTTTGTTTGGAAACAGTTTCAGAGCTTAATTAGTGAGGAGGGGGGTGGGAAGGGGGATTGAACAGGTGGTGTATTACTCTGCCAGGGATCTTCAAAAGCGGGGGAGTGCGTATTGTTAGTTTGCTGTGGAATGAAAAATGAGAAAGTTGACAATACCTGGGTACTTAAGATCAGGTGAGCTACCAAAGTAAGGTCAGAGTTATACACACATACACAGTAAAAAAATCTGCATAGGAGAAAAAATTCCTTTTTACCCACAAGGGGAAAGATCCCAGCCCCACATCAGAGATTTACACGGATTCATATTCATTACATTAGAAGTAGCCACATTTAGCAGTGACTCCCAAAGGAGCACGAAAATGATGGCCTTGAAGAAAGCTGCCACATTTCAAACTCTCCAGCTGTGCCTTGCCACCATTGCTGCATTCCACTGCCAAACGCAGTAATTTATGAATTTGTCTTTTTTATCTGAAAAAAATGTTAATTTATGGAATGAAAGGAAGAATAGGAAAGGATTAACATGCCTAGAAAAGGAATGTATGAATTTTCTTTTAACTGCTTTATAACTCTGATGCTTTAAATATTTTTGGGTTTTTTTGTGTTCATAAAATCATTACTATCTTGCATTAGATGCTTAAAAGAAAGCAGAGGTGCCAGCAGATAGAGCATTCCAGCTTACAAGTCATCCTAAAGACATGGTAACCCAGCAAGACTACTACAGATTTTGAATACATAGAGAATGAACTATGAATGGGAATGATTATTTTTCTTTAGTTTATTTAAGTACCGAGCATGTGCAATTAAAGAATAATAGATACTGCAGTTGTTTCAAAAAAGCTATTTTATGTTGCATTGGGTGGTACTATGTGCCTGTAAATCTGTTCTGGCAGGGCAGACTAGGACCTATACTTTTTTTGTGTGTGCGTGAAATCACTAGCGTAAAGCAAAGTCTTTGTAATTTGTCTGACATCAAAAGGAAAAAAGATTATTCCTAATTAAATATTTTTTCCTCCTTTAACATTGTTGCTGAAACTATTATGCAGAACCAACTATGGGACCACTGAAAGAATTGACATTTGCAGGCTGAAAAACATGTGCGTAATAGTATTTCTGGTGGTTTGATTCTGTTTTGCAGTGTTTTGGTTGTCAGTTTAAGGGAAACAAATCATCCTGCACATACATTTTTAAAATTTTATGGAGTATCTTAAGGCAGGAGAGTAAAAGCCCAGCTACCCATAAAAGTTTCTATACTTTGCAAGTCACCTGCTTGGTGGAGTCTGAGAGCAGCTTTTAAGTCTTTCTTACATGGCAGTGTAATAAGTAAGTTCAGCACTCTCACTGAGATGCAGAATAAGCCCTTTGTAACTCAAAGGGGTTTTGCTACTATGATGTTGAAAGGAATGAAGAGTCTGTTCAAGTGAAAGTAGTTCACATCTAGGGCATATCTGCCAGCAGATCAGCAGGTAGAGCTGCATTAAAACCTTTATGTGCTTCTTTGTGAAACCAGGCATTTATAATGTTGACTAATTCTGGTGTGTTCTCCCTGGTGCTCAATGATTCCTGGTTTTATGGTTTACTTAATGAAGCAAAATACTCCATTAATTTTTAAAATATCTCTACCATCTAATGCCAGGGGCTGTCTTCTCAAACTGGTGCCTGCTTGGGCCAAAGTCTCTTGCTCTGTTGACAAAATGAAGGCAAAGCACTGACAGAAGGAAATAATCAGCTCGAGACTCCTTAAAGGAAAGGTACATTTTTTACCTTGCTGATGAAAAATAAACTGTATCGGGTGAAAAAAATACCTCTGTATGGAGACTTTTCCCATCTTGTTCTGCACAAAGGCAATGCAGATTAACAGCCTGAGGGGACTCCCTCTGGGAGTCTCTGTCCCAACACACCTGGCACCCTGGGTGAGAGAAACCTGCATACTGTCCCCGCTGCATGCTGCCTGTGGCTTACCAATAGGGTGGCATCTATGAGCAAGGTCCTCAAGTGTCTTTGACAGCAGGCAGAAGGTGTTTTGTTATGAGTCATGGGAAAGGCTGGTGGTGTGGGCTTAGTCAACACTGAATTCTTTGAATGTCTCTAGATATCTCCTAGGTTCCCTGGGAGGGAACAAAACAGATGTGGTTTTGTCGTCTCCCTCAGAAGGTCATTCTAATACATCACAGATCCTTCTTATTGGTCATATTTCCCTTTATTTCACTTCAGGAATTCTTCTGTCCATTTTGTGTTATTCCTTTTCCTTGCTCCCATACTGAAAATAACAGTCTTCCAGACTTCCAAGTTTGTTTGCTGATAGTACGTATTTAGAGACTGTGAATCAAGGTCTACTTTTTGTTACAAGCCTTTTATAATATCTCTGATTTTGGTCATGATATGTAGGATTTACACCCATGTAAATGAAATCAGTGCACGACCCGTGACAGGGGCTCCTTAGCAGTCTGTTTTCTAGGCTGTGTAAATTAATTTTTCCTGAGTTTCCTCTCAGGATAGCATAAATTATGAGGCAAAAGTCTATAATTCACTACTGGGCGAGCAGCAGTAACTCCCCCTCTTACTGCTTTCCTGACAAAATTATCTGAGAATAGCTGGTGATCTCAGCTCATATTTGCATGCCTAAAGAAGAATAAAACTGAAAATGGTTGCTCAGGTGGCATGAAAATCATGCACCTATTGTTTCCACTACCTTGTTTCGTTCCCTTGTGGGAAATGCATTGGAGAGCACAGAGGCACTGTCTCTACCCTCTTGCTTCTTGGTTCCTCTTCATATGTGAAGGAAAGAATAATAATGTCACACAGAAATTGTCTGCTGATGAATGCACAAAATATTATATTGGATATTCCCAGTTGTTGGAATTCCATCATCAAGGCTTCTCTTTTTTCTTTTCTTTTATCCTTTCCTCTTCTTTGATTCAAGAGCTCTCTGTGTAAACATTAACTATAGCTAGGAAGAGGCAAAGGAGCTTTTCAAGACACCTGGCCATTGGATATAAACCTTTAAAATCATGATAATATTTCTTCTTGCACTATGTTCTAAAGGTTATGCCCTGTACTTATCCCACACAGAGGCTGCTGCCTGATGGAAGCCTAAAAAAGACAAGGTTTATAGTTCCTTTGGGTCTAAGGGCTACATCTGCAGATACTGAGACTGCCCATGACTCTTTCTAACTGTTCACTAGTCAGGCATCAGCCCCCCCGAAAGAAGACCTGGAGTGACTCAGGTGTTGGAGAGCAGAGTCTGAGGGACAAGAAGCTCGGCAAACCCACTCCCCATTTCACAGCAGCAATGTCACTGCGTAGGCTGCTAAATCAGTTGGTAAAAGTGAAGAAGCCAGCAGATGAATGTGTTGGCTGATACACTAACTGTTGTGTTGAAGTCAGACCAATCCAACTAGCTGAAGATGCTCCTGGCTTCTAGCACAAATCCAGCAATTCCTTGCATTATAAAGGTGCAGAATAGAGCAGCCTGGATTTTTCAGTTGTTCTGGAGACTGCTCAGCTTCATTTCTATTAGCAAATGTATTATGCTTTTGAAATATGTTTAACCTTCTTTATTGGCTTCCCAGTGTAAAAGTATTATTATAATCCCGTCATATTTGGCAACAACTGGAGTTTTTCATGTTAGGATTCAGCCCTTACTCTGCTGAACTGTGAGAATGAGTTACTACCTTGTAAGTGACTTACAGGTATTTATTATTCTGTGTATAAAGGTCAGGTTTTAATGTTTCATGTGATATATGGACATGGCTTAAGATCAGGCAGTCTTGAATGATAGATCTTAAATTACGATCCTGTGGAAGAGGAAAGAAATGAGAAATCACAACTTTTGTTAAAAAAGACTGAAAAAGCACTTTCACATGTGTGAGCTAGTGGTGGAAACCTGCCAATTTCAAAGTCTGGTTGGCTAAGCCATAGTATTGTGGCTCATGGAGCCCAGCTCAGAGAAATGAGTTTAAATTTTAAAAAGCCAGAATAATTTCTAGGTTTGCTTTCTGCTGGTCTCTTGAAGTGGAAATGCAGTGTTAATAGATAGCAGGGCTGATAGTAGACTCTAAAAGGACAATCTCCAAATGCCCTTTGGAGTATGTCCTGACATTCCCACACCTGCAGGGGACATCGAGGTGACTTTACATAAACCTATGCAACAGAGTTTTCCTCAGGCATCTTACTTCCTTATGCATGTACATAGCTTTTAGGCATTATTCTGTTGAGTTTTTTGATAACCTTTGTGCATCTTTCTGCAAATTCACACACCCTTTGATACAATTTTCAAGAATTCAAATCCTGGGCCCCTGCTCAGAAGGAGACTGAGGTGGCAGAAGAGCAACAATGGCATTTCTCTGCTTCCTGCTTTCCCACAGGGAGGCAGGGCAGTGGTTGCAAGAGGCACACAAGAAGCGTGGCTTTCAAGGGCAGAGGCAGGACTACAGTATGACACATGTTCCGGTGCTCCAGCAGCTTGGAAGTCCCAGTGAGCTCTGCCAACATTGTAATACAGAATCATAGAATATTCTGAGTTGGAAGGGGTTCACAAGAATTATCAAGTCCATCTCTTATGTGAATGCCCACACAGCGACTGAACCCATAACCTTGGAGTAATGAGCACCATGCTTTAACCATCTGAGCTAATCTCGGGGTCTTTTTTTTTTTTTAAACCTAACTCGCCATCCCATCATCTCATTATCTAGATCATGTCAATGAGTACAGTGGTGAGTGTTCCCACCTCTCAAATGGGAGACCGGGGCTTTGATTCCTGCCAGGGAGGCAGTGGTGTCATTTAAGAGTTGGACTCGATGATCCTTGTGGGTCCCTTCCAACTCAGAGTATTCTGTATGAATCTGTGTGAGTTCCTCATCCAATCTTGTCTTAAACACCTCCAGGGATGGAGAGTCCACCACCCCCCTGGGCAGCCCATTCCACTGAGAAATCACTCTCTCTGTGAAAAAGCTCTTCCTAATATTCAGCTTAACCTGCCCTGNCAGCCTAAACCTCCCCTGAGGACCACGTCCTCTTGTTCTGGTGCTGGCAGTCTGAGAGAAGAGATTGACACCCACGCTACTGCAACCTCCCTTCAGGTAGCTGTAAACAGCAATCAGGACACCTCTGAACCTCCTCTTCTCCACGCTTAAAAATCCCAGCTCCCACAGTCACTCCCTATAAAGCTTGCTCTCCAGTCCTTTCACCATCCTTGTCGCCCTCCTCTGGACCCTCTCAAGCAGCTCAACATCCTTCTTAAACTGGGGAGCCCAGGCCTGGACACAGTACTCAAGATGTGGTCTGACCAGCGCCGAGTACAGGGGTAGGATAACTTCCCTAGTCCGACTGACCATACTGTTCCTGATACAGGCCAGGATGCCATTGGCCCTCTTAGCCACCTGGGCACTATAAAACAGTCCAGGGCACTGTAAGGAAAAAGAAGTTGAACATTAGCTCAAAGCTGCCTTCTCATCTCTCCTCTTAAGTTGTTCTAGGACAGTTTCTTTCGGTTGAGGATTTGGCCATAAGCCTTATATTTTTAAAATGTTTTACACAGGCAGCTTACTCTGCCTGAATAGACTCTAGAAATATAAGTAAGAAATTGTATGTGATTTTATATCTGATGAGGAGCAACTGAAATTCTTCAATTCTATTCACCTGCTTTTAATGCTGGTGACAGTAAGCTCAATCCTTGTTCGGTAAATGGCAGTTTTGGGTGTCATCTTCAACACTCCCTGACTTTATTCAGAAATTAAAGACCTAGGAGATACTGGTTACATATAGCTGTCATGGGTTTGGCTATCTGGAAGAAAATAAGGAATTGGAGGAGAATGTAATCCATGAGCTGTTTTAATCTGCATCCATCTCTCTGTATCTTCAAGTCTTTTACTACCTGAGAACAGGAATTTTATGTGGTTATTTATACCAGGGTTGTGATAAACAAAGTACAGAAGTGCACAATGAAACCAAGACTGGGCAAAATTTATTGAATTTGGTAGCTGGAACTTAAGTGGGAAACTGAATGGCAATGTTTTAACTGACTTTCAGCTCTTTATGTGGATTTCTGCTACTGCACTTTCTCTGTCCTGTTAGTAGCAATGGGGTTATTCTATGTTCACACTGCCATGAGGGAGAATAGAATTTCATGAAACTCTGTCTACTGTTGGGAAAGTATGTCCCTTAGAAAAATGGTAATAATATAGTTAAATGTGGGATCATTGTTTGACAGGAATAGTCCAGTACCTGTTATTGTTATTAACAGAAAAAACCCTACTTACTCTGTTGTGCATATGGAAATATGACTATTTTAAACTGAAGAAGGAAATTACAGTAATGAGATTGGCTATTTAGACAGGGAAATGTTACCTGCTTATAGCAAATGAGGTCTTCCTGCCCCTTTCACTTGGGATACATTCTACAGATGTGGCCCTTGTTGAATTTAGTCTCAAATATTATTATTTAGATATGATTTATGGTTATGATACTTCTGAGACAGTAAAAAAGTCAGAAATGAAAGTTCTTAAAAAGTAATTTCTTATCGGTTCTTAAGTACAAAAAAAATGTTTGTAAGTAACATGGTAATTAGATACACTATGGGAATGACTGTTTTCCAGTGTTGCCTTAGTTATATTTTTATAATTATGACTGCTATGTACATGAGTTTCAAATCAATGTCTTCATCTAGATAGTCATTTTTATGTATCATCACTACCTAGCTGACTTATTCTTCATCTCAATAGGTGATTAATTTGTTTATTGTGCACCCAGTTGACAAAAAGTTCTATTATTTCTTCCAAATCAACCTGAGAATTCAAAATAAGAAAGTATTCAGAATACCCCCAAAATGTCAAAATCAGACTATATTCAATGAAAACAAAACATGAGCATTTCTGTGTTGCAACATTTTTATTTTGATTTTAAAACAAATTGAGACAGATTTTTATTCTGTTCCTAGTGAATGGCCTCTTGCAAATCTTATTTAGCATTTCATCAGAGCTGTAGTGTGGATTTCTATGAATGAGGCCGTACCTGTCATTATATACTGGGGCATCTGACCCCTTTGATGCCCATGCCCAGGAAAGATAATTCAGCAAAGGTACCCAGCCTTCAGAGAAAACAGCTCTGTTCAAGCATTGCAGCCATTGGCTGAGCCCCCATTAATTTCATAGAATCATAGAATAAATGGCCTGGGTTGGAAGGGACCTTAAATATCAGCCACTTCCAACCTCTCTGCTGAGGGCACGGACACCTTCCACTAGACCACGTTGCTCAGAGTTCCATCCAACCTTGCCTTGTACATTTCCAGCACATAACTTCTCTGGGCAACCTGTTCCAGTGCCTTACCACTCTCACAATAGAGAATGTTTTCCTACTAGCTGGTCTAAACCTACTCTCTTTCAGTTTGAATCCATTCCTCCGTGTCACTATATGATCTGGTAAATATTTAATCTCTCTCCATTTTTCTTGTAGACCCTCTTCAGGTAAGGGAAGGCCACAATTAGGGCACCCTGAATCCTTACCTTTTAAACTAAGCCAAAGTACATTTTTTTTTATTTGATAAAAACCCAACCAAACACTACATTATTACATGCAAACTGCCCTTGCCACGCTATGCACTTTGCTTGTATTTGTTTCTGTCAAAATGTTAAAAAAAATTTTGAATTTAATTGATTCAATTCTTCTGTAATGTAATTCTTCTCCCAGATTCCAAGTGAACAGATAAAACTCATTCACTCTGAATAAGAATTTTATTACTCTGATCTGATTGTCCTGGTTAAAAAAAAAAGGTAATCCTTCCAGCTACACTGTCATCTGCAGTTAATGCACAAAAGCCAGTGAAGTCCCAAGTACCCAGTATGTCTGTTCTTGTGAGTAGTGTCCTGCAGCTTGGCCATACACAGCTGGCTTTGTCGGGGCCAGCCTGGCTGGTGGCTCTACTGTCTTGGGCCAGCATGGCACTGTTTAGAACCAGGGTAGGTCCTTGCTTGGCACAGGGAATCGAGGGCTGGGAAACGTCCTTCTGCCTCCACTGCCAACGCTAACGCATTTGAAGAACCTGCCTCATTATTTATTCATTGGCATCAAAACTGTTTCTCTGCAGTGTGACACGCACAATGGAGACAACCTTGAAAGTAAATAGCTTTCTGTGCTTGCTAGTATATCTAGGCAACATCATTAGATCATGTTTATAGAATTTGTTCATTGCAATCTATTATGCAAAACGGAGAAATGTTTAAGTCAGATGGGACTGGAACCATCAGAAATACATTTTTTAAGGAGACAGAAAATTATTTTAAAAATCCTAAGCACTACATCTTTTAAAATAAATGACAATTAAAAATTTTTTTTTATATCAGCCAAGCTTCCAGAAACCTTTTTTAGCTTTGTGTGTCTCAGGTTTTAAGGACTGTTGCATTAACTCAGAAATTAAATCCCAAGCCCTAGCTGTACTCTCATTTTATTAGTGTGATAAAGTGATAATCTCACAAGGATCTTAACAAGTACATGAGGAAAAAAAAAGAATCAGCTAAATGGGAGATCTGAAAATGATCTGGCCCAGTGCTATTACATAGGTCTTATACTTTTTTCCTGCCCATTCCATAATAGGATATTTGCAAATTCTTCCCTCAGCAGGTTTTGAACATGAACTTGCATTACTATTCTTACAAAATAATAAACAGCTTTAGGCTATAAAACCTCTCAAATTGTTTTCCACAGAAGGGATTTGCATGCTGACTCATTCCTACTATATTTATAACCTATCACCAAACCATGGCAACTGCAGGATTTCTAATAAAGCTATGGAAATTACATGCATTGCAATGGGAGTTGAATACATTTACATTTGTAGTATTTTACCATTTCAAAATTTATGGCAGATTACCTTGTTTGTGCATGTCTGAATTTAATGGTTATTTTTTATAGCAGAAAATAGTAGTTTATGGTGGTATTCCCAGTAGAAGGTTTTTATGAATCCACCATATGGAGTATTACATAAAACTAAACTTGTATCAGCAGTGATTTTATGTATATTAAGACAGGGAACATTACCAAGAATTAGTGATTACAGAAAATGTCCAAAACCTTGAAATTTTATGAGTATGGGTTGGAATAGGTTTTTTGGGAGTAGTTTGTTTTTAAAAAAATTTTTAACTTCTATTAATAGCTGTCCAAATCCCTGGTTTTTCAAGCAGGAAAGATCTTCCTTGTCTACAGCAAATCCTGGGCAACTCAAGCAAATAACATTTGCTGCAGCTGACCATCTCTCCCTGCCACCTCCCTTTAAGGTACCCTTCATAGAGTTGTGATGTTTGGCACACAAGAGATGTTGTGATTTATGTAGGAGAAGACTACAGAAATCTGTGAAGTCTTCTCATTTTTCCAAACACTCCTGTCAGTTCATATATTTCAATCACAGCTACTTTCTTTGGCACTGGTGATAGAAAATACTCTTTTTCCTGTGCCTTCCTATAAAAGGAAGGAGCAAACTTCTGCTAGCAGAAACTGCAGCCAGGAAAAGTATCATAATTCAGTACAACATGAAGATGTGCAAGCCTATTCTCATGCAAATATGTGTTTGCATAAGTATTGATATCAGGAGACTCTACACAGCTTTCTCAAAGAGGACCTCATGGATTTCGGAGCCATTCAGCCAGCAAAAAGAAATGTGCCATGAAAAGTAGGTAACCCCAGTCACACCAAGAGAGCAGCAGATGGTGCATCCATGAAGCAATTGCCGCCGCCAAGAGCCTGGCGTATTCTGCAGGCTGAAATGTATCTGCCTCATTAATGGAGCACTTGAGCAGGGACCGTCTATGGAAATTTATATATTGTTGCAAATACAAGCCGCAAGGGTTATATCTGAGATGTCAGGAAAAAGATGGAAAGGGAATGGGAAGGAGAGACAATTGTAGGTATCTAGTCCTGATTCTGTTACTGATTTTAGTCCTGGCAGAAAATCCTGGACATCACAAAGCAGGTTTTGATCCCAAGGCACAGTATATTTGGGGTGGTGACCCAGGTAACCACTGCTTCACTACACTTTTCCAATCTCAGATGGCAACTTGCTTGTTACATCAAACTGGTTCAGGAATGAGGGCAAAATGGCAGCTCTGCTCACTGTGGAGAATTCACACATAAAGGAAACTGTGCATTTTTTAGCAGTAAGAGAGGGTCAAATATTAAACAACAGACTTTAGGACTTGATAACCATATCTATAGAATTGCACCAAAAACTAACATATGGGTTTGCTGTACAGCTTTAGGGTAATCTGTGTGATCAGTGCAGAATTTCATATTCTTGCTCATTTTCCTGCAGAAATCCTTCTTGCTTGTGAGTCTTGAAGTCAGAGGATTTCAGATTGAGCTGGTATGTGTATATCAACATATCCTGGGTAGCTGTCAGCATCTGAAACATTTCAAGATCAAATAGGGCCATTTTATAAGCATCTGACTTTTTTAGAAGCCTGGTGCCTTTGTGTCTCAGAAATCTTGATGCTTATACCTGAGACAGCTCACTCTGCTCTTTGCTCTGGGAAAAAGTCCTCAGCTGGGTTATGGGTTTGAAAACGCAGGAGTGTGTGTTACCATCACTGCTTCCATCAGCTAACATGCTGCCTCTTGGCCCCTCTACTGCTTTGAATCACACTCTTTTTGCTTTTTCATTAGCTGATGTATCATAGTCTTACAGCTGTCTTCTCTCGATCTAAATTGCACACTAATACTGTACATTATTGATTAAATGAGTCTACAAATGTCTTTTTAATACTGTATGGGTTGATCAGTCTTCTCAGTTAATGTGCAAAACCTCCAGTGGGCTTTAAAACCTACTGAAGCAGCTTTTGAGCAGATCTTACTGGGAAAGAAAAAGCTGCATGAGAGGCTGTGCTCACATGCACGCTGAGGTATGTGTTTTGGCAGTGGGGAATTAGTAATGATTTTACTTACTATGCTAAAAAGCTCCCTGTGCTCACAGATTTAGATTTTGAGAATCACAGTTGCTGATCTTACTCTTTGCAACTAAAACAATTCACAGGAGATGGCTGTTATGTACTCCAGTGACAAAGTTGCACTGTTAACAACTGATCTGGCTTTTTGGGTGACTTTTTTTGAGGAGAGTTTTCAAAGTTTTTCTTAACTTTGTTTTTGGCTTTTAAGAAATTTTATATACACAGGACTATAATAACTACCTTACACAAATTTGACACTTGATAGTAAAAATAACAGTATTTTGTCTGTTTCAAGTGATTTTTTTCATTACATAAACAGCATTCAGGAATTAGTCTAGTTTCTATCTCAGCTAGTAAATTGTTGTAATTTTCCTTTTGCTTTAATTTCTTAAATTTAAATTCCTCACTATTGCCCTTCATGATCCAATGCAGTTACTGTCCCTTCTGTAACACAGGAAAAACATGTTTGTGTTTTTGGGTAGGTGTCATGTATATCTGGTTTTGTAGTGGTATTGGAAACTGGGCTGAAAAAGTCTGGAGAGATCACCTAAATCTACCCCATTCTATTATAAATAGGGAGACAAAAATGAGGTTTTACGTGCACATATTTCCTGAAATATAAACTTTACCTCAGATCTGTTTGCACAAATATTTTCCACAAAAAAAGGCATTGCACAAATAAAAACAGAGCTCTAGTCCAAAAGAAGAAGGCTTGTGAGGATATTGGTGCTTTCTGTGTGCACTTCTCATGAGGGGCTTTGCCATAGGTGCATAGCCAAAATCAACCCAAAACATTTACCTGCCTTCATCATTATTCAGATGGACATCCACATTACCATCAAAAATCCCCAAACTCTATGCAACTTGGGTGAGTATGGGTACATTTAATCCAGACAAATCTTTGAAAGACAAATGAGTGGTTTCAATTCTTAAATGGCAACTGTGCCAAGAAGTGGCAGCTGCCCAGTGACTTCTGGACAAGCCTCTTGACTCTTCTTTGGGATGCTGGACACAGATTTGTGGTGTTTTGAAAAACAATAGAGAAATCAACGATGAGAAAAAGAAGCCTCAAGACAGACCTGATTAAACAAGGAGTTAGCAGCTTCTAACTGGAGAGACTGGGAACGGCACAGCAGCAGGAATAATATTGAGAAAGTGGCTGGTTGCTGCCCCTGCTCCTGGGTGACGGGCTGCTCCAGAATACATGTAAGTCTTAAAAGATGGAAAGTTTTACTTATACCTCAGTAAAGGAGATTCTCCCGGGGAATCAAATATTTGTTCCTTGTTACATCCTTTGAGCCATACATTAGCAATGAAAAAGTGATATTGCCCCTATCGTCCCTGATGATTCAGCAAAGAGCAAAACATGATAGCCTTTCTAACAAGGCTGTTATTCAGATATATCACTCAGCTTCTGCACTTCAACTGCTCACTGGTTCAGAGTATTAATGCTCTGCATATTGTGCTTAATAGAATTTTAAATTATTTTGATTAAAGTGTCAAGGGATGAGGATTTAAGATTGATCAAAACTACATGCTTGTGCTGTGGCAGTTGTTAACCAGCCACTTCCAGAACATTATTACACAGGCTTGAGTGATGTAACATTCAGACCTGAGAAATATGAGGAAATATTTCTAAGTTCATACTGGGAAGCTGAGAGGGCAAGACATATAAGAGGATATATATTTCATAAACAGTGAATGACTTGGAGTCCAGTCCTTTAATGGAAGTTGATGGGACATTTACCATTGCCTTTTATTCAATGGCAATTCCACCGTGGATGTGCAAAAATAAAAATTCAGTAAGGAAACACTTCACTATTTTGAGAAGACTTTGTAAGTATTAAAATATGATTAGATGATGGAAAAAATGAATAATTGGAGGCTTGTCTGACTGTGAAGCCAGGTATCTGGAAGTAGAGTCAATCAGAACTAAGTTTTTGCTTTGAAACTCACCTCATTGGTGGTGGCAAAGGTCTTAAGTGATGGTTGTTTAATTATGGCAACAAAGAGTAGGATATTCCCATCAAGTCTAGCTTTCAACTAAAAAAAAATTTTGTTATGTATATAACTTTTAGTATGCAAATAAATCTACTGCAGCTAATGTAAGGAGAACATTCACAATTCTTAAATAAACATGTATGCCTCAGTCATCCTCTAAGTGGAATCTTAGAGTATGTGGTGCCAAAATTGTCACACCTAGTTTGTTAATATTTTGACCTGAATCAGAGTGCATTGGGCAGGACTGCACTAGCAATGCCATGAAACCATTATCTATTCCAATCCTCTTCAAGGTAAAGCAGTGTTCGTCTTTACTTTGCTTCTAAAATCAAAAATAACACTTTATACTACTCCTGCTATGGCATTTCACTAAAAGATAATTGCTTAAAATCTCATTAGAATTTGAATTCACATCTGTAAATGACCATATGGTACTTTATGGTAGAATATCCTGGGTTAGACTGGTTGGTATGCTTTAGCAAAGCAGTCATAAACTCACCTTAAGTGGCTGCTTAAGTCACGTTTACAGCCACCCTGAGTGACTGCGCTGCTGAAGCCACCTCTTCTATTACATGACAGGTTGGTTACAATTGCACTGTTGAAATTACAAGCTTGATGTGAAATAGTGTTGTCTCTTACTTGGTGTAACTTAAAATATAATAACCCTTGAAGCTGCTACTGACTAGAATTATTCTGATATTTAATCAGAATATTTAATCAGAATATCAGAACATAAATATTTGTTGGGAAATTATGAAAACTGGATTAATTTATCTCAATAATAAGCAGATTACTTATTGTTCACTAAGTAAATCTTGGATTAAAATCAGAAAAATAGCTGATGCTATGAAAATTGCTTAATAGATTAAACAGCAAAATATAGAAGAACCAGAAGCTGAAAATTAAAATATGTGGTAAAAGTCCATCTTGATGGCTCTCAATTTATGTGACTTGGTAAAGTTACATTTGTGGTATGTTGCATAACACGAAAAGAGCAAGAAAAGATCATTTTAAGTACAACTGTGTTTTCCTATAGTCACTTTCATTATACAGTAATCCCTCACGTCTTCATGCATCAAGTTTTGCGGCTTCACCTCTTCACGGTACACCATAGTCTTCCCTTGATTTCTCGCGGTGTTTTTCCATACATGTATGTGCAGACTGCTACTGCGGTGCCAGGGAGCGGGGCGGACCCATGCTGGGGGACGGGGGGGCGTTGCCTCTCACTTGCTTGGGGGCCACCCAGACTTGACCACACGGAGCAGGCTGTATCACCCTGCACATTCCCGGGGATGGATGGAGCAGGCTGTGCTGCACTGCACAGCCCTGGGGACGGACAGGGCAGGCTGTGCTGCCCTGTGCAGTCCCAGGGCTGCACCAAGCACCTGCTGCCACCCAGGGTGGCCCCAGGAAGGCGTGCCTGCCTCGCCAGGTGAGGGAAAGGGTGGACAGGACCCTCCCACAGCATGGCATGTCAGTGACCTCCCCTCCACAGCCCCGTCCCTGCTTGCTGCTCTGGGGAGGTGCAGAAGAGATCCCCTTTGCTCCCCTGTTCAGTCACATGGCATGGAGAGGTTCCAGGAATTCCCCCTGGCACTCTGGTGCTGAGGAGGGTGGGGAGATGGATGTGATTTATTTGCATATGTATGATCCACTGCTCTTCATGGATCCCCTGCAAAATCTGAGGGATTACTATAGTTCCTTAAAGCATTCTTTCAGAGAAGCAATAAATATTAGTATTTATATATTCATTCACAAAAAAAAATACTTTCCTATTGTTGCATGATACAAATACTCTGCTTATTCACCCCTCTCTAACCATTGTACAGTCTGGTAGTCTGAAGGCATCTGATGTATTAGTTTCATCCTGTTTCCAGTGGGGATGTCCATAGCTGCAATCATTTCACAGACAAATGAATATACAGAACCATTAAAACATATTGAATACTCATGCATGTGTTTAACGCCAAGTATATGACTAATCTTTTTGACTCTAGAGGCAGCAAGGCACGCATCTTAAGCTGGTACTTAAGAATTTTGTTGAATGGAAATCAAAAATTATTAGTTCCTTTACTGAACTGTTGTATGGTGTAATTGTCACAGGGATTATGGTGCAGGGAGCAGGAGAGCAGGGCTGCAGTCACACTGTGCGCGCTCAGTGCAAACACCATGTAACAGTATGTCCTGCATGAACTGTTTGGACCACCTATAGTAATTGGTAGGGTAGACCCCAGAGNCGTGCAAGTGGCCGGGCTGGGAACCGATCAGACTGAGGTCATGGTAGGTTCTGCACGCGCGCCAGGTCCCGCAACTCGCTGGAAAATCAACAGTGAGTATGGGATCCCGCAAATTACGGACTGCGACTATGCAGAGGATCACTGTATATGATGCCTCCCATGAGTTGTCAAAGTTGACCTTATGCTGGGAATGAGAAAAGCTTGACTATATGGAAATTATGGAGAAAAAGAGGAATTTGGAGCTGGGGTACCCTGAAGGTAGAAGCAACACTGACATTTTTGTGCTTTATTTCACAGTAAGGAGCAACTTCCATCCCTGTATATAAGTCAGGGTGCAGCCTGGCCAGGGTTAAGCTGGCACTGTTGCTTCTGCTGGATCAATATATTTGTGGCGGGTGCTGCTATTGAATGGACTCAAATACCTTGTAAAACAGGGCAGATCTGAGCTGAAACAATTAAGGCATTGTCCGTCATTCACAACCCTTGGATCCTGGCATAACCAGGGAGCTAATGCTGCAAAGGCAGAACAAAGTTAGTTTTCTAGAGAAAAGTTACACCATAATTTACAGAGTAATTTTTACATGGTGAAGAGAAGGATTTTTCATAGAGTTCAAAGGCAAGGACCTGGATCTCATTCTGAAACTTTCTGTTTTTTATACCTGCCTCCATTTAAATGAAATAGGGGGACCCATTTGCAGCCAACAAAATTAGCTAAAAGCTACTCACATAAAGACAGAGATTTCATTGAAATCGAATCCATATATTATCTCATGGGAACAGTTGTGCAGAGTTAATTTACAGGTTAATAGGCTGTTATTGCAATTTTCATATCAAGCAATTAAAATTAATATTTTTATACCGATAAGGAAGATCACACTGCATAGGATTGTCAGCTTATTTTGTTCAATTATCTCCATCAAAGAGTATCTAGTACAAATTACTTTAGGCCAAGGTGGAAGAAGTTTGCCTGGAGAAAAAAAAAAACAACTCTTTGAAGTAAAAGGTAGATTTTTTATTAATTTTTGAATTAATGAAGTCTACTCCTTAACTTGTGAGATGTGTGTAAAGTATTTTCTGTCTAAATGTACTTTTAACAGTTTATCTGAACTGAAAAGCAGAGGTAAAATGAGATATTAATTATACATCAGATATGTTTTCCTGTAGATGTTGAATGCTCTCCATGGAGCATGTGTAATATGTTAAGCGGTTTGTGGAAACTCACAGAATATTCCTAGTTCTTTACTAGAAGAAGATCTTTACCATATTTGCAAAAATCTGATCTAGGAAAAACAATATAATTTCTCACAGGGAATTATCACAGTACCACAGTATCACAGTACTTATAAGGTTGGAAAAGACCTTGAAGATCGTCTAATGCAACCTATAATCCAAATAAAACTAACATCTAACATCTAGATCACATCATTCAGCACCTCCTCCAGCCTACCCTTGAACACCTCCAGGGATGGCGACACAACCACCTCTGTGGGCAACCCCTTCCAAAACCGGATCACTCTTTCAGTGATACCTGATAATGTATGAGCTAGAAAACATAACTTTCCTCTTGTAAAATGGAATGACTGTAATATATATCCTGCTCCAAATAGACACTGTCTTTTTTAGGTTATCATCATGTCAACCTGCACTTGTGAAAGCAATTTTGACCAAATTGTGAGCAATTTGGGACAAATTTAAAAGCAAAGGAGGCAGCTTTAGAATTTAGAAGAAGACATTAATTAGGCAGAGAGGATACTTTTTGTCTGTTTGAAGAAGCCAAAGTGCTAAGCAAATCCCCATTATCCGTGATACTCTGCTGGATAAATGCCTCTGTATTTTACAACAGCAAAACAACTGCATTGAACTACTTTGAGGAATTTACTAGATTAGAGAAATGCAAAGTTTCTGACTTGGCATTGTTTCTGTATGATGAAATCTCCAAGTCTGCTGGTGTGGACCTCTTCTTTTAGGCTGACGACACCAGAACGAGAGGGCACGGCCTCAAGCTACGCCAGGGGAGGTTTAAACTTAATGTTAGGAAGCGGTTTTTCACAGAGAGAGTGATTGCACATTGGAATGGACTGCCCAGGGAAGTGGTGGAGTCGCTGTCCCTGGAGGTGTTTAAGAGAAGACTGGATGAGGAGCTTAGTGACATGGTCTAACTGGGGGGTGTAGGGCTGGATGATCCTGTGGGTCCCTTCCGGCTCGGAGTGGCCTGCTAGACTGTGAGGGAACTAGGTTTGTGTTTATTGCCGGGATGTGCTTTTGGTCTCTGTACAGGAGTTAGATGGTGAGTTGGACTAGATGATCCTTATGGGTCCCTTCCAACTCATAATATTCTGTGAATTCTGTGAATTCTCTAGGGTGACTGATCTGGTAGAAGAGCTCGTAATTGTCATTGTTCTGGAAAAGTTTTACTGAAAAGGGTGAGTTGATTTTGACTGCATTCAGTCATCAGTCATGGTCCACACTGGGAATTCTGACTTGGGAATGTACTTCATGGTGATGAGATCTTGATGTTTCTGTGTCTTCATGGATCTACAGCACAGATTTGGAGGACAGCAAGAGGGAGTCAGTTTCTGACACTCCTGTTCACAGGCCTTCGGACAGTCTTTGGATTTATGGGACACATGGCTTCAACATCCCACATGTCAGTAAAACTTTTCATCTTTGAGAAAACACCTGTGTCTTATGTTAAATCTTTAAGACCTGTGGAGGTTTTGACGTATGCGTAAATAATGGTTTACTTTGAAAGGTATAAAAAATGACTTTGCAGCACAGCCTTCCCAGTCCTTGGCATATATTCACTGAGTGGGGCAACATAAATAAGAAAGTAGCAAAAGTCTTTGTTGATTTCAGTCATTCTAAGATAGGAAATTCTTGGTAAAATTAATCCCCTGGGATATGATTCAAAGACTCAGATGTGAAATGCACCTGTTTTTAGAGAATTCTGAGCCCAGCCCATGCCAAGCAAAATTAATTGGAAAGCTGGACTAAGCACTGCTAATTTAAAGCACATGCTACATTATTCACTGGTATGGGAGAGGAACATAAAGGAATGGACTTCCTAGTCCCAGTGAAGTTGTGTTCGAATTTCACAGAGTACTTTGGGGTTGTGCTATACACAAGTAGTGGCTTTCCCTCATCCCCAAAGCCCAGCTCAAGACCTGTGCTTTTCTCATTTCTCACATCAAACTCACTTTGACAGTGTAAATTGTAGGTTTATTTTTAGACAGGGTTTTGCCAGAGGCATATGATGGTGCTGAGAAGGATGCACTGTCTTCTGCTCCGTCTCAAGAGCACACGAGAAGCACGAAGGAGTACTTCTTGCTGTCAGCAAGTGACACTTTGCCTTTTACACTGAAGTTTTTAATTAAAATGAGCATTTCTGGTCTGAATATTGGCAGTAACAGGACTGCTGAAATGTGACAACATTTATGACTACAGTAGTAAGGAGTTCACTGTCTGTGATCGTAAAACAGATTCCAGTCTTGATTTGATATCGATTTAACAGTCACCATACATTTGCCCTTTAATATGAAGCAAAATATGTCAGATCAAAGCATTGGCAATATTCTTCCTCTGGGTTTCTCCATGGGCATTACCTCTGATTCTTCCAAGCAGTGATGTCTGGCAGAAAGCAGACTTCAGACTTTTGTCCTGTAACATCACTATTCTGGAGCAGCACTTCTTGATATCTTGCACTGCCTTGTACAGTGTATTTGCCTGATCAGTGTTTTGTCCCTAACATGGGCAAATATGCCAGGAAATCTCCTAGAAAATCTTCTGGTACAGTAATTACCGAAGAGTGGAAAATCTAGTTTTCATGTTTTTCTGCAGACACTGATAATTTTTAGTGCTGTGCTCAACCCTTCCTTTTCAGGCGTCCCTATTCTAATGGCTTTAGTCTATTCTTGCAAGTCTCATTTATTTTCTTGCTTCTTTTTGGCACTGGTGATACAGTTGGGTCTCCTATACCACGGAACCATGGTCTTAGTCATCTCCTGCAAAACCCACCTTCTGTGTTGATTGGCAGCTCATTAATATGCAAATTTGCCCCGCACCATCACACTGTCCCCTGGCACTCCGGCGCTGTTTTGGCACTACCCTGCTGTACTTTGGTGTTTGTGTCGGTGTTTCCCAGTGCCCAAGGCCACCCTACGCCAGTAAAAAAAACCTTTTCCACTCAGCTGGGGACAATGGTGTGGGGCAGAGTCATTTGAGAAAGTCTCCAACTCCACATCTAACCTGAGAGTGTAAATCTCTCATAACTGCACAAAGCCTCCTCTTTTGGAGTGGGGCAGGTGCCCAACTGTGCCCGGAGTGGAACTGCTGCCGTGCCCGCTCCGCCGGGAGTGGGGGGGCTGCTGCCTCGCCCGCTCCGCCAGGAGCGGGCCAGCCGCCACCCCGGCTGTGTGGGTTGATTTGCATATTCATGACTGCCTAATTGAATATTCACCTGTGTCAGGTCGCACATGCACGGTTGCAAAAAGAAGCCTCTTTAAACACTGAAAAATCATGCTGCTAAGATGCAAAGCTGCAATGAGGGGCGTGAAGTGCAAGAGGGCTGACTGTGCAACATATGACCTCTGATTTTTCTGTCTTCTGCTCCCATGTTTCTGATATTCATTAAGAAGATGTTAACTTTCCCAGCTCTGCTTTTCCCCTTAGTGAGCTACACTCAGAGACTCACATTAATGTCTCTTTTAATGGAAGTTTCTTATTCCCATACATGAATTTAAGCTTCAGTTTATTTATATCTGGCTTTAGCTGTAATTCTCCTACCATCTTTTGCTCCTTTATTTAAAAAAGTGACCAAAACCATGCAATATGTTTTGGGTTCTGAAACAGCAGGAGGGACCTGGTCTTTTCAGAAGAACATTCAATCCCATGAGAACTCTAGAATTACATTTTAGACAACTATGTCTAAACAGCAGTATGTATATAAAACTTTTCTTTCAATATGAACTCCAAGCCTAAATCCTTACTTAGCAGTAAAGATAGAGGCAACACTTGATCTAACATAGAGCTTGAATATCTTCTCTCTTCTTTTCTCTGAGAGGTTTTGGTGGAGTTGAGGAAGAAAGGATAATTTCTTTTCATCGTAAAGATGTGGCAGTTGGGAAAATTTGTATTCATACTGTATGGTGCAACTGTTGGGATGGGGAGCCTCCTGGGATATGTGATACACTTTGAATGTTTTTTATTTTAGTTTTTCTTTAAATATCAAGGCTGCTGATAATACAAGATAATATTATAGTACACCTATAATAGAAATGGACGTAAACAGATGCACTAACAACTTGCTTGTCTTCTTAGACTTATCTTCCTCTTGCATATGTCCATCCTTGCTACAGCTTCCTTTTGTTTATCACAGTGAACTAGGACTAACTGGATTGGACATTTTAAATCCAGACTTGGTCAGTAATGCTGGCTTTCTGAATGCAAAAGGCATTGCCTCTGGATCAGCATACAGAAGCTCATGGGTGACAGATGCGCAAACACCACTTTGGTCCTCTGCTTATTCTCCTTGTGATGTCATAGGTGCAAGCAGCTGTTTTGTGGTATTTTCCTGCAATATGTGATCTTGGAAGTGAAGTTAACTTTAGATGCTTTGTGAAAATTGGTTGATTTTTACTGGTCATGGTGGAAAAAATGGAAATAGCAAAGAAGCAATACAATAAGAGACAGACAGGAACTGTAGTTTGTAAAATTATTTCTACATTAATTCTCCCTGCTGTTAAGACTGCAGAAAAATTGATGGTGGTTGCACTACGGCAGTTTCAACCACTGAGATCAGTGTGTTTGCTCCTGTGGCTTAAGACCTTTACTTCCTCACCGCTTTTGGTGACATTTTCTTGTGCAGTTCTTCATGACACTTGCTCATGTCCAGCCCACAGGCATTGCTGTTGGAACTAGGTGTCAAATTTCTACCCAGGCAAGGTTTAAATCCACTGAGGTGAATCAGACTTCTGTTTTTAGATCCTGGTGTCCTGAAGTGATACTTAACCACCACTCTCTGAAAGCAAACCAGGCATCAATTGATGCTTCCACATCAACTACATATTCCCCAGCCAGTGAATAACTTCAATTTTGTCCTGTGATTACCCAAAAGTAGTCTACCCAAAAGCACTGGTACTTCCATCATCTTGGATGATGACAGCCCATGATTTACATGCAGAAATGTGGTTCTGAGTGATCTCACAACCTGCTGAAAATAAAGGTTTAATGATCAAATTATATATTCTCTCTCTGTGATAGAAAATAAGGCAACTGACTTGGCTATCAGACAGATTACATAAGCCCAAGTTAAGTGGTGGAATAAAAATGAGTGATATTCCTTCTTGACTTAAATACAGCACTAAGTAGGATGCCCATGAATTCAGCATAAAGCAATTTCCTCCTCTTTGGTAACAGCTAGGGGGCATTCCAAATGCAAATAGAGTAATCTTTGCATTTTTAATATTTCTTTCATACATAATTCACTGCCTCAGTTTAGCAACGTTATTGCTACCTCTTCCATGCATTTAAATTATTTTGCACCTCTGAACTTACATATTAACTTTAATGTCAGCTCTTAAAGTGTATTTTGTAAGGGCGAATTTGTGTTCATGCCTCTTGAAATTCACAGATTGCACAAATGTGCATTCAGGCACAAATACACTGTGTAGTTTAACCTGTATCATTTCACAGGAGTGGGGGGGTTTCAGTAACTGCACACCCACAAGGTTATACCAAAGCTCCAAAAATTAAAAAAACAAATGGGAGCAAACCAAGAGCAATGAGGATTAGAATATCACATTTGTCTGATGTCCTGTCTGCATATATAGCCACAAGCATAATGAAGATTCTAGCTGATCAATAGGAAACAATTCTTTTTTAAAGGAGCTTTCAAAAGAACTGAAATTATGGATGAAAAATGATGTCTGCAATGGAAGGAATCCCTCCCCTTGCTAATGTGGAATTAATTAATGCATTCCTTAAAGCCAGGAATCATGAGATTATTCTGAGTGAGATTTATTTCATTGCATGTTTCAGAAGAGAGAAGTGATGGTGGCCATCTTCTGTGGCCATAACTGTGCCTGAGAAATTCTTCACTGCAGAGGAATGGAGACGAAGATTTGCAGCATCTTGCTTGATTCATCAAACTTTCTCAATTACAAGATGACATTGTCAACAACTGCTTGAAACCACAAATCTCGAGGACATGATAAGGTGATGGCTTTGCTCATCTTTGCTCCAGCTGTTTGTATGGGCACAGATCTGTCTCTTATTTGCTCCATATAGGAACTGGTGCCAGAAACATCCCATCTATTTGTCCCACCCCTCCTGCAGCCCATCACAGCAGGTAGACAAGGACCCAGTTGTGCTCCTTCCGACACCTGTCCTGTATGACAATCTGAGATGGAGAGTAAACAGGGTCTTCTCATCTCCTGCTCCATCTCATCCCTACCAGACCAGTATGGTAACATAGTAAAATATATGACTACCTGTACCAAGTGTTTCCCTGGCTCTAAGTGTGACAAAACTGAACCTGGACTGAGTTAACTACAGTATTTTGAGTGTTAACAACTGAACAGTCAGCATGACTGCTACTTAGGTTATAAACTGTGCTTTCTAACTTAAACACACTATAAACAAATGATATAGTGGAATTCTCTCTTGGTTTGATTCTGCTGACTGTTTCTCAAAACAACCGAAAATCAAGACTGCTGCCTCTTGCATTGCACTTGATAATAGATGTCCTATATCTAGCCCTAATTTTCCATCAATTTATGCCAATATAAGCCCAATGGGATTATGGAAAATTCAACCACAGAATTCACAGTTTTTGTGTACTTTACCCAGCTGCTGTAGCTCTGCAAAGCCAGTGTAGAGGCTACAATAGGGATGACAGTCACAGGAATGGTGCAAAAGCCTAAAAGGGTTTCATGGTTGCAGATGAATGTCACACACCGAAGCTGGTGAGTGCTGTTACTTAAAGAGACTGCTTCTGAGCTGACAATCAGACAATCAGGCTGGCAGTCAGGAGTTTAGAGCCCAGTCCTGCATCTTTTCCACTGAATGGATGGTGGGGCTGATCTTCAGTTTGATTTCTCTCCTCTCATCTGAAATAGTTACTACTGATGAAGTTATAGTGGGAAACAAAATGAGTTCAGGGTTTATACTGATGTTATTGGTTGCACTGTGAGAGAAGAACTGACTTGCAGACTGGACAGACATGAGAAGTCACTAAGACGATGGGATCAGGGCTCTGCAAAGCTGGTCTACTTGAGACTAGAACTTGGGACATATATGGAAATGAAATGGGGAACCACAACTGTAGCAATGCAAACAGCTCAGGGTGCAGTCCAAGATCCACCAGGGAGACTGCTGGGGCTGCCCATGTTCCCATCCTTCTGCAGTGTATTACTGCACTTGAAGTGGGATGCTGTCACTGGCCCTGCAACCATTCCAAGTCCATTTCCAGATATATGAAATATGTTCATTTTGATCATCTCAAGGACCCCTGCCATTTGACTGTGCCTGCAGCTGTTCACCCTATTTGATGCAATAGGTAGGACAGTGGGTGTTCCGCAAAGGAATACCTGACTTGAGCCTAATGTTTTTGTTTGCTGGACAAACCAAATGAAGAATTCAACTTGGATTGAATCAGAAGTTACTGTTATTACTTTAAATGACGAAACAACCTCTGCCCTAATATAATAGATTCATTTAACACAAAATGTCCAACCTTAGATGCAAAAAGAACAGCTTAACAATATTGAAGTAGTTAGTTTTGTGGCCCTTGTAAGAGAAACTCTTGGGCTAGATTCATGCTTACTGCTCAGTCCGTAGCCTAGTGGTTAGAACACTCACCTAAAATGGGAAATCCAAATTCAGATCTTCTGCTCCTCTCACTGAAGGCAGTCACAGTTTGCTGTCCCCAAGGAAAGGTTTCACTACCTGTAGTGCTATAAGACATGGAGATAAAGGACTATATGCCATTTGGAGCAGCTGAGAAGAGTGGAGGTGCATGACTGGTGTCTTTAGTTGGTGCTACTCTCTTTGAATAAATTCTTGAAAACAATCCTTGTCTTTCACCACCAGGGAAATAAGTTGCCTGTCAACCCAAGGAGTTGTTTGCTAATATATTTAGAGATATATCTTTTAATATATGCACTGTATAAGAACAAAATTGTGCAGCTGAAGATTCTTGTGAAAACCTGGAAAAATCACTCAAACTTGTTGTTGGAACTGGTTAAAAATACTTCACCCGGCTTTGTTAGAGTTTTGAGGATAAATTGGTAGTGTGAACAATACTCAATGCAAGCAACAGTGCGTTCTTATTTGGCATGTTCTTTTGTGGCCTGTAACATGGCATATGTGTCTTATTTTACTAATAGCCAATGTGTTGAGTCACAGAAAATCTTGTATTTATGCAGCTGTTAAGTCCTTCTCTGCCCATGTCTCTTCATTTCCCACTGCTCTAGAAAAAGGTGGAATTATTTTAGAGTGACCTACTCAGGCACCATCTTGCCTCCTATTGATTTCCTGATCCTGCTGTTGTTCATTACATTAAAGGTTATTTTTTAAATGAAGCACTGTGGGCAGGGAGAAATAACTTTTACCTTCTGTTCTAATTGATGAATGATGTGTTAACTAATCAGAAAGCTTTTCTATAGCCTCCGTTAAAACAACAGATGTATGTGGCTTGGGAGAGATTTGTTGAACAGCTTCAACCTTTAAGTACAGAGGATAAATGGGTGGTGACATCATTATATCTTGACAAATAGAAATTATATAATTCTCTTTTTTTCATTACTGATGGTTGATTTATTTCTATGGCTTTCATTTTCATGAGGTCCATTTATTGTCTCTAAAGTTAAAACCTTTAAAAATTGTAATATATATGTGACTAGACTTGTTATAATAATTTGCACATGATCTCCAGCATGTTGTCTTCTGAGGTTTTCTCCTGAAAGTTACTTTTAATAGAAAATTACTGTAGTGTGCAGTATCATAACACAAAAAGAAATATTTGAAATTCACACAAGTTCATTTTTCAGCTAGCCACAAAACCAGCACATAAGGTGTCAGGGGACACTTGATGTGGTTATAGAGCATCTCCATTGTTTGCTGAAGGATTTTTTTTTTGCAGTGAACTTGAAGCCTTAAAAGAGAGATAGTGGTTCTGCACAGCAGTTCTGAGTCATAATAAACAAGATGTTCCCCTCTCAACCATTTCTCCCCAGTACATTTTGAGCTCGTACTGTGTTTGATTGCATTTTTCATATAGTCACAGAGATGGATCAGAATTTCCCTGAAAATTTCAGTTATTACTGAAGATTGCATTTTTTTTCTACTTTTACTGCAGCTTGCAAATCAGAAGGCAAAAATAAAGTGTGCATCTGTTCGAACAATCTATTTCCCCCAAACAGATTAAAATGACAGAATAAATCTTGGATGTTCTTGGAAGAGTTTTGAATGAATTACAAGAGATGAAAACAAGGCGAGTTTTGCTTGGCTAGGATTTCAGTGGGGGAATTAACCTGATGCTGTGTCAGGATAAAGTTTGCAAGATAAAATAGAGATCACTAGCATGTACTACAGTAATATAAACAGAAGATTAAGGGTGACATTTCTGCCAGAAGGACTTTATGTACAGTGAGGAAAAAAGAGATCAAGGTTAGTTAGAAAAGAAAGTGAGGAAGATAAAATTCATATAGAAGACCTCATGGGTGTGAGCAGGGTTTCCCAGTCCATGGCCACAGTTTGGGAAGCAAGGGCTGATTAAGTGTTCATCCTTGTACCCTGGAGTAGGGGCAGGCAAGACACAGGTAAGATGTGCTGGCAAGTTCTCTCCTTCTTCAGATTCCAGGCAGGAGCTTTTAGGCTGAAAATCTCCCATATAAGAAAACCTTAAAAAAAGAGAGACCCTGAACATGTGAGCTGATTCTCAGAAAAGCTGATGAGCTAATCCCAGCATGAAATCCATTTTGAAGGGATACATGGTTCAGGAAAAAACTGGTGGCTGCCTCTGCTAATTATGTCACCAGCATCACTGTTGCTCCTGCCAGGAGTGATAATAAGAAAATAATAGTTCAGTACTCCTGTTTGGGGGATGCTTTACTGAAATTTAATGTGAGTAACTGTCTGTGGATGGTTTTAGTGTTCCTCCTACTCTCAGAGAGACTTTAAAATTACATATTATCCTAAGTAAGTACAAGAAAAGAAACGAAGATGCAATTCAATGTAAATATAGAAAATTTAAGTGCTTTCAGTAAGCTACAACTAAATTCACTTTTGAAAAACCAGTGCTTAACTTCACAAGATGCAATGAATTTATTTCAGGAACAGCAGTGAAAAAATTAGTGGTGTTTTTACAAGAGAACTGGGAGCAGATGATCATTCGAGTCCCTTCTGGCCCTAAAATCTGTAAATCTAGGAAATGATGCCTCATTTCACGATCTGAGTCATTAAAAATGCACTTTCATTGTTGAAGTAATCACATTTCTTGAAAATGTGGCTACTATCTGCTAAGATGATATACCAGATTATCAGTATTTTATTGAAATTCATGAAAAGAACAGTGTTTGTTACCAGAATTCTTCTTTTTTATTATTTCCACAAGCACATTAGAACTCTAAAATATAGAAAACCACTCAGTGTTATATTATAAAAAGTGGCCAAAGTACATCTTTTTGTGACTTCCCTTCCTCATAAGAGCAAGGAAGGCATGGAATGCTCACAAAAAGGGAGAGGTGTGTTTGAGGATCATGGTAACCTGTATACACCTGAATAACATGTAGAGAAAGAATTTAGTGGAGGGAGAAGGAGAAGAAAGGTGCTAAGCATTAGCTAGTACTTTTAAATTATCTTAGATACGTTTCAAAATACTTCTCAATGTTTTTTTCAGTACTGGGTTCATTCCCATGCATACAACTTTCTAATTTGAGTTCATCTCTTTGCCCTCCACCCAATGAAGAGACCTTGAAGCACAGCTGGATTTCAAACAAGGATGTATCCTAACCTTATGGATCCTACTGGGCCATACTGTTCTTTTCTATTGCATCCTTTTTCCTTTTGATGGGAGAGACTGTAAGGTTCTCTTAAAGCCTCAGGAACAACTTACAAAGATACTGCTCAATTCCTTCATGATATAAGTGTGTGTTTACAACAGAAGACATAGGCAGGCATTATCTTTAGTTTTCTCTCTTTCAGTGCCAAATCCAAGGAAGAGGGACCAGTTTAAACTGAACTTCTTGACAGTGCTGTAAAACATCATCAATGAAACACAGGTAATGAACCTCCCAGTGCGCTCCAGTGTTGGTACTGCAAACTAGCATTTACCTTCCCATGCACGAGGCTGTAGTGGCAGGAAACTCTTCCTCATAGGGGCACCACTGGGTAAATAGTAAGCTCAACAAGAGAGGATAAATAAAGGAAGAAAGCAATTATTCATACTGAATGACTACAAGGTAGGACTGAAGTAAATGAAACAATTTGCTTGAGAAAGGGGTTCAGTAGAAACTTCTGGCTTTGATGAGCTGGCTCTCCAAAGAACTGGATATACTTTAGCAGTATCATTTCTGATTTATCTGCTGTTGCTAGATAGATTTTCTTCTAGAGGGAAGAGCAGAATTCTCTTTATTTAATGTACCATGTCTGGAATGTGGACTAGATTCAACTACATGTCGCTTATAATTATTTATGTAACTTATTAATCATTGGCCTGTCATTCAGCTGTTTATAAAACACAAAAGAACACTTGGAGCCTGAAAAATTACATTTTTCCTCCCCTGCCTCTCCCCAAAGGCATCTTTGCACTTCTGAGTAGACTTCCATTTAAATGAAAATCTCTTGTCCAGTCTAAGTAACAAGGAACTCTTAATGATAATTTGAAGAACACGTTTGCACTTTGTGCTTGGCAATTGAAATATTTGCTTTAAGGTGCTGTAAAACCTTCTTTTCTGTCCAATGTCCTTGGCTCTTCATTTAGGTTTTTTTCATGAGTAGGATCCTCCTCTTGCCTATTCAGCAACTTGTTTTCCCCATATTTCCATATTTGGAAAATCACAGCATCTCTTGAATTGTTACCTATGTATTGTGCCTGCTTGAAATTGTCCAATGCATACAAAACTTAAGATGCTTATACGTGCTCACACCTATTCACACCCGTGTTTCACACATCTCATTTCCCTAGCATTCCCCTCTGTGAAGAGTTGTGTGTTGCTGTGCAGCTCTCTCCTGAGCTCCTGTGCAGGATAGCTCACAGCTTGTCTTTTAGGGGAAGGTGCCATGCCAGCTCATAAAGACCAGCATCCAGGTTTATAAATGGCACACAGAAGAGCAGTGAGTCCATTCAGCCGAATTACATTTAAAATTTGATTATGAATGGCATCTTTGAGGCAGGCTATTCATCATTCGACATTCTATGTGGGTCTCAATGTCTTGAAGCTTCATAAAGGCAATTCATTAAACAACTTCAGCTATTCCAGGAGGCAACTCAGTGGGCTGGTGAAAACCAGTGGCTGGCCCCCCACTGCTGGCCATGGCATTCCTGCATTATTGTGTCGGGCTGCAGTATATTAGCAAGATGCTTGTCTTTTTGGTGCCTCAGTTCAGCCAGTGGTGTAAAGGTTTTATCAGTGCGTTTACCTGCCTTCTTGCTCATTTGGTGGGCTGACTAGCAATGTTTCCAATGAAAATCATAAAAGGTTCCACATTAATCCATGCCACAATTTGCTTTGTTTGCTTTTACCATTAAAATTACTTGTTTCCCCCAAAAATCTGCCATCTCTCACTAGTCACTTTTTACATTTTTTTGTCCAACGGTTGAACAAACACCCATTGCCTGACTAATCCTATTTCTCATTATCAACCCTTGAGGAAGTTGCAAAGTCCCTGGCTGATTTTCAGGGATTCCAGGGCTCACCCTTTAACCTTGCCCTCACTGCAGCCACTGATGACATCAGGAGATTTTTCCTTCCTAGGGGTTTCCTTGTCCTAAAAAAAAAAAAAA
>WEKX01008483.1:147607-225384 GCA_013390025.1 Pitta sordida | reverse complement strand
TTTGCCAAAAAAAAAAAAAAAAAAAAATTAAAAAAAAAAAAAATCAATTCTGTTTGCCCCATACTGCCATAATCTACAGGATGTAGCATGGAACTGTTACATCCATGGAGAGAGATGCAGAGAGATGAGACATTGCCTAGGTGGATGTGGGTGGCTGAGGGGCACTTCTTTGTGCTCTGTGTGTAATGATATTGTGGTATCATTGGGTATCTTTGTCTGCACTTGACAAAGAAAAGGGGCAGACCTTGGGTGACAGCTGGGACGTACAGCTGTGAGGCGCAAGCCAGTGTCTGAGTTGCCAGTTGCAAATGATTTTTGTGTTTTCATAATCCTTGTGAGTAATATCCTGTCAAAGTCTCATCAAAAGTTATTAGTCCCCCCATAAACTGGTACTTCAATATGTAAACTTGCCTTGTAATTAATTTTATGAGCTATGCCCCTGGCACCATGGAGCTCTTATTTCATTTTAGGAGCATAATTGATTAGGCTTCCTGTAGCTGTGATGTAGACCAAGGATGTCGCCACCAAACAAGGAGTAATTTGTGACAGCTCATTTGTGAGGAGATATCTACTGTTTGCCAGCATTGAGCATACGCATAAGGAAAAAATATTTTGTATTGCTAATGCTGTGCACTGCTTGAAGGTAAAAAAGCAAAAGGAAAAACAAAGAAATTATCTAATTATACAGACAGATTAGTACAGTTAATTATTATGTATTTGTAAAGCAGCTTTTATTCTCCATTGAAAAGGTTTTTGTTCTCCACTGAATTCCTTTGAAGACGTTTGCCTAAGTTTAGCATCAGATGACATTCCCGTCCAGGCAACAAATTTTGCATTGCTAAAATTTCCTTCTGTTTCAATTGTATAAGACACTTTACTTCCCACAAAAATGGCACAATGAAGTCTCTCTTTCAGATATGCCTTTTAACAAAGTCCATCTTGATGCCAATGGTTTAGTAATAGGTTTTCCCTTATTTTTGCTCCTTGTTTAATATTTGAGTGAATGTTACCTGTGAGAAATATGTTGGACACTCAGGCTGTATTAGCTTAATTTATGGCTTGCATAAATGAGGCAATATTTCCTGTGGGTAAGGTCAAAAGGGCATTGTTTTCTATTAATTAAAAATAGACCCGTATGGGACAATGCACGAAAGTAATAAAGACATAACGCGTATTTGTGTGGCCATGAAGAAAAGGAGTAGGGTTATTCATAGACCACTAATGATAGCTGCAGTAGCTCGTTCTCTGACCCTGACAACTGAAGCAAAAAAAGAAAAGATATTATTTTATTTTTTCCATACTTGCTTATGCAAGCTAGAGAAGTGAGCTCAATGTCCAAGAGAGACTAGTCCTAGGTTGCTGCAGTCCCTTAAAGCCTGTAAGCACAAAGTTGAAGCTAAAAGTATTTGGTGCTTGCTTTTATGGCTGAATTTAATAGGACCTCTGTCTGAAATTAAAAAAAAAGGTGAAACCTCAAATCTAGATGTTTTAAAAATAAAACTAAGAGTATATCAGAGGGAGTCAGAAGAAATGAAAAATTTTTCCCTCCAAAACCGCAACAGAATGATAAATTACTTTTGCCTTTCTGAAGCCAAGGTAGAAAACCTCTACTCACCTCTATTATCTACTTCTGGTCTCTAAAGATGCATTACCATATTAATTCATTGCGTTATACAATTTGAGCAACTAAATGAGTTTACCTTATGCCCTCTTAATAGGATTTTTTCCTAATGCTAACTTTAAGTGATACATTTTAGGGGATACTTGAAGCAGAATGCATCACGAAAATTTATTTAAACTCAATTTTCTTTACAAATTATGACTTAACCCTTCTTTATGAAGCAAGTGTAGGAAAGACCCAGCCCCTCTGTGGATGAAACATCTTTCAGTTTTGCGAATGCTGACATCTCCCAAATAACATGAGATTTTACAGGGACTCGGAAGGTGAAGAAGGACTATTTGTGTAAAAAGACAACCATAGCATCACAAGGAAAATGACATGCATGATGAGTTATGATGGTTACAGCCCATTGGAATGGATGAAGTGGTGCTGTGGCACACATCATTCCCAGCATGTGTCAGGGTAGTCAAATGGCTGCACCATGAATGGGCTTGCTGGGCAGCAGCTACTGGACACTGGGCTTGGGCCAAATGCCAGCCTGTGGTGCAAAACATCAGGAAACATTGAGATTATGGGACAGGATCCAAAATAAAGCTCAGTTTTGACAACATAGTTCCTATGAAGACAGGAATTTTATATCCTATGGCTGTGATACCAACAGGGACTATCCATCCATGCACTGCTAATAGTTTTTTTTGTACATACATGTGCATTTCTTTGTACACGTGAATGCATACAAAAGTATGCTGATGAGCAGCTTATAAACAGGAAGAGAAACATGATGTGTGACCTCATTTCTTTGTTCATTCCCATTACCCAAGAGACTCAGAGGTGACCTGATTGCTGTTTACAACTACCTGAGGGGAGGTTGCAGTCGGGTGGGTGTGAATCTCTTTTCTCAGGCTGACGACACCAGAACAAGAGGGCATGGCCTTAAGCTACTCATGGGGAGGTTTAGGCTGGATGTTAGGAAGAGGTTTTTCACAGAGAGAGTGATCTCCCACTGTATTGGTCTGCCCAGGGAGGTGGTGGAATCGCCATCCCTGGAAGTGTTTAAGAAAAGACTCGATGAGGAGCTCAGTGACATGGTCTAGATGGTGGGAGGCTTGGATGGAAGGAGCATGTTGCCCGTGGTTCCACGCTTGTGGGTCTGATCCCTGGGTGGACGTTTGCCTGGGAGTTGGACTAGATGATCCTGTGGGTCCCTTCCAGCACAGAATAACCTGTGAACCTGTGACTGAGGAATTCATATCTCATGGAATTGTCCCAGGATTTATGAACTGATGAGCACACCAAATACAAATGCGTCCTTGTGTCACACTCACAAATGTTTCAAGGAGTGAGAAGCCTGATTATAGGCTCCTGATGCAGCTGGTCCCCAGTTCTGCTTATTCTGATTCCTGGACTTCCTGGGGATCAGGAAGATTTCTGTGCATATGGAACACTTTTCAAATATTCCAGTTCTACAAGAGGTGAGTGTTTATCAAAATGACCGTTGTGCAGCTCCTCTCTGTTCTTTGGGGCATCATTCAACAAAGCCTTTGGGTACATTCTTTAGCTGAAGCATATACTTCTGTATTTTCCTGAAATATTTGGGATGGATGTAATTTCATTAAATAAGTTCCCATTTGAGTCATCCGTGGGAAAAACAAAGACAATACTGTATCTAAATTTTGAACACAAGCATTTTGCAAACAACCTGAAAATCACTAATTCTTTGTAATTATCAACAAATTCTGATCTGATAGCTAAACAAGTTTCACCTCACGGGCAGGACTACAGGTTTGCATTCAGTAGAACTACTCTCACATGTGAAGTTAAGCAACTGTGTGAAGTTTTCAGGCTTGGGCCTGAAACTTTTGTCCATGAATGATTGAAACTTCAATATTATGGGCAGGATTATCTTACTGTTGCAAAACTCCAGTAATACATACTATAAATATAATTGTTCTGCTTCAGATTCCTAAAATATAACAGCAAGATCAACCCAGCTCCTTTGGTTGGCTCTCTGGGTCGCTTACCACTGATGGGGTTTTAGATTTTTTCATTTTAGAAATCAAGTATTAACTATTTGCAATGACTGATAGAAGTAACACTAACTTACTGCCAACTGGAAATCAGTTCCTATTTGACCTCCTGATATGTACTAATCTCTTTTCAACTTTAAAGGGAATTTCATCCCAACTTCATGGCATTGACATAAAAAGTACGTATCTTCATCTGACATTTTCCATGGCAAGTACATGATCAACAGAGTCTTATGTTCAGCAGCTTTAATTTAATAGGTTTATGCCTGTGCTAGATATGGTAGTCATTTAAACTGACCTTGCTTTATTTGAATTTTTGCTCAGATTTGCACAAGTACAAATGACCTAATCTTCCAAAATAGTTTCTAATCGACATAAGCAAACAGTCCAAAGAGGCAGTTATGTTAAAGAAATGCTTTTAAGCAAAAAATGGGTCTATAAATAAACCAGTACTTCCTAATCACAGGTTCAAAATGGGTTATTTTTTCTTTTTTAATAAAAAAAAAAGTTAAACTCAATGAATTTTAATGTTCCTGAAAGTGAGGGGGCAAGACTGCTTTGCAAAAATGAGTACAGCAAAATCAGAAACTGCACCAGCTTTTTGCCAAAGTTCAACAAGCATAGCTGCCTCTGACCACCACCAACTCTGACTTTTCAGGTCTGCAGAGATCAGCAAGAAATTATATGCNATACCACCCTATGTATACTTGTGTCTTTTTTAGTTTTTTATTGCCAATGCTCTGGAATCCCATTATTTATTTGGATTCATGCCAAATTTTCTCAATAAAGGAAGCACATAGGGAAATATTTGTTGGAAAATATGTCTTAAGGGGAACTTTTATCCACCCTTGGTTTTTGAGGAAAAAAACGACCGTTAACAATTGGAAAGATATTATTTAGGGCATATACTATAGTTGTGTCAAGGAGCATGAGAAGAAAAGCAATAGATGAAGCTTGGTACTGGAGAGATAAATGTAGATAAATTATTTTCTCACAGTGAATAAATCAAGTCTGCATAGCTAAAGGTAATGGATAGTGGCACAGTAGCACATAGGTATGAGCAGAGCCTCAATCTAGGAAAAATAAGGTAGGTGAAAAGGCAAAAATCACTTGACATGAGGACAAATAATACTGTTAAATGAAGAGAGGAAGAACAGCATGACAGAAGTGAAAGCTGGTTAAAAATAACTATCTGTGGAAAGAAGACAAAGAGAAGCATTAATGGACAGTGTATAACATCATAGAGATGAGGGGGAAAAGAGGATCTTAAAATAAACCTGAAGAAGTGCAGGAAGGCAGAAACACGGAAGTGCTAAATCTGAGCATGAACACAAACTCCACATACTCACTCCTCCTCAGATGTCTGCTTTGCTCTGGCTTGTTTACAAGTGCATGGATTGGGTTGTATCTCAAGCAGGGAGGGGACCCCCACACGTGAGGGACCAGCACTGGACACCTGTGGAAAGATGATGAGGAACAGTTTTGCTGGGGGAGAGATGTGTGTGTGTGTGAAAACCTTTATGAAAAGATCTTGCGGTCTGAAGGAGAAATTATAATCTGCTGAAAAAATTAAAAGAAATCAGATACTGTCCCTGTGCATCTCAGAAGAAGGATGCTGATCAATATTCACTGGCACATTCTAATGTTAATGACATTTCTTTGACTGAAGTCAAAAATAGAGGTAGTTTTGCAGAAGTCAAGTCATCACTCTGTGACAGTTATGAAAACCAGGAGCTGCTCCACTGAAGCAAAGAGGTTGTTACCAAAATAAAACAGTTAGAACAGAAAATCTCAAGTTTGGATCTGAGATTTTGTGCTGCTCCACTGTATTTTTATGGAAGACTGTAAACCATTCCAAGATCTGAGACTTTATGAAGGCAGAAAATTGTCTTTATATTCATAAACTGATGACTTTTTGCCAGTTAAAACCTCCTAGGTCTTTTCTAGTGATCATTCCCATATTCTGGAAGTCAATTGAGTTACTTCATGGTTCTTGCCTGCATCAGAATGTCAGGCTGCACCCCACCATTGACTCCTGGAGCTGGACTGTAGGTGGAAATGCAAATGCTGTTTGTAGTCAGCCTTTTGATTGGCTGACAGCATCCTGAGCTGCACTATCTCTTTTACTGAGGAATACAAATGTTTGCAAATTAAATGTCAAGATGTCACTTACATGCACATTTTGTGAGGTTTGTGATCCTCGGGTGGGCTGCTGGCTTCCTGTACATGGCACAAGTCTAAGCTAGCTGACAGATGACAAGTTGCTTTGTCTAGAGGTACCCCAAAATGCAAAAGTTTTCTCTCCTCATTCCCTTTGTCTCAGGAGATAGTATGGATTATCAGGAGGACCCATCTTCCCAAGTCTGTAGCTCTTTAGAATCCTAGAAACAGAATGTCTTTTCACACACACCTGAGTGTTCTTCTGATTCAAAGGAATCAGCTACACAGTACTCATTGTATAGTAAAGCACACTTTTATTCAGTGCTGGACATATGTAGGGGTTAGAACCTCCGTGTATGTCCACCATGCTTACATTTTTGAGGGGTTTTTATAACCACAGGTAAATTAGTCAGAAATTTATCTTATTACATATACGCTTTATGAGTTGACAAAAAGTGTCTTTTGTAATAGTTTTATTTAAGTACTCATTCAATCACCTATTCCTGTACCTGCTGTATTACATTCAGTCTTATCATTTCAAGAAACTACCCCCACCAGTCTGCCAGCCCCCTCTGTGAAGCTTACAGGTTACTACTGCTCACATGCACCAACATCTCCCACCCACACAACCAGACTCCTTTGCAAGGCCACTGATTACAGTGGCTACATGTTGAAGTGCTTATCCCTTATCTTACGCTCTGAGGTCTTATGTTACCCTCTGTGTTTGGGTAGGTTTTTGTTTTGCGGCAACTTCATTCTGCAAAATCATTGTCGTGGTTTGACCCTGGCTGGATGCCAGAGATTCACCCACAACCTCTCCTGGAGAAAAGAAATGGAAAAAAGGTTTATCACAGGCAAAACAAGGCAATCTACAAGTGAGGAATATAAAGGATTTACAATGAACCCCCGCGTGTTCGCGGTCTGCTATTTGCGAGCTTCAGTATTTGCTGGTGATTTTTCCGCAAGATGTGCAACTTCGGCGTGGGCGCAGAACCTACCGCAACCTCAGTCTGATGGCCCCCGGCTCCGCCGCTCGCAGTGCCAGCTCCGCCTCCCGCCACCTCCCCACTCACACAGCCAGCCCCGTCCCTGCTCCCCCTGACCCTGCTCGCAGGGCTCGTGGCACACCCCCACCCCTGTCCCGCTCGCTCGCTCACCCCGTCCCACTCGCTCTCTTGCCACGGCTCGCCCCACACCCCCCTGCGCCAATCCTGTCCTTGGTGCTCCCCCGCCTCAGTGGAGCACAGCCAGGCATCTGAAACAAGCCCCGCTCCCAGGACCCACCTTCTTCCCAACCTTATTAGGGGAGGGGGCGCAGCTATAGGCATGGCATACTCAACTACGTAGTGGGTTCGCTATCTTTGCGGATTTCACAACTTGCAGGAGGTGGACCAGACCCAACAGCCCACGAGTAACAGGGGTTCACTGTATTTATTAACTAACAAGATCAGAGCTTAATGTGAGTAGCATCATTTTAACAGCAACCTTTACCCCCACCCCTCCTTCTTCTTGCAACAGATCTCATATTCCCTTTTTCCCTCCAGGAGACAAAGGGGGAACAGGGGTAGGGGAAAAACCAGGCAAGTTGGTATTTCTGACCAGTTTTAGGGTAGGAAACCATCTCTCTGCCTTTTCATAAAGTCCTCTCTCTCTCTCACGAGAGGAAAAGTCTTTCATGATCCATTCCCAAGTGAGATGTCGACCTAGGGATGACGGCTCTTCCATTCTCTGTTGCCCGAGAGTCACAGCACAGGATGCAGTCTTTTAAGCACTGGCTTCACTGCTTCATATATGAGCCCATCCCAAAGTACATAGTTCAGATCCTACCATGATGCAATTCTGTCACAAAGTGTCTGTCCGAAGGATCTCTGCTGAGCTCTCAGCTCCGGCTTCGTGTTTCTGGGCTCTAAGACATCTGCAGCTTCGCAGCATGATCCTCCATCTTCAGCGTGGCCTCAGGTGGATTCTGCACCTCTGGTTTCTCTCTCTCTATTCCATAGGTTTGCAGGCAGACAGTCTGCTTCACTATGGTCCATTCTACAAGCAGCAGTGGGATGCCTGGCACCCTTCCTACCCCTCCTCTGGCCGGCCTGGCCATGCCTTCATAGCTCCTCAGCCTCTCACAGGCTACTCTCCTGCCATCTTCTTTGCTGTTACTACTTTTTCCCCCCCTTTCTTAAACATGTTATTCACAGAGACACCTCTATCTGCTTTTTCACCTTGGTCTCCTTTGCAGAAATGGAGGCCCAGGCAGGAGCTGTTAGCCCCCCTTGCTGCCAGAGGAAAAGAAAAACCACCCAAACTAGGACAATCATAATCATGCTAAGTTTAAAATAAGGTTAATTAATACTGCCAGGGCCCAGGACCTGACCAGGGGCTGTTGCCTGTTTCACTTCCAATGTCTGCAGGTTACCATAACCCTTATGATAAAAGAATCCAAGAGAATAGACTGTTTTCACCTTGATCTTGCAGCAATTGCTATAGGGGATGTGCAAAAAGAGGTATCCAGGTCCTAAGTAACTTACATACAGTGTAAATGAAACGCGTGTCTTTATGGGGTTTGGGAAGCCAGCATGGGGCCACCTCGCAGGACATCTGTCCCCACTCAGGCAGGGTGATTAGGTCCTTGTCAGTGGCACCATAGTCCCCCGGGAAGAAGAGACATGTTTGTCATGTCTCCAGGTGACTGCCTGCACAATGTGGGCAGAAGATGAGGTTTGTTGATGTAAATGAATACAGCATTTCTATGTATCTTTCCTCTAGATATTCTCTATCTATCTATCTATCTATCTATCTATCTATCTATCTATCTATCTATCTTTCTTTCTTTGATGCATACTATGAGAAGAACAAATGCAACGTCCCTGGAGAAACAATTCCTTTTAGATGTACAAATAAAGCAATTATTTACACGTCCTTCCCTGGTAGGGAAGAGGGAGAAAACACTAGGCACAGTAGGGACAGTATGTTAAGCAAATGCTTAAGCTTTGTCTCCAAGATACATTCTGCAATTTCCAAAATAACTATGCTTGCACCTGAGAGAGAAACACAAATAATTAACAAAGTGTAAAGAGAATTTCTAGGTTAGATACTTGCTTATTTCCTCAGACTCCTGAGTTTCTCAAATACCTCTCATTTGCATAGTTTGGACCATGAAAGATGTTTCCATGGCGACAAATAGATGTTATGTTTATTTACTGGGCAGCAGGGAATGACAGTGTCAGCAAATGACATTTCTGTTCCTATTTTTTCCTCAAGGAAGATTTGTGTTAGTTAATGAAACTGGCAACAGCAGCAGTTTTTTAGATATTCTCAGCCCCACTTTAATGTGTGTGTGTGTGTGTGTGTGTGTGTGTGTGTGCGCGTGTGTATGCGTGAGACAGAAGTAGACAGCAGTTCTTGTGAACAACACTACCTGTGAAGTGTCAAGGAGATTTCAGGCTTTACTCATGGGAAAGGACCTAAATATTTCTTGCATTAAGTGTCTGGCCTTTTCTTCAACCCTCCCACACATCTGTTCCTGTTGACAGCTCTACTACATCGTCTATAAAAAATGATCTGACAGCTAAACCTCAACCTTACTGCTCTGGTAAAAATAAACAAATAAATAATCTTAATATTTCCAACAAGCTGTGAAAAGTATAAAAGAGATTTTCAGAAGAACTCTTCTGAGATGAGAGGCCAGAGTCTGAAAAAGAAACAGCGCTTTTGCAGGTTGATTGGTTCAGGAATTTTATACCTGTGGAAATATTTTTCTATCTGAAAATCTCTGCAGCTCCTCAGGGTTTCCTGTCAGTTCTGCTGGGTGACGTGTGTCTCAGTGGGAGAGTGGAAGGTGGTAGATCCATTAATTGTTCCTTCTCATATCTGTCTCCATAGAAAAATAGTGCTTCTCCTAGCCTGGGAGAGCCACAGTGCTGGTGCCTGGCTTCACCTCGATAACCCTGTTCCCTTGGTGGGCACTGAAGCAGGGACTCTGCTTCCCAGTGGGATTCAGGAAAGGTGTGAAATAATTGTCGGGAGTTTAAGCCTTTTGTATTTCCTCCCTCCTACCTTATGTGCATGAACCAGAGCTGGCTGGTATCTGCCTGTGTCTCTCAATACAGCAGAACTACCAGGACAACTGCTTGCATGCAATATTAACAAGTTGAAGGTAGAAGCTGAAAATGGTTTAATGATGATAATGATGTAAGTTTTATTTGTTAACTTAAGCTTTCAAGTGCAGTGAGTAGGCAAACTCTTAATACTTTGCATTTCCTCTCGCATAACATTTCCTCAAATTTGTATTATTGGATGACTACAGAAACATGAGGATCAAGGGTAAGAGTTCAGAAAGACTAAATGAAGGAATGGCTGGAGGAAAAAATATCAGTAAAAAACAACCATCCCCACCCCTCCAAAAAAACCCCAAAGCCAAACAAACCCAACCAAACAAACTGTTAGCTCAGGAGCCATGGTGTGCTGATTTTGGATGAGATACAGTTAATTTTCTTTGCAGTAGCTTGAATGGTACTGTGAGTTATATTTGTGATGGAAAAAAAGTGGGGATGTTTTAGTTACTGCTGAGCTGTGCCTCCACAGTGTCAAGGCTCTTATTCCTTCTCACACCACCCCAGCAAGCAGGCTGGGCATGCACAAGTAGTAGGGAGGGGACACAGCTGGGACAGCTGCCCCCAGCTGACCCAGGGATATTTTGTACCAAATGATGCTGTGCTCAGCAGTAGAAGTAGGGGGAAGGGAGAAGGGGAGCTGACAAAGACACACTAAAGTGGTGCCCACGTGTTTCAGAGGCTGAACTGATTTTTCTCAGCAGAAGCAGAATCTAGTCTCCAAAGATACACGATCTACACCAGTAGAAACAGAGTCAGCGCTTTCACAGAATATTNTTCCTACGGCTTTGCACAGTCTCTGTCTGCACGTGAGTGTGCGTGTGTTTACACGTACATGTACATGCACACAACTGCAAAGAGAGGAAGAAATTGGCCTCTCTATAACTGATTACAGAATCAGCATTTCTTATGAGCTTGGAGATGGTTTGTTCTTGCAACAATTTCTTTTTTTCCCTGAAGTGTTGTGTGTTATGGACTTCTCTTCGCAGTTTCTTCATCCATTCATCTGACTGCAGAACCGTGGGGCCCAGACCAGAATTTGCTATTTCCATTCAGATTTGCAGAAGTCTAACCCAGAAAATATTAAATATAAACAGAGTTTATTCAGAGGGCATAGCAGACACACAGAATATGTTTTCTTCTGTAAGACACTGTAGCCCTGTTTATGCCCTGTTTCCACCTGCCAGTGAATTTAATTATAGAGATTTGATTCTTACATCTTGAAAATAAATTTGGTGGGCTTTTTTTTGTCTTCCTAAATGTTAGGTTAGAACTGCCAAAACCTGGCACATCTCTGTGGCCCCAGGAATGTAAAACAGAAGTCTCACTATTGCTTGAGATGAAACAATGTGGAGTCCTGTTCACATCAGCTCCTGCAAAACCATGTTTGTGTGCTTTAGCAAGGAAGTCTTCTGACTAATGTCAGGCAGATTTCTGGAATAGCTACTACATTCCCAGTTGGGTTCAGAAGTGCCTGTGTAGTTGCCTTTGGCCTTGAAACAAAAAACCTTGTGTCATAGTATCAAGCAAAAGAAGAGAGAATAACAAGGAGAATGAAAAAATTACTTGGCCAAGCCAAGTAATGTGAAGTTGGAGCTAAGCCAAAGCCAGCCACAGTTTGAACTGTGAAAAGTCCTGGGACAGTGGTCCATTGCTCACTGTGGGTCAGTGAGTAAGCAAAGGTGCCAGACCCGGAAAGCTTGCACCCTCCCTCCAGCTCAGGGTAGGGATGCCAGGCACCAACCTCAAACCTGACTGGAAACCAAAATGGGAAAAGAAGAACATACAGAATTTACTGGGTTTTTGAATTGTATTTGAATGAGTATGACAAGTGATAGAGTGTCAGGGTTTTCAGAGCATTTGAAGTAAAAAGCAGGTACTTAATTCTGGGATGTGGTGGACTTCTCTGGTCTTGACAAAGGGCAGTGAGTCCTCTGAGAAGGAGATTCAGTGTGAGCTGTCAAGGAGAAACTCTGTTGCCATCCTGCTCTTTGTGAAAGATGATACTGGCAGGGACAGGGAAGCTTTAGATCACTGCTCATCATATCACTCTCCAAATTTTCCCTCCCACAAAACCACCCATGCCTTTTGGAGACTGGGGATTTATTGGGGGATTATGCATTCTCAGGCCTAGTGCTTTCTAAGGGTCAGGTCCAAAGCCCTTGGAAGTCTTTCAGTTGACTGCAATGGCTGGTGCTCCTGCTCACAATATGTTGCACATGGGTTTTACCAGGAACTTCCGGATAATGTTGTGGCACCTTGTAGCATCCTCTGAATTTGGGTTTCACAATGAAAATGTTTTTCATACCAAAAAGGGAAGAAACGGTCTGCTAATGCAGGTTCTGTGGGCTTCATATAAAGTTAAGACGCCACCCCCCCACCCCGATTTAAAAAACTGTTCCTCTTATTCTTCCCACAGCAAACTTACAATATCATCCTTCTGCCAGCTGTTGATCATCCCTGGTGGATCACATGCAGGCAAGGACAGCCTCAGCACCAAAAGACAAAGCTGGGAAATGAGACAGAGTTTGGTTTCACAACAGGAGGGAGGCATGGAAGGTAGTCTGAGGATGGACTGGCACCAGAAGGACCAGTACAGAACCATAAATCAAAACCCAGCATTTGACAGTGGCATGTTCTGATGGGAGTTAAAATGATACAAACAGAAATGTTGCACAGAATAACTAGACAAGACATCTGAAAAATATCCATTTCCAACTGAGTAACAGTCTCAGTACTCATCATTACAAAGGCTTGTGTTTTGTGGCATAAGATCTTACTCGTTGACAGAATTGACATGCAAGGACACTCAGGAAAGCCTTGCCCTTACTAAATGCTTAAGGCTTATGAAGTCTGAAGAATCAACATAAACCTTTTTTCTGTGTTTGGGACATTGTAGTTCTTGATGCATAGAGTTTATGATTTCAAGTCTGGGCCATTTATATGCTCCTAAAACCAGACCAGGAAACACCAAGCTAAATAGTTAAGTGTCATATAGATAAGTCTTGTCACAAGGGCATGTGACAACAGAAATCTCTTGTTATGGTATACAAGCTCTCTTTCACCTCTGACTGGGTTCCTGCAGGCAAATCATAAGTCTTCCATGTGACCCTAAGATTTTCCTGTTGTTGTGCATTCCCAGATTCACATTTGTCCAAAGTGAAACTTGGGAAGCGAAAACCTTTAGCAGCACAAAGTGCAGCGGGAGGATCCTACGGAGGTTGCTATTCATGTAGAAAACAAGAAGGCTTTCCCAACACAAACAGTTCTGTCACCATTTAAAACTAAAAAGGTTACTTCTTAACCTAAGTGGCTGAATGAGATAAAGTCCTTGTCAAAATGAGGACTGAGGTTACTAGGATGGGCCAAAATCCTACTCTCTCATAGCCTTTAGTTCAATGTGCCACTTTAGGAAACTACAAATGGCTGATTTCCTTAAAAGATGGTTTTTAATCTTTGCAGACATCTGAAAGATGACCATATCTCCCTTTTCTTACATCCTCACCATTGAAATTCAACTGCTTGGTTTTCACTGGGAAAATGCAACTCCAGTTTCTATGCTACAGGATTTATAATTTCCACTGAGCTGATATGAAGGATCCTTTAAAAACTGTGTGAACAGAAAAATCTACATGCTTTAAGATGATTTCCTTTTATCAGAAAAGGTGATGCAGAGAGATCTGGGGGATTTCAGAGTTTCTCTGTCTCAATATAATAGATTTTCAGGAGTGTGTACTTTTGTTAGACCCTTGCCTCAAGTCAGTGCAATATACATGATGTACAACCATCACTCACTGCTGGAATTGCCCTTTGATATGTTAGTAGACACAGGACCCTTCTTAAAGACATTCATTTGCACTGAAATTGCTGGCATACATAGCTACAGGAAAGGATGAAATGAACAGCATTTTCATTGCACATGATCAGTCTTCAATACAGCAAGTTTAATGGTAAATCATTAAAAGATAAGTGTGCGTGTGCCTGAGTAGGACCCTTAAAAAAAACCCAAAACACCAACATCTGTCAAATAACTTTAAAATTTACAAGCTTCTTCCAAAAGTATTTCTAAGAATATTGTCCAGTCTCCAGTGTGGAGAATGCTGCTGCAGCAATCATTTAAAATTCTGCTAAATCATTCTGCGACTCTCTAACCAGCACTAATAGCTTTTAGGCTGGCTGGCAATCTCACTCCAGTAGGGAGCCTTGCACAGGCTTCCAGACCATTTATGTATGTGGTTGAGTGAGAGAGAGCACTGCAGATTTAATTTAGTGCCCTGGGTGGCTTTCAGTAGAATATATATATATTAATCACTTGCGACTTCTGGTTTGGGGGGTGGGAGTTCATCTGGAGTACAGGAAAATCAAATGAAACTCATGAAGATGAAAGTTGTCTTGATTTCATTTGCTGATTTTAAACAGCAAATTGTTTCTTACTCATCCTTGCATGATAATTGGTAAATGTACTGAAATGGGTTATTTGAGTTTCAATGGACTCTCTGGGCAATCACGCCATAACTGGAGTTCAAGATGTGCCCTATAGGTACAATTGCTAATTGCATTGCTCAGATAAATTCTGTCTGGGAGAAACACATTGTATTTTCAAGCAGCATCTTGCAATGAGGAGGCAGAACCATATTTAGCTATGTCTGGCATGGGGGTCCCCAAGCATACAAGAGGCTGTAACACAGCCCTGAAAATGTGAGCCATTGACTAGCTGCAGGGAGCAAGAAATTGGAATATGTTGTGTGTGATAAATGAGACTCAGTAGGTTTGTAGGCAACATTACTCTGCAGATGAGAGTCACTTCATCAGACATTAAGCTTTGAATATTGCACTTTAATTTGGTGGAGTAGTGCCTCTCTGTTGCCCTCAGAGGGCAATTTGTCCTGTCTGAGGCTAAGGGCTTGCATTTCTGAAACATGAGTTGTCTCCTTATCTGTGGATAACTCACATTCTGCAGGTGCCTTTGAGCATGGATGGAGCTTCTCTTAGACTTGCCAGAGGCAGAGTTGGAACCAAGAAGCACCAAGGCAGAATGGTTTTGGTATAAAAAACTAAATCTAGAGTAGGGATGAAGACACAGGAGTCTACACTGGTGCAGCTGAGAGTAGATTGTGCCTGTAGTCTGCAGATTACAGCTGTGGGGCACTTTAGTGATTATTTTTATCTCACATCAACAGAAAGCAAGTTGGAATCGTGTTAAATGAGTGGAAATAGTGACAGGGAGTTCAGGGGAGCTTCAGTGGGGACTGGAAGTACGCTGTGCTCACAGTGGTGTATAGGTACCTGCAGTCCATGGACAGAGCTGCCTGGGTGGCAGTGGTGGGAGAAGGACATCTGCCCTTTTGCCCTTCAAACCCAGCAACACAGTGCCGAGCAGTTCTACTGAAAAAAATCACCCAGCCACAGCTGGTGCCTCTCTCCTTCTTTCCCACATAGCTGCTGTTGCCATGGCAGCAGTCATCACCGTTAGTGGATGCTCTGGAGGGCTTCCTCCTCCTCCTCACCTGCTGTTTGCACTGCCATAGTAGCATCAGGCTGCTCCCATGGAGGTGTCAGTTCTTTCACTGACTTCCCTGTGAAGTGCTTGGTCTCCTCTCTCACGAGAGTCTCTGCAGTAGCTTGGCCATTTTTTTTGACCACTGGCAGCACCACACACAGTGACACCATTGCCCACTCTTATTGCACCAGGTGCAGAGGTACTTCCCAACCTCTTGGTCCAGTCCTGTGTATGTCATTGACAAACATGTACTTACACTTAGTAAGTAGTTTCAGGGGGATAACATTTCTTTGAGCCTCTAAAATGCAGAGAGCAAGTTTTCTATTCCTTTCAGTTTGACAATGTGAAAATCTGCCTGCCTTTGCCCATTTTTATGCCTTCATCAGGCAGTGGGAATCAGTAAGGGTATGTACATTTAATTCTCCAAGTTCTTCCTCAAGACTGCACTGTTTCCTGTTTGAGTTGTTAAGCTGTACTACTGAGAGCCCTGATAACTCTCAAACACCAACAAACACATAGAGAAAAAGTGTTGAGGGGATGTTGTTTGCAGAATTCACAGGATATAGGATGAGTGGATATTGTGAACCAGCCACCAAACTGGTCGTTTCTCAATTAATTTCCAGCATCTCTGAATTCACTTCTTTTCTAACTAGTTGAAAGTCTGGATCAGATGTAAGTCTGAGTTTAAATCAGCATTATGGTTGTGGCTACCCAGAGTTGAGGGGTTGTTGTGAAAGGCAGATATTCTGGTGTATATATTATCTTCTTACTCCCTTATCCTATGGATTGTTCTCATGCACAGGGGATGAGAAAGGGTGATCTAAAAGTCCAGACAGGGGCTGTACAGCAAACAAAAGTTTTCTCATACAGGAGAAATTATCAGACTTGTCTTCATGGTTGATTATATTTGTTCTCTCTGCTCCAATGGAAAATTTCAGCTGTGAATGAAAGAGAATAACCACAGAGTTGACATTATAAACTTTAACTTGGTTTAAAAAAAAAAAAATTACTTTGAAAAATATTTTCCTGTTTGAATCCAGACTAAAGCTAGCCTGTCCATTCTCTGGGAATTTCAGACCAAAAACCCCCTCAAACAACTTATTAAATTGCCCTCAGCAGGGATTTTCTTAAAGGAAGCAATTATAAAACTATCAAAAATCTCTCACTTCAAGGCTTTTGGAAGGCAACATCACTGGGGGAGTTCAAGCTCTGATATCCATGAGGTACCTCTTCCGCTACTTCCTACTGTGGGACCCAGATCTGCACTCTGTGAGTCCTGGCTGATGACCTGCAGCCACAAGTGTTTTTGAGCTCACAGTCCCCGTCTGGAAAACCTGAAGTTTTTTCAGCCTGTAGGATTTTGATGACTGCTAATTTTAGCAGAAAGAGGAGAGGAGAGGGTGAGCTGACAGGAAAACAGACGGTGCTCTGCTGGAGCCCCTGCAGGGTGAATGAAAATCACCATTCCTTTTCCCAAATGAGCAATTTTCAATGAAAAATTGTTTTTGTCAGAATTTTTCTTCCCAGCTCTCCCCTGTAGGTTTTTAGTGCCAGTTGTCCATGCTTCCATGCTTCCCTGCAGGCCTGGAACCTTGTCCAGCCCGAGTCCCATGGGCAGCAAGGTCTCCTGTCTGTTGGACCCACTGCATTGCAGAAGAGCAAGAAGGTGATCTTTCAGGCTGAAATGGGGCAAGCAACTGAGAGATTTCTAATAAGAAGTTGAAGCCTGGGGTTGTGGGATATGTATCCTGCAGCACTCGGAAGGCATTGCACCAGAATTTCCAGACAGGATAATTTTGGGTACTGGACAGGGATGTTGCTCGTAGGTCTAATTTTTTTTTAGAAGGGCAAAAACTTTTCAGTTCTGAAGTAATTGCGCAGTGTTTTTTCTTTTTTCCAAATCTGTCTTTTTCTCAAGGGAAGGGAGATACGTAGTTTTCATTACTATTTTCATGGAGTTGGGAAGCAGAGTGTCAAAAAGAAAAACAAAAGTTTTTGATCTAAAATTGGTTTAAAGTGACCATATGGAGGTGGACTGAGAAGATTGTATCTCAATAACATTGTCTCGCACTGAAGTAATAGATTTAAGATGTTGTCTGTACCAGGATTTCTGATGCCAACTGAAAAACTGAAATAAACTGTATTGGTGCAAGCCATACTTAGAGTTAACACTCCTTTTTTGTGCTGGGCACTCCATTTAGTGCTGATACCTCAGTTTAGCTAAGAACGCACTGCAAGCAAGTAATGATTTGATAGGCAACTGAGAAATATTCAGGCATACCTTAACCCAGAAACTTTTATCACTGCTGCTAACAGTGTCATCTTTAAAACGAAGGACAGATCACATAATGATCTTTGTGATCTTTTATTTTTGTTCCAGAATTCTCACAATAGAATTTGAATTTCTTTGTTTTCCAGAAAATCTTCTGGCAGTTCTAGTCTATGTTGTTCTGCATATCATGCCGTATGCTGCTAGGGAGTGTTTTTACCCCAGAATTGAAAGGATGATAGTGGTCCAAATGGTGATGGTATTTCCTATGCCTCTGTCAGACAGGAACAACTGGTTGATTTTTGAAGGAAAATTCTGTCTATTTTTAATGTGCGCCATGGTCTGTGCAGAGAGAGTGTTGGAAATTATTATCAAAAGTAATAAGTCCTAAGCACATGTTCTCTCCTATCAACATGACACAAACATTATTGTGGTGCACTTGAGAAAAATCCACAGCTTAATTAAAAATATGCTGATCCTGGGAACTGCTAACCTATATGGCAGGCTAGATATGAATTGAATTCATCAATTGTACAAATTAGCCATTTTATGAATAATATTAAAATTAGCATCATACTAGCCAAGTTTTAAAATAACCCATTTCAAGTGATTTTCAAAATTTTGAGGTAGAAATGCAGGTGACTAGAATACTTCCTTCAGTAGTCCTGTTCTGGAGGGAAAAAAGGAGGGGAAGCAGTCCAGCATTTTATAGATAGTTAAGGAATTTCCTTCTTCTTTATCTGCCATTTTGAACTGCAAATTTAGATCTGTCTGGGGAAAAAGACTGGAATAAGTCAGATCAGTTAGGACTCAATAAAGTGAAAGACTTTCAGCAGCCTTGCAAAAACAAAATCATCTCCTCAAAGAAGAGAAACCTATTCAGTCACAGTCAGGATAAGAATGCTCATGAACAAGTGTGGAAGTAGAGAAGGTTTCAGATTTACCCAAGGGTGAAGAAAAGTTTATGAGGCATTAACATTAAGTATTTTCTGTATTGGTCTTTCAAGCAGTTACATTTAGAAATAATAATGGAGAAAACATGGCTCATAAAAATTAACCCTCCTGCTTGTGAACACAATTTAAAAATGCAACTGATTCATTTTATTTTTCTAACTTTATTGTATTAACTGGCTGCTAATAGTCTGTTAAAGCAAATAACAAGCCACTTGATGAAAATAAAGTATAGTTTTAGACCTGTAAGCCATTAAACATAATTTAGTCACCAAGATCAAGTCAATGTAGGCAGATCATGCTGGAGCATTGAACATTCAGATGTTTGAGACCAAATCATGGACTGCATTAACAGCATTGATTTCCATAATAAGTAATTTCGTGGGAATCCAGTCAGATATCTTGGAAGGAGCTATGCTGATAGTGTAGGAGATAGGGAGATCAGGTAGGGGAGTTAGTACAAATGTTTAGTTTCTCACCTGAAATGTCTCATTCTGATGATGCTGAACAACACTGGACATGGCAAAAGTTCTGTTCTGAGCCCCTGCACTGTGATTTAGGTTTTAGACATTGCCATTAATTATTGAAACTCAGAAGGCTGGAAAAACATCTTGATTCATTGGCAAACTGACAAACATATGGCGTGTTTTGCAAACGTCTAGGTTTCTGTTCAGAGGAGGAGAACATTAATTGCATGCAAATCCTACTGGGACTTCCGAAACCAGCCGTCATTAACATTGTTAGACATCTTATCTGGGAAGCTCAGTGCATTTCAAAATTTGAGTTAAAAATGCACAGCTTTTGTAAAACTTTTGAGAAAGAAAATGCTGAAGTGTATTAAAGTCAAAGAAGGGCATAAAAGTATCTCATGTTCTTTAGTATCTGCTTTGGTGTATCGACAGTTTTGCTTATAGATTGATAGTTTGGATAATAGGTTAATATTTGTCTTGGTAGGTTAATATTTTCCTCGTTAATGTATCTTGAAAACTGACATCAGAATCTGTTCTGTGCTGTCTGTGGTCTCCTATGATTTCTGGATTTGGCTATTTGGTTGCCATTTTGACATCTGAAACCCAAACTTCAAGGGTGTATGTACTGGACTCAGAGTTTAATCAACACTGGCAGTGGACCTTAGATGAAAGAGATTGTGCTGTGATTATTGGCACAACCTGAAAAGCCACACCAGAGAATGCTACAACACATGGTGTAAAAAATAAACTATGTACCATTTTTTTTCCTAGGCTGAGGTACGGCAGCTATTTTTCACCTGATGAAGAAACACGCTGTCCAGCCACTTCCCTGGCTGAGAATGGGTACAAAGATGTGGCATTACAGATAGACATGAAGGGAAAAGACCATACAGGATATTTTAACCAAGGGCTGTAGGATCATCATGCCTGGTGACATACCCATCAGGTTTACTGCATTTGCATGAAAGAAGCTAGTAAAGTACTCATCACAGGCACTCATAACTTGCATTACTCATAACAATAATTCTGTTGCAGCTTCAAAATCTGGAGTGATGGGAGTTGTGATATCTGTGACTTGAAGGAAGGTCCAGCTGACCAGCCTATGAGCTTGTCCTGTTGTCCCAGCATGCGCAGCAGACTGTTCTGTGTAAGGCCTCTCCGGGACACAACACAGAAAAACCCCGGGCTGTGCTGTGGCACAGAGTGATAGGATGAGAGGAAACAGTCTGAAGTTACAACAGTGGAGGTTTAGATTAGATATTAGGAAAACTTTCATCACAGAAAGGGTTGTCAAGGATTGACATAGGCTACTCAGTGAAATATTTGAATCATCATCCCTGGAAGCGTTCAAAAACAAGGTGTGGATGTGGCCCTTGAGGACATGGTTCAGTGGTGAACATGGTAGTGGTTTTAGATTGGCATTTGGACTTGAGGACCTTAGAAGTCTTTCCCAAACTTAATAGTTCTATGTTCCTATGATTCTAAAGGACCTGTCCCATTGACCAGTTCATTCCCCCATATCAACTTGTGTTACTATTTTCCCAGTTTTAAATCCCTTCCATGATTCCTCTCTTTCAGAAGAGTTAAATTTCTCCCTGTTTACCAGCTTGTGCATAGCCGTAATGATTTCTCTGTAAGAGCTATCACTGCTCTGTTCAACCGTCATATTTTCGTGCCAGCAGTCAAACTCCAGAAGCAAGCAAATCTCATTGTACCTGTGTGCACACCCTTGAGAACACCCTTCTGCAGCAGTATTTGAAGCTGTTGCTGCCGAGTGGATTTCCTTGCTTTCATCTTCCACTTCACTTTCTTTATGTGTGTGAGCTACTTGAAAACTGAGCCCCAGTGTGCTTATAAAATGCCAGGTCATTGACAATAGTGGCACTCATTGGCTGTGGTTAATTTAGTACTAATAAGCTGAAACTGTTCTATGGGGATTCTTCTACATGGAACATAAACTCCTTTTCCCTCACTCAAGAACACTTTCCTATGAAATTATTGCAACCTAATAGTTTTCCTCCCGATTTTAGTAACCAGTCTCAGTCTATATTAGTGCTATTTTCCACCTTCAGCTTTCCCTATAATCTCTATTTCAAGGCACCAAATCAACGATTACACAGTATGTGGTCCATTGAGCTGTCCATCCTGGGAACCCAGCATGTGATACAGTCCCTAATATCCTAGTGACACAGTAAAAGTAGAATTTACTTCAATGGACTGAATTCAATGCTCAGATTCTAGATTCTTCTTTTTATTTCTTTATATATAGAGATCTTAGAGCAGGTGGGACACTTTCTTAGGTGCCTCTTAGAAATGCTGAGTCTGCACATGAGTTCCATGACCCTTTGCAGATGCAATAGCAGCAGTGAAAAGATTTTACACCCTCCTAAAGTCATTATTTACTCAGCTCTGAAGGCTGCAATTGCATATATTGATGACTCTGGTCACTGCATGTCTTTTCATTTTAAACTTGTCCCTGGCCCTATACCCAGATGATTACCCAAACTTATGTTCCTTTTGCTCTTTTGTCTTTTTGGTTTTCCTGTGTTTCTGATGCTTCATATGTAGTAATTATTCTTCCATCCATGATACTCTAAATATCTTTCAAAAATGCTCTCTGTTCTTTATTCCTACTTTCGTTTGCTGAACTTTTTACTAAAATACTCTAAACAAAACTGTAAACAAAACCCAACATGTATAAATGAATGTAATTCGTTCCCTGCCTTCTTCTGGTACCCTATTTGCACTTCCTCTCTGAGCAAGTAATGTGGCTGCTACAACTTCATACTGTCGATAAAACATATGTATTTTCAGCAAATGCTGATCAGATCTCCCTGATCATATATTGTGTATGTTGTATATGTGAAGTCATAGCTCAATGGGGCTAAAACCTCTGGTTTAGTGGAATTATTGTTAATAATCCAGTGTAAAGCTTTCCAGTAATGTAGTTACCTTGTCTGATCTCTCTTTTGTAGCGTAAGTGGGGTCTTTTGTATACTTATACTCCAGGAGGAGAACTATATAATTCTCTGATAAAATTACTCTTGTAATTTTATCCCCAATAAATTGACTGTGTGACATCATTAACTTCCCGCACATTCTGTGTGGCCATAAATAACCACCACTTCCACATGGAATATGGAGACAACACTATCTTTCTGGCAGGCTATGTGTTGCTATGAAGACTTATTAAAAAGAGTTATTAATTTTGTATTAATTAATCTAGTATTTTAACAATAACATCATTGTCCTTATGTTTTGCTCAGCAGTAATCAGATTCCTTCATTGTGATAAACTGCCCGACCTTCAGTCTCATAGCTTACTCACTTGGGAGTTGAATTATTGCTTCATAAAACAGAGGGTTGATTATATAATCACTTAATTAAATGTTGTACTCAGTCATTGCCAAGCTATTCCTGAAATGCATTTGGCATCTGTACTCACCAGTCAAATTTAAACATTGGAAGAGTTACTTTTTTTCAGATATGCATTTTTAAAGGTTATTACTTTCAGTGTTCCTTTGTCTGTGTGGTCTAGTTGTTTTCCATGTGTCAGGCTCACTCTTAATCACCAAGGACAGGAAATGCTCTTTGTGTTCCTATCTGACTTGCAGCTTGCAGTCAGATTCTTGTTGTTAGAATTTTAGAAGAATTTTTCTTATTTCTGTTTGCAAAATCGCTCAGAGGTAGGGGACCTGCAGTCATGTTCTTGGAAGCTCAGTTCTGAGCTGATATTCAGGACCTCGCCAGGAACCACCAAAATACAATAATGACTTGTGCAACCTCAGAAGCAGGCATAACCTGAGGTGAATCCCAGGGGGCTGAGAAGGAGACAAACCTTTTAGTTCTGCTGCATCCACCCAGCATCCTGACTCTGTACATGACTTTCCAGTTCCTAAGGAAGAAATACCAATACCTGTATGCTTTCATATGGTACCATACAGCTGGAGCTCCTAAGACCATAGGGGACATCACGTAACCCGTTGGCAGCTCCTGCAGTCTTGCCCACAGCTTCATCCTTACAAGGCTGTGTGGTTTCACAGCCACTCAGTGTTCAGGAACTCAGTGACATGGGAAGATAAGTAAAACACTGGCCATGAGACTACACTTTTAAATCCTATAAATGTGCACAGACTAAGAAGTGAAAGGCAGATTTGTGAGGACAAAAAATGAACATACTTGACTATGAGAACTCTTAGTTCCCTTGCCTTACCTTGATATTTCTTCAAGTCTTAGATAATAGGTGCAGTGCATAATTTATCAACAAACTCTTTCTGCTTTAGTATTTGCATCTTCCTATCTGTTCCTCCATCTACCACAATTAAGAGGTGCGTGTTAGATTTAAACATTGTTTCATTACAGGTTAGTGTGACCACATGCCCTGGCCATATGGTATCAATGTATAACTCTTACATATTAGGACAGGGGACAAGAAGAGCTGTCAGCAACCAATACTGCTTGCAAGGAAGTCCCACAGTCTTACCAGGATCGCTTCAGTTGTTCATATTTCCTAAGGTCTATCCCTAAACACAGCTCTAAATTATTTCTCTCCTATCAGGAGAAGGAAGATGCTCAACTTGTCAAAGTTTGTAAGATTTTCTGCTCCATCCTTTTACAACTTGCTTTTTTTTTTTTTGCCCTTTGTATGCTGAACACCACAAATCAGCCAATCTTACCTCTTTTTTTTTCTTTTTTTTTTTTTTAAGGGTATAAGAAGTCAATGCAAGACCCCTTGCTCTTTCTTTTCAGAAAACAGGGATGTCTAGGACAAGAAGGCAGTAATATTTATTCTGAAACAAAACCAGAATTTCCTTGCCCATGCTTATTTTACTCAACAATAGGCAGGTGCAGCCACTGAAATAGCATGACCACATTGCTAAATTAAACATAGTATCCCATAGTATATTTTTTTATATTGCAGTACTCTGTGACCAGGAAGAAAAACTCCCTTTGCATTAAGCTGAATCAGATGCATTTTGGCTAAGCACTGTATATTCTGAAATATATTTTCCCCTCAATCTTGTTTAATTATTTCCACAGGATTAACTGCTTTCTATTGTCTGTCACTTGACTCTGCAGGAAGCTCTGCATTGGGTAGTATGTCTTCTCTTATTATGCATTTGCTTGGAATATAAATTGCTTTTCAATCAGATCTTTGCATTTCTAACATCTTCTGTATTGCAGCAGGTGCTTTCCCTAGTGGTTACTTATATGGACTCTAATGGCATGTCATCTGTCTGTGCAGCCACTTTGCTGCCAAATATGTAATAGAGGAATTTTCTCATAGCAGAAGCTTCTGGTAGTTTTGGTTCTTTAAAGGCTGAGACTTTTTGTTTGTTTTTACATAGCTCGTTTCACTGGGCTTAAATAAACTAAATTAGGAAAGTTTAAAGACTCCTTCTAGAAGCCTGATCTCATCTCAAATGAAACTTCTTCCTTTTCCTCAACTTGATTTCATGAAAGGGTTAAGAACTGGTTGTTAGGGGTTTTGTTTCTATCCAATTTTTTAAGCTCTGGTAGACTGAAAGATTAAAACAAAATTAAATGTTTGCTTTTTCATACAGCCTGTAGTTAAACCATGAAACTCTTTACTGTGGGCTGTTGTGGAGGCCAGAAGTATAGATAGGTTCAAACCAGAACTAAATAGATGTCTGAAGAATATATATGAAGGTGGCATTTAAATAGAGGTAATGTAGAAGCAGTCTCTGGTTGGGTAAGTGCCCAGTGCCCTGCTGGGTGACAGCCAGGGCAAGGGGAGAGTGGGCTGAGATTGTTGGCCCCTGCTCTGGGTCTTGGGCTTTGTGAGCCTTTGCAGCCTATGCTTTGGGGCAGAGTCCTAGGCTGGATGCTGGCTCAGTATAAAACCCCAGATCCTTGAAGATGCTGACTCAATATAACCCAGGGACAGGGACCAGTCTGAGAAAATTTATGACTAGGAAAAATGCTTAGGGAAGAATATAGAGGGCACACAAAGTAGGTGCTTCCTAGATTCTAGGTTTTTGTTCTGCTAATAAAAAAGCTTGTAACTTGGTGAAGCAAGCGTGGCTGTTGAATGAAGGCAGAGATCTGCTCTCCTCCAATCAAACCAGGAGGGTTTTACCGAGAGCATTACTATCCAAGAGGAATGAATGGTGTGTCTGCTATTGGACTTCTTCTTTCTTTCATCGACTTGAGCTTCATTGATTTCAGGATATCAACTTACTGGTCCTTCGGTTAATCAAGGCAGTGAGATGATCATTGCAACAACATGGAGGTCATGGACTCTGGGACATTTTATTTGTATGACTGCAGGCAATGAAACAGTTGCTCATGGTCTGAAGTGAAAAATCCATTTCCTCAGCCACAAACAAAGGTCTGCAAGTCCTCAAAGCTTCAGAGTGATCTTGTTGAGAATACTGTTGCTTTTTGTACAATTTCTATAAATGAGATTACTTTTTTTTTTCTGTTGGCACTGCTTTCTTCTCATCATGAAGAGTACCACAAAAGACAGTAAGAAAACCAAAGAAAGCAGAGATGGGAGAAAAGCTGAGGAGGAAGAGAAATAACTGACTAACAGAACCATACGTGCCCATATGCTTCTTTAAGGTCTCGTGTATAGCAAAGGGATTGAAAGACTTTGTTTATGACATGATATCAGCAATGACTGCTACCCTCTTTCGTCTCTGGTCTTATGCTAAATCTCCTGCTATGCCCAGTAATACACTTATAAATCAGATTTGGGATTTATATGGGATTTTAGCCACTGCAGTCAAATTTACAAACAGGAAAAGCAATCCATCCAGGGCATCACCATCTCGCTCTCTCTCACTCTCTCTCTCCCCCTCCCATCCCGCTCCGTGAAGCCTGCAGAGGTCTGAGGCTGCTCATAGACACATTATCCTTCTCAGGTGGCTGTTTGCAACCTGTCCCCTGGGAAGCAGTGCCTCTGTTGACTGAAGGGGAGGAGGGACTGAAAAAAAGCTGCTTAACCCTAAACTGTGCTGACAACAGGACTGTGGGGAGGTGGCAGAGGGGATGCCATCACCACTTGTACCTGCGTTGGCCATTGTTTTATCACAGCCTTAGACAGTGCAGCATCAGCAGAGAGCCCTGGGGAAAATATGCCATCAGGAGAATTTGTAACTCTCACAAAGAGCTATGAAAATTTTGTCTTCACTCAGTTTGCCCACCTGAATAAAATTGTATGTGTGTGTGTGTGTTTGTGTGTGTGTATGTGTGCATTCATCAACTAATTGACTGTTAATAGATTCAGAGAAATAGGGAAAAATGTGAAAAAAATAAAGATTTTAGTGGTGTAATATGGGCCCCGACTGCAGTAGTGTGGGAGAGATCAGGAAAAGCCTCACTGTGGGCAAGGTTTGGGGTTGATTATACTCTTCTGCTGCCAAGTTGATTTCAGCTGGGTTGAATTTCCTTCCTCTTGAAATTTATGCTTACTAGATTTTTGCTTGAAACCAGGGTGTTAGGAACTCAGACTGTGGCTTTCAATAATAAAAACAAGTGATAGTTATAAAGGCACTGGCTTTACTGATTCTATCACCAAAGTGTTTTCTGCTTTGGATCTGCCTTTTACCTTTTGACATACCCTTGTATTTCAGGAATAAATCTACTTGGTCTTAGTGGAATTATCCCATTATATATTTTTAGAATAAATCCCTTCTTCTGCTTATAGTTATATCTTGAGACAGTGACTTCCAAAGATTTTAGTAACTGTAACACAACATGATGGGATACTTGTAAGCAAAGATACCTCAGTTCAGAGACAGAAGTTTGTGCTGGATAGTACACAACTAACAGCTCTATGTTCTCACTTGCCACATTTACTGTTTTATCTTATAGTTACTTTTGTTTCCAATATGTGATCGTACCTGGTTAAAAAAAAAAACCAAAGTAAAACAAACAAAGAAACAAAAAACCCCCAAACAACAAACCCATGGATACAATCCAGTGTAAAAGAGGAAGAAAGACAATTCTGAAAAAACCCAGACGGTGGAGCTACTTCATTGCCAGTGACAGTACCGAGCTGTGCAAGTTTTGCTTTACAAGCTCTGCAGAAGAGTCTAGATAGAGAAAAGAGCCCAGATAACGTCCCCAAATACCTCTGCCATCACATTCTAGATCTTGTACTTTGTGACTAAAGAGCAGTGTGCAAAACTTTCTGCAAGCCTTTCCTGGGCAAAAATCCTGACTCTTCCAGAAAAAAACCTCAACTCTTTTTGCCTCTTCTTTGACTAGTAACTCTTTAATGAATTACATGCATTACATGCAGAGTGATAAGCAATTTCGTTTACATTTTGTGGTGACAGTATTTATACTGTATCAGAACTTTCCCCTTTTTTGGTGCAAAGAGGATGATATAATTTGTTGGATTTTGGTTTGGGGGGTTTTTTTGTTGTTTTTTTTAATAAAGAAGTGTTAAAATCCATAGAAGTATATAATAAAATGCACCATATCAAGATGATTTTGAATGGAAATCTTTCCTCAAAATAATTTTATTTCTGACTGTAGTTCTAGGAAACAATAGTGAGAAAATTACAAGCTGGCTACTCTCACTGTGAATTCCCTCAGTTTTAGTCTTAAAAGCTCAGCTACTGGTGTCTGCTTGTAAATGTGCAGCAGACACACCACCATGTTGAGTTAACTGCAGACATTGCTAGTGAACCAAAAAGAGATTAAATCCTTAAGAAACATGGGTTGAGGTTCAAATGTCTGGCTTAGCTCACTGCAGGCTTTTTACTAGGTCCTGTGCTTTAAGCACTTGTGAAGCAAACGGAGGAGCAACATTGGCCTTTATTAGAGCTGAGCAGTGAGGATCTGGGCGTGAGTGAGCAAGCACGTGGAAGTATACAGATCTCCCACTCCTTCAATGTCAGGAGACCTGAAACGCTGGTGTCTTGCCACCATGGGCCATACATGGGCCACCCATTGAGTCTGGAAGCCACTTTCCTGGGGTGGCCAGGAAAACTGGACCATTTTCCCTTCCTCAGCAACCTGTCAGAAAGGTCTTCTTGTGCTCATCAGGTGCAGAAACTGGGGAGCCATGCATGCAGTCACAGTCCTTCCACCATGACCCTTAGGGGCAGGTCCTCTACAGTTGGATGGGGTGGAGGCAAACATCATATCATGGGGTTTTCCAGAGGACCAGCTGAGATATTGCATCATTGTGGCAGCTCTCTGTGGTCAGAAGGAAAGCCTGGGGGACCTCCCGGCATTATCTGTAGCTGTTATTAGAATTTATATTGTCATTTAGGAAATGGGCCCATCTGGCTTGGGGATTGGACATGGGATGTAAGCTTTTCATCTCCAGGTCATCTCACAGCTGTTGGATGGGCCTATGGTGTGTGTGACATGAGTGATGGTCTGAGAGGAGACATGGCTCTGCATTATGCACACACATATATACCCATAAACACCCGTGCAATTACCAGTATTTGGCACTCCGCTCAGAAACAACCACTGAGCAGCCAGAGACGGAGTAGCCATATAGGCAAGCCCAAACTGTTGTACTTTTCTCATAAAAAAACCTGGGTATTTGGCTTGAAAAACCCATTTTGGAGCTCTTGGACTGAAAAGGTTAAGCCTGCCCTGGAGCTAGTTTCATGTCTTCCTTTAGTATCAACATTTGGAGAATCAAATAATTGGGCAAAGGAGTACTCGGTAATTTCCAGTGAGTTTATAGGACAGATGATCTGAAAGATATCTACCTGCCCCTCAGGCTTTCTGCCATGTGTATAAAAATGAACATATACTAGTGACAATCTAAAAAAAAAACAACCCCAAGCCCCAACCAACAATAAGAACAACAAATAAAATCATAAAGAAACTAATAGGGGAAAAAAAAAGAAAAATTCAAAGACGCTACTGTCATCTTGTGGTAGGTATTTGGGAACAGGGAAGATAAACTGTATATTAACTTTAAAGATGTTATTTCTTAAACTTGCTGCTCTAGACTTATTTCTAGACTTTATTTTTCCATGGCCTGGTGAAGCAGCCAAAGCCACCAGATTTTCTTTCCACCTTGAATCTCATCATGGCTGTGAATCCTCTCTTCGCTATTTCCCAGGACTTCCCTGGTCCCTTCAATCCAGTAAAGCACCCTTTATTTCAAGGGCTTCATGGACAACCTGTAGATATTTTGCTGTTGCTGAGGGCCAAGAGAAACCAGATCTTGCAATCCTCTGCTGAGCACAAGTACCCTGCCCTGTTCTCACTACATTGCAGCAAGTGCCCCTACGACTATGCACTGGCTCCAGGTCCTGGCTCCCCTTGGAGAGTGCAAAATGGGGCTCATACACAGAACTGCAATGGGCGGCCTTCAGTGGTGCCTGGGTTCAAACCCTCCCACCTCTCTTTGGGTGTATTGTGGCCCTGTACAAGAAGAACTGCATGAAATACCGGCAGAAGCAGCATCATTCATGGTTAGATTACCTTTGTGGGGCTCACGAGTCCTGTTTCATCTGCAGCCCATCTCTCTGATGCCTAAGAGCACACCTTGGTGGGGGTCACTTCATGTCATGTCACCTTTAATCCCTCTCCTGTTTCCTACCAACATCAGCTCTAGCAGCACACAGCCTTTTACTTCATGCACTGTGATCCTAAAGCGTCTGACACAACTGCTACCAATATCAGGGAAGCTTCTGACTACTCCATTTACATATACGTACTGTTTTATATTTATGATTATTGCATTTGATATAATTTCAGTTTCCATTATGTTGCTTTTCAAAGAAAATTGAAATGCATGTATTTGAAATTACCTAATACCACTAGTACCAGCAACTAACAATCCTATATAGTGTTGCATAAGGATGCAGTTATGAAATGTTCTTAGTTCATGCAGGGTGAAGGTTAATTTTAGAATAGAGTAAGCGTACCAGAGCCATTAAAATAGAATGGAAAAATGTTACCAGATGAGAAATTATTCAAAATAAATTAAACCCATGATTTCAGTCATATCTTTCCAGACCACGTTGGTACTAGACTATATTTTTACCTGTATTTCTGCCACAGATTTTCATAGCAGTCATGCTGATTTCCAAGGAAATCATTCCTTCTTAGGGTAGCAATAAGGTATGTGAAAATACTGTGCAAAAGCAAAATACACATGATCTGCTGATAAAAACTCCAACCCTTCAGTTTTACTTTTCTTTTTAGATTGCGTAACTACTGATAGTCCACTATATTATAATGTTAGTGCAAACACAGTAGGCTACATTATTTTGTCACTTCTGGATGTGTTTCTTCTTTCTCTCCTGAGCTTTATTATGCCTCTGTCAAAATTTCTGGTAGGAAATTTTATGACTTGTGTGGCAAAGGATGTGGTGCCAGAGAGATGAACAAAGAATGGGTCAGCTACAAGATCATCCATCTTTCCCCCTCTGGGCTGCACTCCCCCTTGCTCTTCTCCTTGGAGGATTTCAAGGCTTTGCTGCCGAGCAAAGCATTGCTGGGACTTGGGATAGCATTAATGCTGCGCTGGATACCTTCCCACTCTTTCATCCTTGTGAGGATACTCCTGATGCAACTGTCATTTGTCAGCTCTGATTTAGTGTGGTTGGTGTACAGGAGATTGTGAAAAATAAAACTGGCTATGTGTGAAAAATAAATGTAGCTTTATGTTCCATCTTTGTTTTCAAGAGCATTCCCATTGATTTAAAAGGACAGGTAGAAACTTTTTGAAACCAGGGGCCAGGCTCATCTGCCTGCATGTCCTTGTTTCTGAGACAAATAAAATGTTATTTTTTTATCACCTCTATAGAAAAGATCATAATTCCATGTTTTTCTTCTGCAACATTAAGCATATTTGTTAAATAGAACCTAAAACCTTGTCTCAGGACACAGTTTTATTCTTGTGCTAAGCCCAGATACTTTGCCTGAGCGAGGCAGATTTTTGCCACCCAAATTCTTTTGTCTCTCCTGAAAGAAACTCTACTTTTCCTTAAGTTTCCTGCGGAGCACAGTTAGAGCAACCACCTCTCCCAGCTCTTTTAGCCTCTTACAAGGGTAGGATATGTTTTACAAGGCCAGACATAAAGAAAAACAAAAGCTGATGATGTAATTGAGAGGTAAGACATAGGCTCATGTCATGAGATGCAAGGTGGGATACCCTGCAGGATGATTTTTAATGTGTTTGTGGTTTTGTGTTGAAAGTAATTTAAATACAACGGTATTGACAACCCTTGTCAAGCATTGGCTGAGAACGTTAATGCAAAACTTCAGTTTATAAGAAATACTTCTTACTAGTCTAGGGTGCCTGTGTCCTGGAATAACTTTCTTTCCTACCCCCAATCGATGCACATGCAGCCCTTGTGCGAAAACCAATCAAGTATATCTGTGCAACGACTGTAGTCACATTAACGATTACCTAGGAATGTGCATAAATGTGAGCAGCTCACTGAGACTTGCCCATCAATGCTCACTTAGCATTGCCAGGATGCCAGTGTTTCACATCCTATGTAGGACAATTCAGCAAAGCAGGAAGGCTTTGACTCTCCTCGGCTTTCCAGACACAGACAGGTTTTGACCGGGCAATTAACTAGTTCATTTTCTTGATTTTCTTCTCACTGTGCTCTGCTAAAATCCGGTTAGAAAAAGACACAGTACACAGAGCCTATTCCCTGCCAGAGGGCACTTCTGAGGAGACAGGCAGTGTATATTGAGGTTGCTCCAGGAGTTAAGACTCAAATGATGATTTAAAGGGAAACGTTGCATTAAGAAATGTAATGTGCTGCTTTGAATTCATCATTTTGCATTCACTCAGTTACTCCCTGGGTGGCGTGAGCATTGACAGTTACTGCATGCATTATTTTATCAAATTGAATTTGATCAGGGGGAGGAAAGTGAGGATGAGAGTATAACAAGATTACAAGTCCTGGTTCTCCCCTTTTCCTCTCCCACAGCTTTTGGGCTGTGATGCCATCATTCCCCATTCAGACAAACCCCATTTTTTAGTCCTCTGCCCTCGGTCCTGATGCTGCAGCAGCTTAAGGGCTGGTGCTCCCAGGAGGGTGGGTGGGAGCAGTGCAGGCAGTGGCTGCAGGATGGGTGGTGGGGATCTGGTCGGTCCTATCCTGAGATACGAGGGGTAAACTTCCTGCTGACAGATGGTGGAAAACAAAGATCTGTCAGAAGGCAAATGGGATGTGGCAAACTCTGAACAGTGTTATGAAGTTCCTGTGGTTTTCAGTAACAGCAGCTTCAATCAGTGACTGAGTCTTGAATAAAATGTCAGGAAGGTTGAAAATCAGGTTACATCTTAAAAGATACAAAGAATTTGCTGAGCACATGGAACTCACATTTATTTTATTTCAGTAGAGTGCCAAAGAAGGCTCAAGTTTCAAATTTGCCACAGTAACAATATTTGGGAAGGCAAAAATCAGGGTAGACAAATGGCAAACATTTAAAAAATATCACCTACTGGAATTAACCCTTCGATTCCTCACATGTGTTATTTATTCTGTATACAGAAAGGATGGAAAATTCAATGTACAGCCAAGGACATCAGACACTGGACCAGCAGTGGCAGTGAAGATTACTTCCGTACAAACCCGATCTTGCACTGAGCTGGAAGAGACAGGGGAGAATGGTATTTGCCATATTGTAATATCATTTATCACTGTAAATCATATTAACTTTGGCTTGCACTATAATGAAAAATTATGTTAGCAAATATATAAAACATCTCAGTTAAACAGCGATGAAGTGGGATTTAAAAGAGAATTTTGCTTTGATGCAGCTGAGGAAGAACAGGGGGGACCTGTACTGAGAAGATTGGGTCAAGGATACTCTTGTTTTCCTCTTTGTATTGTAGATTTCTAGTTTAGCATTCATATGCGTTACTGAAAACACAAATGGTTTACATATCCTGATAGAAGAGAAACAGCCACATATTAAATTAATTTAGAACATGAAAATTTTAAAGTGTTAATCCAGTTTGTGCTTATACCAAAGTAAATCTGAACTAACAGTCCAGAAATATGAAAAGGAATCTGAACTTGATATATTTAACTTACTGAGCATTCTAATTTCCTATGACCTTATGCAAAAAGTTTAAGACTTTTTATTATCAAATATTTATGCAAACAATTAAAAAGTATATGTTGGCTATAAGTTCTAGGTATCTAGACTAGTATCTAGGCTATAAGTTCACGGTGAAGAAAAAAATCTTGATATTCAGTGTACAGATCAATTGACCTGTAGCCTCCTGCATTTGGGCAAAAATATATTATTGCCAGTAGTTCATTGAAAAACTTACAAGAATTGTGAAGTATTTAAAAATAATGAAATTCAATTCTCTAATGAAACCTATGGCTTAGATAGACTGAATTTCTCTTCTTTAACACTCAATATCTATTAAGAAAAGCAGAGGGATGCCAACTGATCTATGGGGAGCTGTATCAGTTGCAAATCAGAATACAACTGATGCAAGTGGGAAAGAATTTTGCAGCCTCAGAGTATCAAAGCCCTTGGAGCTGCAGGTTCTTTTTGAGTGTCTGAGGTCTTTTCTGAATGAGCATTTTACACCCAGACCCTCAGTAATGTTTAAGCCTCCAAAGCATTCTGAGTGTCTCAGACCTTTCTGAAAGCAGAGAGGTTGTCCACAAGATAAAGTTGTGCTTCCTATTACAGATTCAGTCCTCTCCCTGCTTAAGAATTATCTCCTAGTCTTCAGCAAGGTTCCATATCCTTCCAAAATGAAAGAGATTTAACATATATCTAAAAAATGCAAATCCTGACTGTTCTTTCCTCTCTTCAGCATGGCTCCACCCAAACTGACTTCCTGAGAAAATTGTAAGTACACCATGCCACATGTTATTCATCTGACATCTCAGGTCACCTGCACAATTATTTCATAAAAACATTTTCACACCTTTCTAAATTTAATGGTAGACCATTTCTTTGTGTTTCAATATATCTTAAAAAATTACATGCCTGAAAAATCAGTGGAGTTGTGTGGGGTACAGTTTTGCTTTTCTATCCTGACATTGGGACAGTCTAATGATTACACAAATAATTACATTGGAACTGGAGAATGAGAATTGTATAAAACAGAAATGAAAGCAGATGGAAAGTATGACTCAGCTCCTCACTGCTCCACTCCAACCACATCTCAGAACTACTGTTCCTGTAGAAGTGCTTTTGATCTGAAGTGCATCTGTAAAGACAGGACAAAAGTTTTGATTAATATTTCTTCCCCTGTGAGCACAGGTCTCTAAGTAGACATGCTGTGAGTAATGGCATGGACAAAATCAACAGTGGATGAGAGCATGGAAGATTTTTTCACAGATGCGGTTGCACATGGATTCCTCATGAATATCCCATATCTGTATTCTGCTCTCAGTCCTTTTATTAGAAATCTATTGAAATTATTTGGAAACCACAGCAGTATCTGCTAAGACTTCTAAATCAGAACAAGTTGAGGGTCATATACACTTGTTAGCAGTATTTCTTTTTACATTGCACAAAAAGACAGGACATGTAAACCCAGTATTAGTACTTCACCTGTTTCTGGTACCAGTGAGGGCAAAAGCAGGGTTTATATTTAATTTCAGGCTTTGAATCTGGCCACAGCCTTGGTAATTCTTCAGAGCTGCAGAAGTAGACTAGAGGCCCATCTCTACAGCAAACCAGTTGCCCAGCTGGCAAGAGAAGTGCCTTACTGTCCTCAAACTGGAAAGGGTCTCTTGTTCCAGCTGTTGTTGCTTTGGGTACCAGAGAACTATCAGTACACAAGACTGGCTTCTAATTTGGTGGTGTGATTCAGCAAGACACTTCTACACCCTCATCTGTTTTACTCAAGCTGAGGCCTGTTCAGCAAAGAATCAGTGGACCAGATCTGATGCCCCTGCCACTCAATGCAGGCCAAAATGCATGATCCCATGAAAACCAAGTGTTAAGCTGCTTTTTTTTCACAGTTCACTTTCTTAAAGCCAGCAACACTTCCCTGCTCATGAAGTCACAGCCCAGCACAGAAAGGCTGTTCCCATCACGTAAGAGATCCATATCTTCTTTTTCATTCTGCTTTGTGCCCATCCTGTTTATCTCTTCTGAACTGTGTATTGTTTTCACTTTAACAGCTCCTGCCAGCTGTTTTCTTTTGGTACCTTTTATTGCAGATAGAATTTCAAGGGCTTCCAGGGGGAAGCTGCTGAAAGCACTGCATCGCTCGGACTCACTTCAAAGCAACTTTCATCATTTTTCACGCACTCTTTTTAGGACTCTTCTTCTGTTCTTACTCCAAAACAGATTCTCTCAAAGATCGCACTAGGAGATAGCACTATTTATGGCACTTCAGCAGGAGACATCATGTTTTTTGTACAGTTTGGACACATCCACTGTCCTTTAAAGGTTAACAACAGAGAGGTTTCCTCCCCTCTCACTTGCAGTTTGTTGTTGGTAGGATTCTTTCCAGAGGAACGGGTGGGAGGGAAGGTTATTGCTGGAATTTAGCTGCCAGAAGCCTGAGGGTCAACGTTAATTTAGTTGAATCTCCCATCATTAAATAGATGGTAGCTTCTGCACTGGACCCGGCAAACTCATCTGTGGGAGGCCCTGGCTTCACACCAACACTAATTGTGGCTGAATTGTTCTTACAAGCTGTGAGGCTTTGTTGCTGAACTTAGGGGAGCGATAACCCATCAGGTTCATGATTATTTCAGAGTGGAGAACAGAAGGGAAGAGAAAATTCCTGCCTAACCCATGCCCTTGATGAGTAGTGTGCTGTCCTCCCCATGCTGGTGTGCACTGTCCTCCCCATGCTGGTGTGCACAAGGCAGGGCTGCTACCCTGGCGAACTGAGGGTTGTGTCCTGAAATGTGGTGCGGAAAAAAGGGTAGGAAGTCTTGAAAGTAAAGGATTGGAAAGCCATGTTGGAAGGGAATGGCCAAATCCAGCCATGACATAAACGGCTGTGACCCTGTGGATTCAGAGCAGATAGACTCCGCTAACTGGGATGCTTTCAAGTAGACCAAATACAAGTGAGAATACGATTGTAAAAAGCAGCTTGTGTGGCACCACATATTGGATGAGTCTTCTTGACTCACATATCACAGTTTAAGCCAGTCAAGAAGTAAAGAACAACAAAGCACTATCTAGAGATTTGTCTATTTCTTCTGCCTGACTAATTTTCAAAACTCACCTGGACAAGACTCCAGTTAACCTTTTTGTCAAGGTGAGCTTCCTTTGAACAGAAGGTTGAAGTAAATTATCTTCAACAGCCCCTCTGGCCCCAAACTTATCTGTGATCCCGTGAGGGCAATTTCCTAGAAATCCCATCTAAACAAGTATAATTCTTGTTGAAGAGTACAAAATGTTACAAAGTATGAATTTTCATTTCCCCTTTTTTCTGCCGACAGGTATTACAAATCTACCTTCCCTCTACTCTCCAAACCACCTGTAATAACCACTGAAAACAGGGGGAGACTAAGTTTGGCTTGCCATGAATGTGAAGGCTCACAATCCATAATCAGTAGCACAGCACACAAGGTGGTAATATCACTCGAACAGTCAAAATGCTTAACCCTCCTCTCAAATTTGCATCCAGAATTTAACAAGGCATCACTAGCTGAGAGCACAGTCCCATATTTCTCTCTTCATCAAGCATAGCACAGAGTATCACAGGAAACATCCCTCTGCTGCCTGTAAAACCAAGGATAGATTTCTGTATTTTCAATGCAAATCTCTGTAAAGGACACACAATCTAGTCATGACTTGGGACCAGGACTGAGGCAGAATGTCTTGGGCATAGTTACCATTCACCAGGGGGCAGGAGGTGGTTCATGGCTACTAATTCTTCTCTGCTCTGAGTTGCAGAACTGCATTGCTGCCTTCACCAGCAGCATAGATGGTGGATTCTCGAGGTGCAATTTAGTCTTGGATGTACTTTGCCTCAAATCTCTCCACCTGAAGCCATGATTCCCCAATGGCCCATTTTTCAGTCATTATATCTTAATTCTTAAATAAATAAATAAGTGAAAAACACTATTTGTCCCTCCCTGTCCATTATTCAAACAAATGAGTTTAATGATTACAGGACATCTTGTGTCTACAGCTACCAAATATTCCTGAATGATATTGCCCACACACTCTAGTAAAAGAGTGCCAACTATATCACAGATATTTTATCTTAAGTATGGAAGGCTGAAGGGCATATTGAAGTTAGTTACTGGATTTGTGCCTTTGGAGCACTTTCTTCGTGTAATTTGAACCAGAAAGGTAAATAATTTCCTGAATTATAGCTGCAAAGAGTAGGGCAGAAAATTAAATTGAACTTGAGGCATTTGGGATGGTCTCCTGGCTGATTACTGGCATAAGAAGGTGATGTGACAAAGGAGATGATTTTTAGAAGTATGTAGTCCAACTTGCTCCTGGTCTGTATTTGAAGACTTCTGAGTTCCTTGTGATCTTAGTTAGTCTCTCTCTGAAGCATGCAATTGTCTTACAATCTGTTTGGTAAAGCATTTAAAAGTTTACACTTCTAAATCTCAAATGATAAAGAATTTTTATCATTAATAAGACTCTGAGAACTACAGAATTTTTATATTAAAATATATATACAAAAATTTAATATAAAAAAATATGGCTCCACAGTGAACCTACAGCTCACTGAAGTTCAGCCTGAAACAACCTTCCTCAGGAACAATGATGAATTTTTAGTGGAAAAATGCTTTAGCTGCTGTACAATCCCTCCATACTTAGGATGTAGATTACTGCAACTGTTTTCTTGCATAAATGAACAGCTATGGGCAAAATATTACACAAAAATTGATGGAACTCAGACAAGCTGAAAGTGCATATTGCAACTAATGGAGGCTTTTCCCAAGGAAAGGCAGCAGAAGTATCATACTGGCAAATCTGTCACATCATTTGACTATGAAAGTTATAAGAAATATTCTAGAATACACTAGTATATTAAAAGAGGAGTTCTGTGGCAATTGTAGAGACTACAAGAGCTCATAGCCTAAGGCTTACTCTGATTGCAGAGTAAAATGATCTTGCCTTCAATTTCTCAAGATACAAACCAAATACCTTACAAATTGGTCACATTCCATTTAACTCATATTAATCTACATCATGTTGCCTAGGGGGGTCAAACCCATGGTTTTTTGTATTTTTCTTTTTTCCCCTCTAGACTTTATCTCTTTTTTGGTTGTAAAATATGATGAAAGCTGTACAAGAGACATTCACAAATATGCTTCTTATTACCAGCATGCTCTGTACAGTAATGCCTACACGATCATGATAATGTGCTTTGCTTCAAGTTCATGTAAATCAAGCTTGCAGGTCAGCTCATTTTAGCTATGTTAGCACTGTAAGAGATTTTTTGTCAAGAAAAGAAACATTAGGCATGACTTGCTTTTTCTGACTCTGAAGATACAGAGATCCCTTTTTTGCAACAACAAGCTCATTAACTGCTGTGTATAGTCAGTTTATGGGGAATTTCCAGGGGTCTTAATGCAGACCATGCATGGTCCCCTAATTCAGCCGCCAAAGAACAGGCTTTAGGACTGGAAGGTAAGCACTTTTCCTCTAACTAGCTTCCTTGTGAGGTATCCACAGAAAACTGAATTAAATATTTCAGGCTATTAAGAAAGGTTAACACCATTTTAAGCCATTTTAAGATTAAACTGGGTATATTTTGTATGCTCAGAGAACAATTCGCTCTTCTTGATGCCAGTGAAAATAGAGAGAACCTCTTAAACTTGTATTTTAGCCTATGAATACGTATTTGATACAAGAAGGTCAGGCCCTATGCCCTTGCTGTGGAAAATGTTGCTTCTTGCTATAGCAGCTGGGATTTTTCTCCAGTGTGGTCAGACTAGCATGGCCAGGACATGCCTTTAAGTAAAAATTTGAGCATGGAGTAGAGATATGTGGAGATATCCTCAGCTTACTAGTGCAAGCTTCTCCCAGAAATGCACAGTTTAACCATATGTGGAGTGTCTCATCTCAGACTTGGTGTCCTGATGTTTTCAGATCCCATCTGTGATTTCCAGCTCCCATAAGACCCTGAATCAGGCAGAATTGTTTCAAGCCATTCCTTTTTAATACATTAACTTAGATTGTCCCTACCAGAGTCCCTCCCCTTTATGACAAAGTTCAGTCCTGGTGTCCTCCTTCCTTAGCTACCCTTTCCAAGCCTCTGCACTGGTCACTGTTGTCTATTGCAGGGAGAAGGGTTTCCATGAAGATGGAGTGCATTTAGGGCTCATCCCCATGAGAACATCTCAGGTGATGTACAAATATTCATTTTGGGGGCTCCAGGAGACAAAAGGATGGCTTCTCTGGAGGGCTGTGAACCCCATTCACCTGGATAAATCCCATCCTCAAGAAATTAATAGTTCATGGACAGCCTCTGGCATGACCTTTGAAGGGCATGCTGAGACACTTCTGGGCTTTGCGTGCTGTCAATAACCCCATCAGTAAGCCTTACCTAACACAGAGCATCAGCTCACATACAGCTCTGCACGGAGGTGTGTACCTGCACGAGGTTGACTAGACAAGGTGCTGTGTATGGAGGTGAAACCTGGTGGTCTATGAAGGACACAGTGCTCCTGGGATAACCTTCTGGATGCAAACATACCATTGAAACTTTACAGACATCATTATGGCCTTTTTATAGTATAACCACAGAGAAAAAAATTGACCCATGGTCCTCAAAAAAAGAATCTAAAATCACCTATAGATTCACCACACCTTCACTCTCTCTTGCAAACACCAGCTTGACTGAGTCCCCAAACTGAGTCCCCAGCTGTCTCCCTGCATGCTGGTCCAGGGTGTGGGAGAACCAGGCTTGTCATCTGCACCCTTAAATCCCCTGATGAGACAAGCTGTATTTGCCTTTAACCCAGGCAAAGGGTTCACCTGCTCCCACATTACTTCTTGATAAAAGAATCAGTGCATGAAACCATTGCCATGGATATGAACAGATGCAGAGAGGAGAATGGGAACAACAGCAAACATTATGTTCCTCCCAGAGCGGTGCTCCTGTCGCTGGCCGTGCCACATCTGTGTTTTTGAAGGGAAATGTCATAATATTGCTAATCAATAAGAAGAGTGACAGGACCATTTGTCAAGAACGAGCCAGCACTGCAGCTGTTACAGTCATCCTCTCCCTGGGCTTTGCGACAAGAAGCTAAGGGAAGGACCTGATGTATTTGCCGGCGGCAGCCCCCGAACGCCTGCGGGCAGCTCCGACCAGCTTGCGGAGGTGCCGCGCCAGCCTTGCAGCAGTTGGGTGGAGCAAGTGGGCAAAAAGCCTGGCAAGAAATACAGAGTTTAGAACAAAAGACACCAGACACCCTGCAAGGGAGAGACGGTCCTGGGTGTAGGAGGAGTCTTTTGACCTTTAATCTGGAGACCGCTGTTGCATATGCATCACGTTTGAACTGCAGATGTTCCTCGGTGCTGCGCCGGTCAGGGTGACAAGCGGCTGATCTTAGAGGAGGAGGCAGGGCTCAGGGAGAACTTAATGAAGACTTAAAGCTGTGGGTTGCAATTAAAATGACTCGGCGGTGTAAGCGGGGCGGGGGGAGCGGGCGGGGGATGTCACTAAACTCCTGCAGCTGCTCTGCCTGCAGTGATGTCCGCGCTGATAGGCACAGCTCTCCTCCACAATGAGAGCAGTCGTGCATGCCGGGGAGTGTTGGCGGAGGTGACAAAACTGAGCTGCCCTTTCCCACCCCATTAAAATAATTCTTAAATTAGGAAATTTGTCTTGATCTGATGGTCTATCTGTGTGTTGCACTACCTGGTATAATGCTCCATCTTTTCCCTCTAGATCCCTAGGCAGCGCTGAAATAGAAAAGAAAACAGAAAAAGTAAACAGGAGAGAAATATCAATACAGTGAGAAATAGGGAAATATAGAGAAATAGTTCTTCGTTTTCACACCAAAACCTGCTTCTTCATAAGCAGAGTTTGGCCCTCAACATGGTCTCCACGAGGAAAGAAAGCTGCCTCCTACAAACCAGAGAGCTGTTTATTTGTTCCTGGAAACAGCCAATTAAAATAAAATCCACATGTCACTTATGGTGTCTGCACCCATCTGACAGGATGCCCACAGTCTTAAAATGATACAGGCTTGAACCTGAATTGCACTTCTGAGCAATATCCACCGAGGTGCAAATATAATACTAATTCCACATGAAATTTCTGAGTTCAACAGTAAATGCTGTTCAACTAACAGAAAGAACCAGGATCCTCACCCAGCGCCATCTTAGCAACAGCTAATGCCACCTGAGGGTTGTCTCCTGACACTCCGTTTTAGATATTGATGCTAGACCTCAACAAAGTGCAGCCAAACTATTTGTTTTGTAACTAAAGTTCTTTCTAATGGAAAAGTGCCATTTTTTTTTCTTATTTAGTATTTTGAAAAAAATTGTCAGTTCTGGCAGTATTTTGTTCCCAGAACTTCTTGTCCCAAAACAAAGCATTCCCTTAAGGTTGAAGTGGCCCATGCGAACATTTCTGGAATGGAATCTTTTCAGTTTTAATTTGGAAATGATTTTTTCCCACATGCAATTCATTGTTATTCTTTTCACACAGAAGGACATCGACAAGCTTCCAAAGGGCAAACTTGGACCAAAATGCTTTGATTTCATAACAGTGGAAAGTGTTGATTGACCTGAAGTAACATTTTATCAGACCTCCATTCCACACAGAATTTTGCTTGCACATAAATGTTTCCATTTTGGGGAGAACTGGGAGAAGTATTTCCACACGTGAAGAGGTCTGGTTAACCTTGATCTTATGAGTTCTCTGAGAAGTTAGTTCTTTCTCCCTGCTGGTTCTCAGGCTCAGTCTAGAAGTAGGCAAGGTTTTGCTATGGCCTGCTTCAATACCATCACTGAATTTCACCCCCTTGCAAAACCACTTATATTGCCCTCCCAATCACCTGCAAGGGCAAATTCATTACAGCTGGGGGGGCTGATCAGAATGCATGAAGTGTTACAGCAATGGCTAGGCTTGAGAGATGCTTCGTCCAAGTATGTGTCATTTCTCATATTTTTAAACATGCTACAAGATCTTCAGGCACCTGAATTCTGTACCAGCAGTCTAAGAAATGGTCACATAAAGAGATGAAATTTTAAAGAAAAGGGGTAGGTCAAGAAGGTTGAATTAATTTTAAGGAATGATATAGCTTTCACAACAATATATCTACTGCCGGTAATTTATAACCCAGGCTACCCTAATGCTCCCATATCCCTTTTCCTTTCTGCAGTTCCAGTTCAGTGAAGAATTTCAGCATACACTTTGATTGACAGGGCAGATGGTAACATTGTTTGCCATTAATGTTAACCTATTATTTAATATATATGTTAGTTTTATTATCTTTTAACAAGATGCTAGTGACTATAAAGTTTAATTGACCTTTTTTGCCAATAAATAAATCATTTCTGGTTTCAGCAGGGATTGTACTTTTATCTGCCAATAAAAAGCTGGAGGAAATCTCTCAGCTACACTCCTTCCTCTTTCCTTTCCCCTTTTATCTCCTTAAGTGTCTTCTTATGAACAGTGCCCTGGAATCAAAAATTATCCAGGGGTGGAAGGAGAAGCTGTACATATGGATAAGTCAGGGTTTACATCAGTGGAAGAAATGAGGTTTAAATTGGCTGTGTGGTAAATTCCGCCTCTCGAAGTCCTGACACCAGTGGAACTGAGATTTTATCCAGGGGCACCACAGGCTTGGTTCCTGTCTTTGTTGCACCGGCCTTTGCAATTTCAAGGCCTTTGATGCCCTTCCTGTGCTTCAAGAAGGTGGAAGGAACAGGAGAATCAGGCTGAATATAGGTATTAAAAAATGGGAAACTTAAGTGAAGAAAAATTGATCCTAAATATATTTAGAATAAGCTTACCCTACTTTATTTACTGTTGGGTGGAAACAAAAGAATATGCTATGTGGTTTTACACTTTGTACCAGGAATACATGATTAACACAGGTCCTAGAGCCCAGAAGAGGCTCAGTGAGTTCTGAGGGGATGGCCAGCTGCACTTTACCAGAGCAAGCTACTGTGGCTCCTGTCAGCATTTTAATGGCTCCCTTCCTCTTGGTTTTCTCATCTCCCTGATTTAAGACTTCACCTGACAGAGTTTTATTTTCCCTCTAAGCACTTCAGGCCAAGGCCATTAGAGAGCAGAAAAAGTAAACTCAGTTTGGTTATCTGAACCTTTTTGCTTAGTTGGCTCTGGAGGTAAGTCCATCCAACCAGAGAGAAAGAAAAGTCTCATTTTTCAAAACTGTGAATGCATTAAGAGAACTCACATACAAGAAAAACAGTGAAGCTGAACAAAATATAGATTTTGTTGGCTGAGAAAGATGTTCTTATATTGTTATAAGTATCTACAGCTAAGACACTGGATTTCCACTTGGGTTGGGTTTTTTCATCTATCTTCTAAATATGTGCCTCAGGTTTACTCTGGGCTGGGGTTCAGGAAAGGAAACTTGTAGCTGAGTATGTAGAAGTAATGCAAACCTGTGAACAGGCATACAGGGCATGTGCCATGCTACCATAAAAATAGTATGCTGCTCCGCATAGAATTCCTTAGCTTTTTGCTCTGCCACACATCTGTCACAGTTCTGATTTCTTGAGAAGTAACAAACTAATATATACTGGCAAGTATTACACATGCAGATCAAAGACACAAAGAGCACAAGAAAAGCCAGCCTAGGAGGTGAGACTTCACTCTTTATTTTGTTGCATTGATCACCACCCTGATCAAACACAGCAGAACTATCATTTTCCTTTTCTTGTCCTATTCAGTGGGAGCAATTGAAACTGAGAGTGGTTTCAGTGAAAGTGAACCTGCTGACAGGCTAGCCTCAGTAAATCAGTTATTATTACACTTCTGTGTATAGTAATAAGAACAACACACCTCTTATTTACTGCAGAATTGCTGTATCAGGTGAGATCAGAGGGGCTGCTCCAAAATCAGTGTTTTGGGGAGCTGGGGTAGAGTTCCTATTACACCTAGTTCTGGTCATACCAGTGACTGCTCCTTTAGAAACCCCTTGGCTTTCTACCAGACAGCCTGGGGATACTTCTTGACAGTAAAGCAAGGCTCTGACATATTAATGTGCAAAGACCTTTCAGAGGTGAGAACAGAATTACTACTTTTCATGCTGGAGTTGCAATGCCGCTTCTGGTAACAGCATCAGGCAAACAGACAGGTGCTGTAACTATGTTGGTGCTATTATGGAAACCTAGTTGTGATGGGCAGTAAGGACACAGAGAGGATGGACAAGTAACCCACTTATACCTGTGTGCAGTGACTCCAATCGCATGTCAGACTTCATGCTACTATATTTTGTCATGCATTTAATGATGAATTGGAAAGCAAACATAGGCAGTAATAGTCTGACAGCCTTGGGATGGGCTAGAATTTCTGTTTTAACTTGTCCCTTCAAAATTGTTTTCAGTGTTATTGGAATAGTTTTCCTTCATTTTTCCTTATCTTTGCCTATTTGTAGAAAATCTTATTTGCCCTTTCGCCTTGCCTACAAACTTAAATAATACCAGTCTTGTTTCTTTTCTGTGAATCTGGAAGACCTTTTGCTCTTGCAGATAAAAAATAATAAATTTATTTCTCTGCCAGAAATGACTCATGGCCTAATGTGCCTTAACAGGCTTGCACTATATTATTTTGCCACTAGAGTCTGGGTGGAGGCGATTGTGTCTCTCTTCAGATTAGGACTGTCTCCTTTCATCATATTAACTTTAATGCATTGAGGTATTCCTAGGACAACTCATCTCTCCCTTAACATCATATTATCCATGAAAGAAGCCTCTGCTAAGCAGAGATGATAACCTATGAGAGCATTTTCTTATACCAAGGGAGCCAAGTTAGAGGAGGAAACTGCTTCAAGATTGGGAAGGCGTGGAGCTCACAGGCCTCGATTCACTAAGGCAGGAATGCATTGTTTTATCTTGAAGCACACAAGTATGTATTTGATTTCAGTGGAACTACACAAACCTGCAACATATATATGTATGCATGGACTCTCCAATTCTCAGAAATTGCAACAGCAACAAAACTTCCTCTGTGATTTCCTTTTTTATCAGGCTACCTACCATTATCTCAGATTATTAAATAACTCCTCATTTTTCTGGCAAGTTACATGATGTATAGCTTCAGTCCCAGAGTCTTGAATCTATGTCTGACTTGAAACTATGTATTTCTGTTTCTGTGCTCACCTATGTATTACCTCTGGAGATCCATCCTTATTCTTCTGTGCCCTTAGACTTGTAGGAACAATGCACATGAACAATGGAGTTCATGTCAAATTCAGGTTTTCCACAGCACAGCATTTTGCAAAATAGGCTACAAAAATTCATATTTTTATTATAGTTTACAGTAATGACGAGATGGGAAGAGGATATTAACAGACCAAGCAGCTCCTAGAAGCAGCCTTTTCTGGCAAGTCAGCTGGTTTGAAAGTAATGAGACTGGTGACCTCATGCCATTTACTTCAGTGCGCATGGATCTAGCACTACATCTCATTAATGCTGCACTAAAATGCATGAAACATTTTGCCATCCTCACACCTCTCTTTCGCAGATGAGAAGAGCTGTTTTATATGGCTGAGTAGCAGCTCAGATTCTTGCTGCCATGGGATGACAAGTATCGTTTTGGATAGGTATAAATTTCCAGACCATAATTCCAAAAAAACTTCCCTTTGTCCCTCTGATGAGACTTGGCAGTCTTAGGATAACGCTGATTTCAGTTCTGTTTCAGAACATTATCCTGTGAAGTTTCCTATGTTAGCCAGGATGACTTGAAAATGACATGTCATCTTTAGCAGTTTGCTCTGAATAACAATGGCAGCAGCTCTTCATTGACCAGTTATGGCTTTGAGCCTATTTAACAAATGTTTCTTCACCAGGCAAACATTTATTAAACCATAGGTGTGCTAAGGAGAGGCTTGTGTCAGTGTGGGCTTTCCATGGGATGATAATATAATGGATAAGTTATTCTGAGAAGATTGTACTCTTGAAGTTAAATACATATGAAAATGTGAGCCTGGAGTATTTTCAGTCTTGCTACAAAGGAAATAAAGACTTATATGTGAGAATGGCAGGGATTTGTGAGTGCCAGTGTAGGACACTGGATCCCATGTTTGGGAGCTCTGGTTCTGAAGCACTGCGCTGCTCCCTTTCTGCTTATTCTGAGCCAGCTGAAACAGGGAAAGTTCTAGGGACAGAAATGGTGAATACATTAGTGCCTGGCACATGCAAACCTTCCTCTACTATCCTGCTTGGCAGGGAAGCATCTCCCACATAATGCAGCAAGCCCTGCAGTGATCTCATTTCTACCCTTTATAGACAGTCTTGGAGACATCCTAACTCTGCATCTACAGAGGCACAAGGAGAAGAATCTAGGCTGAAGGATGCAGTAAGTAAATGTTCACAAATAATAGAAATACCAAGGTATTTCCTTGACATCAATAACTCCTCCCATGATCTGTTCCTCACCTGCAATGTACATAGTTGTCAACAGCTGAAGTGATGAAATGCCTTACATTCAATGTAGGTAAATTCAGGGCTACTGTTAATGACTATTATCCCTCCATCAGAGGTAAAACGGACAGCAAAGTCAGGCCAGTGTTATAGAACATGTTTCTTGGCATGTATTTTCTCTGTTTTGACTTTTGACACTCTTAAAAGATGTAAGTGGCTGACAGAGCGATACAAGAATAAAAGAGAATTGCAGCTGTTTGCTAACTTCAGCCAGTGGTTGGCCTTTGCCATATCTGTAATGCCTTTTGTAACCTCAAAGTTTGTTAACTCTGGCATTTACTAGACAACCTTTCATAGGTGAATCTGTTCAAGCACAGAACCTCTGAATATTCATGGGCTGGAGCAACAGGCACCCACGAGAACCTAGAACACCCAAACAGGTGGAGGGAGGCCCTTGGCACACCTTAAGAAGATAAGAGGTTTTCTCAAGGGCAGCATAGAAAGGGTTTTTCCCTGGAAGAGTAACTGAATAGGTGCCTGGATGCTTCTTCTTCCTATTTTCAGCTGCTGCTGCTGAATGCTTCAGGATCAAATGAGGTTGTGAGGACTGAGAAAGGCATCTCTAGGTATCAGCGAAGAGCTGCCAAGGGAAAGGCTGTATTGCAGGCACACAGGGACACTCTGTATCCATAGCAGTAGGAATCAGCATCCCAGAAACTGCTTTCCCTGTCATGACATAGTCTAATAGCTGAAATCAGGCCCACCAACTTTGGCAGTTCTTTGACAAGTAATTTTCTTACTTTCGCTCTCTAGAAGGTCTTTCAGTTAACATGTGAGCAGCTTATTCAACCAACCTCTAACCTCCCAAGAGCACTATATTTTTTCTACAAAGCTCAGAAAAATATTCTCCAAGGTTTCTGATATGGGTTTCAGGATAAATAATTTGCTCAAACTGTCTTCCCCTTTTTCTGGCAGACTCAGCTCCAACCTGAGTCCAAAGAGAGATATTAGACTAATCACCAGTTTCTGGGAGCTGAAATCTTCTGCTGCTTCCAAGTACACCGATCCCTATTTGTCTACCAGCTTGCCTTTTCTCTGACATAGGAATCTCAGCTGAAAATTATTGGTAGGCTGCACAACTGCTGGCTGTAGCCGTTAACCCTGAACATTCCTGATCAGACTTTGGAAGTATAGTATTCATCTCATCACCAATCCCAGTAATATTTAAAATCAGGAAATGCATATTTAAATTCCAGTTAAATGCAAGAGTTTGGGTCATAGATCATTATTTTGCTCCTAAGGAACCTCTTACGTGTTCAGAATTATGTGACTCCAGCATGACCTGAGTATGGGATTTTTTGGAAGAGATATTAGAAGCTTGTGGTTCTAACAGGGCTTGATCAATTTGTGTTACAAAGTATGAATCCATTTGGGCACCAGAGTATGGAGAAAACACAGGACTATATATTGTCCGTGAATAGGAGAGAGATAACATAAAAGTCACTGAGTCGTAATGTCCCCATCAGGAGTGGATGTTGAAAGGGGTGAGGAGTGGAACATTGCGTTGAAGGGACTTAAATATGCTGTGTCTGTCTTCTGCATGTGAGGTCTGCAGGTCTGCTCTCCTCAGACTCAGTCTATAGTCCCTGTATGCCTCAGACTAACAGGTATGGACATAGCCAGTTTGCTGGTTATCCTGCTTTTCAGGCAAGCTTTTTTAGTCTGGAGAAGCAGATTCAATTATTCTTCCTCACCATACTGTCTTAGGCTAAGCTTCCAGCTACTGAAATGTTTCTTCTTTGGAATGCCAATTCCTGGTGATGGTGCTTTATTTGGCTTCTAAACAATAGCAGAAAGTACAAATTCATAAAGTAATAACAGTGTTTTGTCTTTTACCTTGATGCTTCTCTTTTTACTGGCACATCAGCATGAATGTTATCCAGTGGGTCACACTGGATTGATGAGGTGGGCATTATGCTAGGATACATTTAACTTTTCAGCTTGACCTTGACCATGTGCCTCTTTAGAGCTGGATTGAGTGGGAGTGACTGTCAAGACCAGTCTGAAGCAAAACTCAGATGCGTATGTTTGCAACTACAGCAAAATACCTCCACCACTATATCCCCCAGAGAGCAAAGCACAGAAAAACTTGCTTTGCAAAGATACAAGCATGCATAAGACACTCATCTCAAATGTTGTGACTCACCTACCTCTGGGAATTCCCAGATCTCTTGTGTAACCATAAGGTTTCAGAGTTACTTGTGCAGTAACTATTTGCACAGAAGGGTTCTAGAATGAAGTCATCTACAGGTACACAGAAAGCTAACCCATAACACAAGGGAGGTGCATACTGGCTCCCTTGCATCAGGAGACCAGACTCAAGGTATCTTTGGCTTTCAGAAGACACACGTGTGAGGCAGATTTCATCAAGAGCTCTGGGGTTTATTTGCAAACGTGAGTTTTTTAAGTAAAAGTGGTTTTTTTGCCTATTGGAGCAGCCTAGAGCTGAGCAAGGCATCCCAGTGCAGCCCTGCCTCCATTCTGCCTGGACAGCCAAGCCATGGGCTGCTGGTGGGTATGCACAGATAGGGGCATCCCTTCCTGCCTTTCAGGCTTGCTCTGATCCCACTCATGAAACCAGGGGCAGTGCAAGGTAGCCTCTTGAGGTCAGGTTTGATTTCAGGGGTATATGGAGCTGCAGTCAAAAGACAGTAATTTCCTATTGCGTCTTGTACCTTCCTGCTGGTTAAAAGACAACTTTTTGCACTTTTATTTATGTTTTCAGAGGTTTCATCTAGGAGACCTGCCATATTTAGATTACCTCCTTGTTATCATCACCCTTATTATTGTTATACATAGCTGTTAATTGCGTATTGGAATGGGCTGCCCAGGGAGGTGGTGGAGTCGCCATCCCTGGAGGTGTTTAAGAGAAGACTGGACGAGGAGCTTAGTGACATGGTCTAGCTGGGGGGTGTAGGGCTGGATGACCCTGGACCCCTTCCGGCTCGGAGTGGCCTGCTAGACTGTGAGGGATCTAGGTGGTGTTACGCTCTGGGATGTGCTCTTGGTCTCTGTACGGGTGTTAGATGGTGAGTTGGACTAGATGATCCTTGTGGGTCCCTTCCAACTCATAATATTCTGTGATTCTGTGATTCTGTGAATTGTTAAGAGAAACGGCCCTTTGCCCTGTATTCTCGCACCTGAGTTGTTAAGGGAAGCAAGGCCTTATGTTTGAAAATAGGCTGTGTCCTTCTGATATATGGTGGTATAAATGATCCAAGAACGGAAAAAAAAATGCAGTAATAAAATGATAGTCAGTCACATAGTCTTTTCTTAGGAAACAATTCCTAGGGTTCAGTAAGAAAAAAAAACAGATGAAGAAAAAGTTTGACTCTTTTACAGATGTATTTCACAAGGTTTCTGAATAGTGCTTTAGTTCACAGCTCTGATGAACTGTCCTTATGTTCCCAAAGGCAGAATTTCTTTTACCCTTGAGGGAAATGAAAAGTCAATGGAAGACACTATTGAACCATTAGCTCAGTGCCCAGATCTAGCTAAGCTTTGAAAAAGGAAAGTATGCAGCAAGACTAACCTTTAAAGACCCCTGTCTTAAAAAATTCAGATGTAGCAGGATAAAGATAATAACATGAAAAGATTTGAATATAGATAGAAAAGAATCAAATGTCTGACAGCAAAATGCTCATTAAAAATAACTAAAATCATGGGAAGATAATTAAGGTACTGCAGAAAAATTATACACACCAATTTGAAAAATAAAAACAATTCTTACTCTATTAAATTGAGCTTTTTAAACATTTTATTGCTTCTAAGTTTGCAGAAATATTTCTGTACACTTCAAATCCCCTGCTATTCGTTGTCTTCTATGCTTCATGAAAACTGAAAAGACCATATAAACATGTGAATAGGGATATTTTCACTTATTCTCTTTATTTCCCATTTCATTCCATGTTGGTGAATTGTATAGTCAGGATATTTGTCTGGTTTGTTTTTTTCTCCCAGTCAGTACAAGAAGTACATTTCAAATCAAGTTTTGGTATGTACTTCCTGATTTTCCTTTGGAGGTCATTCAAAGACAATATCAACACTGTCATCTCATTTAATTCTTTGAGGAGAATCTATTTTTTTGAGTCAACAGAGATCTCCCACTAAGGTACAATAGAGAAGCACATTGTCCTACTGTGATTAAAGCTGTGTTCAGGGCAGCAGGTCGATTTGGCAAAGGACTTTGAGACTTTGACCTTTTTCTTCCACTCAAATTGCAATTGTTTCCTCCTTTACCCCCAAATATGTGACTTGTCTTTGAAATAAGAGAAAAACAAAACAAAGCATTATTTTCAGGTATTTTAATAATTATTTTTTTAAAAAGAGATGTAGTTAGTGCTAGATGAGAGTCTTGTGATGAAGCACAGATTTGTTACCATGTCCCTAACAGGTGTCACTGGGAGAGTACATTCCAGTATGGACTGTATTTGCAGTTTGTTGACATGATCAATGGGACACAGTCTTCCCATTTCCTTGGCTTGGTGTCACTTTTCAAGCTCACTCCAGTCAGCAAATCTCAGAGTTTCTGTGCTCTGCAACTTCCTTCAATCCAGCATGGGAGCTCTTGGGGTGCTCAACTCCTTTTAGAAACACCAACAGAGTATTAAACACTATTAAATACTTGGTTTCTACTAGAGCTATCAGGACTCCTAAGGTCTCTGACAGAGTTTTCTCCAGACAGAGTTGAGAGGGAAGTGGGAGCCAACCAAGCCCTGGATGCTGAGTGAGTGAGTCAGCTTCTTCAAGAACACATGCTGTCTGAATATACGCATGAATATATGTAACAAAATTATGAAATTATACCTAAATGGAACCTTGCCTAATTTTTCCATAGGTAAATCGGATGACCAATTTACCTGTCTTGCTGAAAGAGATTCTCTTCTTAGCCTGAAGTGGTTGTATTTATCATGGAATTGACATTCTGGGTTTTCAATAGTGACATTTATAACTTAGAGCTCACATATTTAAAAAAATACTTTTAATTTTTTTTTAATTGAAACATCAAAACAAGTTTATTTAAAATATTGAAACCATAGGGAAAAATATTTCCCATTTCTCCTTCAAAACCTTATTTTGGCCAAATCAGATTAGTTTTGCTAAACATTTCATATTTGATGAAGCTGCACTTTCTGAGGGAATGACAGCCTGCCAAAGTTTTGATGTCCAGCTTTAAACGCAGGTCTGACAGCCTCAGAAGGGCTGAGCTGGGCAAAAAGCCATCAGTGGAAAATCCCCTTGATATCTGTTCCTTCTATGGGATACATCTGGATGGTGTGAGGAAAATGGATCTTACTCTGTATCCAAGTCTAAGGGTTTGATTTACCTCTACAGAGCCTTTGCAAATGTCTTTGGAGTCGTGTGGGTTTAAGTCAGTCCAGCAGGACGCAGATCATTCTGGCCCCTGCAGGAAACTCAGGAAAGCGTTTGAGCACATGCTTTACTGAAATCATGCCATTAGTCCCCTCACGGGCTGAACAGCCCGGGCGGCTGAAAGGGGGTCTGCAGCGTCTGGTCCTGGGGAGCACATCTGGAGAACATATTCGCCCGCCTGAACTGTTACACTCGGTGCAGGTAGGGCTGCAGTGCAGTCTCAGCTGGGGTTGTCTCTAATGATGTACACGTATATCGTCCAGCATAATGGGGCCACGACCTGCCCTAGTAACTGCACACATGCATACTGAGCCTGCCTAAGAAGGATGTTGTTTGAGCTGTGGTGTAACACACACAGGAATAACTTGTGGCATACCCTGTCTGAGGTTACTTAATCCACTGCCAGAGGACAGACGAGATAGAGTGTAATGGGGCGATTTATGTTTAGCCAGGGCAAATAAAGCGCTAATACGTACAAGGAGTCAGCCTACCTTGAGAAAGACTTTTCTTTTCCCTTTTTTATCCTAAGCAACCAAGAACATTAAGCCAAACAACTGTCACAGTTTGTCCAGAAGAGTGTCAGACAAGTAACTGCATTGCATAATGTCCTCTATTTACTGTAACGCTTACAGGTTGTACCACTCACACTCACAGGCTTTTTCAACCTCAGCTGACAATGTCATTCTCTCTCTCTCTAATTATGGTTTCCTAATAAAAAAACTACATTGTTACTTTGCTTCCAGCTGAAGCAACACAAAACAAAATCAAGAGCAACAAAATAAAGAGCAACAAAATCAAGAGTAAAGTCGTAGTGATCTGTTCAGATGTGAAATTTATGGATGCCAACATCACAGCTGGTTCTTAATGCAAAGACTTTCTGAAGTGAATGGTGCTTTCCAATGTCATAATGATATCCCTTGTGTCACCAAAGTACCAAGAACTTAGTCACAGACCTGTGGGTCATTGAGGCCTTCCTGGCTCCTAATTGTCATGTGAACCAACGGATGGCATATGCCCTTTGATGAAAGAGCCTGTTTGGAAAATGATTAATTGGTTGGTAGGAGCTGATGCCAGGAGCTAAATGGAAGCAAGTGGTAACTGGTAGATGCCATTCCAAGATATGGTCATGATCTGGTTAGGAGAGGCATCTGAGACTGATTATAAAACCTTTATCATGCTAGTTATCTTTCAGAGACATTCTTGCTGTTCACAAAGACATGCAGACCAACCTTCCAATATTTTCTGTTGTATATATCCTCTTGTTCAGTAGGAAGCAACAATTTGAAATGTCAATAAACCAGAATGAGATGTTATGCCCTTTGCATTGTTGCAAGGGCTTTGCAATGAGCAGGGCTACCAGAATAATTCTGGACAAGTTTTGGAGACCTGCTGTCCTAAACACCTATTGTGGCATAAAGGGACCCAGCAATTGTGATTGTTGAGCAGCAACTTGGAATATCCATACTAGTAAAGCTGACATCTAGGAAATAAGATGAAAGTATTAAAGACTTGATATTTTCTCTTAGTTTGACCTCAAGGGGAGACACTGTGACCCCTTGTTTTCCAGGGATCCATCCCATTTTGTTTTAATATTCAGTAGATGCCACGTAGAGTACAGGTTGTCATCTTGGTTGTTACAATGAAATGTCAGCAGACAGTCTGTGAGAAATGCCCTGTTAGCTTGCTGATTCCCAGACCCAGCTGGTTGGAATTGGCTGGGGACATTTTTAGATTTTGAAATCAATAATTTGAAAATGGTGCAGTCCCTGCTTGTAATTACTTCATTCTGTCTTCAGAAGTAAAAGAAACTGTTCAAAACAGCAGTTGCAACACCAAAGTAGTCTCATTAAGTGAGGTTGAAATGCAGAAGCACAGGTACTGGTGTCACAGATGCTATTTTATCACTACTTAACTGCAGAAGTAATGGCACAGCAGAAGGTGGGAGTGAACATTAGCAGTGATCTTTATTCTGCTTCATGCTCTCAGGTTATATCAGATTTTCTCTTTGTTGTACAATTGCTGCAATGTACTACATTAAACCTCAAGAGCAAAATTAAGAGCAGCTACTGTCACATGTACAAAATGCAGAATAGCTTTATATTTTACAAGGGCAAGTTTCTAAAAAAGGATATTATGGCTACAAAATGCAGTAAGCGCTCAAACCACATTCAAGCAAATCCCTTCAGTAAAGTCCTGCTTAAGAGGAAGGGTTGAAGTTGCCAGGTTTTATTCTTACTTGCCTCAAATTAAGATGTAGTATTGAAAAGTGTTTCATATTTAACTCCTCCTTTGTGTGGATACAGTAATTCCTTGCCAATGGAGTGTATTAAAGACATTTTGTAATGACATGTGAAGCAAAGGGAAAAACATTCAAAAAGGTTATGGGAAGAAGCCCTGGAAGGCTGACATCAAATTTCAGATCCACATCAAACACTGGGAGCAATAGAAAGTTCTCTATGCATATTGCACAAACAGCCAGTAGCTCTAGTTTTCCAGTGCCCTGGGTTAAGTTTTAATCCAAAGGCATAACAATCTCACTGTTTCAATAGATGATCAATCAGAAAGGCCATTCTTGGGTTCACTTACACTCCACATAGCCATGGTCAACCATTCAGTACCTTTGACCTGACCTTTGAACAGAAAAATGCATAGACAGCAACAGCCGGCTTTAGAAAGAAAAGCACCAAACAAAAAGGCAGAGAAACATTTTCATAACAATAGCAACTGTTTCATAAAATGCTGACTACAAGCTCGACATAGAAACTTGCCTGTTGTGGGATGAAACATTCAAAGAGTTAGTGAAATCGAGGAAAGTTTTAATATGCAGCAGATGCTGAAAGCAAAATCTTGCAGGGGTTAACTTACAGCCATGAAAAAATTATTAGGCTAATGACTGTGGCATGTAATAGAAACTGTCTTTTTGCTGTGACTGTGCTAGGATATTGCCTTTGCCACTTTTAAAAGCAATATTCTTGATCTGAAACTGAAAATACTACGTACATGAAGCACAGAATTATTGAGGTAATTTGCTCGGTCACATGCTGGCCAGCTTTTCTTAAATCAGCACTTTGAAATGCATGTGTCTTTCAAATCTGGCATGTGTTTGTTATTTGTGTGATTTTCTAGAGGTATTTTGATTAAAATACCTGTTTGTCAATTGCCTCATTTGTCTTGGTTTATCAGATTACAAGATTAAATTACAGTCTTCCAGCCTTTAAGGGAGTTTGGATGCAATTCACTTCCTCTCTCTCCCTCTCTCTTTCACTGAGATTACAATTATTTCTAATTCTGTGAATAAACTTTAAATTCATTTCAAGGAAAAGTAATCAAACTGCTGTTCACAAATGAAATATCCAGAAAATGATACAGTAGATGCTTTCAGTCATACGGATGTTGACACAGATTTGGAAACCAATACATCTCTTTGTATGTCTATCTTTTTGAATTTATTAATTCTACAAACATTTAAACTACCATCTTTTTAGAAAGATGTGGTGCAAAATGACATCTATCCTGTAAGAAGAGAATTTGCAAAAAGTTCAATAGGGCACATTTCTTGCAATGTTGAACAATTCATTTGTACCCCTTAGCCCAGTTCCTGCAAAACTTACGATGATACACTCTTGATTGATGTAAGTAGTTTCTTCAGCTGTAATCTCAAAACCACCCCCCAAATAAATGAAAACCCCCAACAAAATGGAGCAATAATACAAGAAAAACCCCTCTTTAGTACAGTGGTGAGTGTCCCTGCCTCTCACACGGGAGACCACGGGTTTGATTCCCGCCAGGGAGGCAGTGGTGCTGTTTAAGAGTTGGACTTGATGATCCTTGTGGGTCCCTTCCAACTCAGAATATTCTGTGACTCTGTGATTCTGTGAATACTGCAATGCACATAGTCATTTAAGATGTAATGTTATAGCATTCCAAGAGTCTGGTGTGGAAAAAAAAAAGAAACTTAGGATAAGTCTTCTAAAAGTCATTTTCAATGAGCACTCAACTGTTTGCATTTTACTTTGATACATATTGTTGCATTTTGGAAAGGATTATTTAAACCTTGCAACATACAGACTCTATTTTTGTCTCTAACAGTTATACAAGATATATAAGGCTTTTCAAGATACATTTCAGGAACTTATCTACAAACTTCAGTTTTCATCTATAATGAGGGATCAGAGTTGTTTTACCTCTAGCTTCCCTGATGCATATCCATTCATAAATACTGGTTTGTGCAAAAGTTCGTGTGTGGCAGGGCCATCACCTTTACCAGTCACTTTTGAATATTCATTCATTTTCCTTGAAAAGACAGATAAATCAGCATTATAGGCACAACATGTTTTTATTCCTCTCCATTTGCTTGGTTTTGCTGCTGCCCACATCTTGGCCTGGGGTTTGGGTGGCACAAGGCCAGGAGGCAAGTGAGTTGCCAAGCTGATGCCCTGCAGCATCACTTGCACCTCTCACATCAGGCCATTCCCTGAGCCATCTCAGTGAGGACAGAGCAGGAACAGAGACACACATCCCACAGCCCCTTCCCTCTCAATTGAAGCTGATCTTGCAGCAGCTGGCCATAAGGTGTATCCCTGGGTGTTAGTCCCCTGCAATGCCACCAGGAACAGCCCTAGGGACAGAAGTTTTCAAGCCAAATGGGGACAAGGAGTCATCTGGGCTCTTGTGCAGTCCTGTGAGCATGACAACCCATTCCTGCGTGTGCATCAGAGGAACAAAACCCTGGCAGCCTCACAGGCCGAGCAACACATCTTTGTTCTGTGGTCTGTGTTCTCAGAAAGTCTCTGACAACTCTGTCCAAACAATCCTGCTGGACAAAAATGCAAACAACTTCACACACAGGAGGTCTTTTTAAAAGTGCCTTTCATTTCTAGAAGGGGAGAGATTTGAGATCTGGGCTGTGGTGAATTAACATGCTGACCTTTTATCTTGAGAGGCCACTGATGTTTGAAGACAGCCCCGTTCTTGAATGAAATTGTTTTGGGTGGTCCTGTTCTGCTTAGGAAAGAAATTTTTTGTTGTGTTGAAAATAAGGGCATGACAGTACACAGACATAAACACTGAATTCAGTCTCTCTGTGAAGTGAGGAAGGCAGCCTTAGGCCAAAACAGAGGTGCATTAACGAGCTTACATCAACCAAAAGAAATTACTAAATACCTGTGAGTTTTATTGGTATTAACAAGATTGTCATGTATGGCCCTATTGATGTAATGTAATAGAAAATGCACAGGGTGATAAAAAAGGGTATTAACATCCTTTTATCAGTCAAAAGTAATTTTCAACCATGACTATATTGTGAGTGTATGAAATTGAGACTCATAGAGAAAAGAGTAATTGTCTTGGCAATTTCAAATAAAACCAGAAATAATGATACTGTTTATGTCTGCGTTTGCAAAGCTCCCTCCAACGCAAACTTTTAGTACCACAGTCTTGTAACAGGTAGGAAATAAGAAATACTGCAATAAATCCCCGGCCTTCCTTTTCTCTTATGTAGACCTCCAGAAAGAGAGAGGATTTAGGAAAGAGAACATTCTGGAATATGCTTCAGATTTTTACACAACCCAGACTACTTTTTCCTGTTGTCAGATATAGGAGGTTCTTGTTGTGTTTCCTTGCCTCCTCTTGCCACGATGGGTCTGCAGAGCAATATCACCTGATCACATTACTTTCTGTTACCATATGCCACTTGAAAAACAAATTTTAGAAAACCTGAGCTGTACAGCAAGCCTGCTGGCTTCTCAACCTGCTTTGACATATGCTAGAGAAGATTTAAAGCTGTCAGGTTGTTGGATGTTTGCCATGGGATTGCAGAGGAGGGGAGAGAGAAATCCCCAGACAAGATGCAGATGGAGGGCTGGCTGCAGTGGCTGGGCTGATCTGGCTCTCAACATACCCAGCTGGGAAAGTACCCCTGCAGATCTTGTTTAATATTATTACCCGTAAGCCTTATTTATCTTGACATTTTGGGCAACTTAGATTAGGAAATCAGCATAAGATACTAGTCCAAATCAACATACAGACAAACACCTGAATTGCTGTCAGAGTTTTGTGCCTGACCAGAGCAAGTCTCATGTGTTACCCTGGGGTATAGTACAATGCAATATGTGTAGGAACTGCACATGCATGCCCTTGCCATGTCTGCTTTCTATTTGGCTAAGCACATATGAAACTGTCACTGCTGCTGCTGCTTTGGTTGACCTCTGTGCTATTTGTCTTGCTGGTTGGAAATTTTCTGAGCAAAATAGACTAATTGGCCTTGATTAACAAGCATCTGGTGTGAGTACAAATGGTTATTTGAGCAATAATGAGAAAGAACACAGGGAAGTGAGTTGGCAGGCTAATTTCTGGCAATTGATCCATTCTCCATCCCCAGGCTGCTGAATTTCTTTCTCTGGCAAGGTGGGGGAGGTGTTTTTTTTCCACAAGCAGCCTGTAGTCCGTCTTTTTTAAACCAAACTCCTTGGCATGCTTTCCCATTGCTCTGTCTTGCAGACTGCAGGTCTGCACCCTGACCATTAATGGTGTGCCCAGCATGAAGACACATGAAACTGGATTCTGTCATTTGCAGACACGTTCTTCAGAGAAAATGATGAACAATGCAAAAGCAGAAATACTTTTCACCTTATCTTAGTACCTGATTCAAAGTCTGCAGAATGGCTGTTCTTAAATTATACCTAAAACACCACCTTGGATGCTGAAAGCTCAAGATTTAGTATTTAATAAGTAAATAAGCTTTCTGAAGTTTCCAGCTACATGAATACATTGCATGTTCAAAAATACATTTCTTATTTCCTTTAGATGAGCCTTTTTTCCCCATTCCTTCAGGGTGAAATTTGGAGGTTTATTCTGACATACACTAAAATACATACTAGATGCTTTTTTATTTTTCCAGTGCTGCAATTATATATGTTCAATTAATATATGTCAAAATGTCAGCTACAATATGGGTGTATTTGTATTACACAGCTAGTAGATGTGTATGATACTGGTCACCTTTGTCAGGCAGTGTGGTCACAGGATGAGAATTTCTTCTGCAAGTTGGTTTATTATGAATGTACTGTTATAGTATAGGCTACCAGTATAAGTGTAGAGTTGCTGGTTGGCTGCACTAGCCCTCTTCTCAACAACAGAGGCATGGAAAGATCAACTTGAGAAACTTCTAGTATTCTATTCAGTGAAGCACCCAAAATCCTGAAGTCTTTTTCAGAAATGCTGGTCTTTTGAAAAGAAAGATGATTTGTTGATGAAAACCAAAATTGAAAACTTTAAAACTTGGCACTAATGAGGAGAAATGAAGTCTTTCTGAACAGTCAGCATTTCAGAGCTGAAGCATATCTCCCTGAGTAGCACTGATGTCAAGATTTTCTCCCTCATAGACTCATATGTTTTATTATGGGCAGCAGGACCATTATGGGTCTGAATTACATTTTTGTAGCTGCACAGGTTTGCTTGTTATTCTATTTTTCATTGAATGCAGGCTTTTGCAATGTGTGCTTCTAACCCTTTTAGTAAACATATATTTTTTTCTGTTTATTTTATTTAATAATATAGATAAAAAGTCAGTTTGTGGTGCTACATGACACAGACTGCCAGGGGGGAGAAATGGTGACGTACAAGCTTCAGCAAGTACCATATATCACTCTCAAAATACTAAAAAATATTGATTTTATCATAATCACTTAGAAAATAAACAATAACAAAAAAGGAACAAACTATTATTCAAATATCTAATGTATCTTAAGTTAGAACGTTCAGGCTTAGCAAGTCAGTAATAAGGTCACAATGGGCATCAGACTGGCACAACGTGGTGCATGCTAATACGCATTTCTTTAGGCATATATTTGAAAAAAACATGTGCAGCAATTGTTCCGTATAAAGTTCTGGTAACTGGAACCAAAAGCATGTTTTCATCCCACTCTTCTAAGTTTTGCAAAATTAAAGGAAAATCAGCTGCATGGAATCAGCACAGAGATGTGTTATTCCTCTGATGCATATCTTTGAAGCATTTCTTTAATTACTGCTTGGTATGAATCAAGAATGGCAACTAGTCTTTCTCAGGAACCGGGTAAATTTGGACGTTACCAGCACCTCAGGGAGATCTGAAAAGCATCTAATATGGTATGCATTTGCACAGAATGCCCCATCTGGAACATCTGCCTTGGCACAGGACAGCTATTTTCTCTGTGTCGCTAAGCCAACCTGAGGTAAGCTTTTTAATGTGTGCTAATTTGTTCTTGAGTATCAAAGTATCTTTGTATTAAGTATCTTGGGTTTTATGCTGTGGCATTATAAATCTCTCTGAACTACTGCCTCCCTCATGCTCTGTGGAAGAAGTTGACAAGTAGCAGTTGTGGTGCCACACAATGATAACCTGGAGTATAAAATTCCACGATAACATTTAGTCATGGTAGGCCTACAAGAGACAAAAATGTGCTTCTGTGTTTGGGAGATTGCCAGCTGTGGAAGGCAGAACTGTCAAGATAAAATATCTAAGGAAAGAGGTGTTTAAAAGAGAGTATGGGATATCCATCTTTCACTAAGATACATTAGGAAGCCATTAAGGAAGAGGTAAAGAAGTTTATAGTAGAATTTGTTGGAGACAAAAATGTGTAAACCCAACCATTTAAGGCTGATAATTGACAGAGCACACATCTGCAGCAGCTGAAAGATGCCTTTCTCAATAACAATTCACTACAGGGATAGAGAGGCCGGGTGTTGAACTAAATGGATCACTTCAGGAGCAAACATTTCAAACCCTTTCATTCACTCTCTTAACAGTCAAAAAGGAACACTAAGGCTTTTCAAAGAGAAAAACTTTTCTCTTGAAATCCTATCTTGGAAGGCCTAAGGGGAAATTTTGCGGGTGTTTTGCGATTGGTTCAAAAAATTAGAGAGATTATCAGCTTCCAGCTGGTAACTGCACAGAAGCAGAATATGGACTTTCATATAGGCAAAACTTTCCTCAGCTTCCCTCACCAGGTGAACATGATACTCCTACTTATGTGTGATTAATTTGCTTATGTGCTTGTAATTTGCATATATGTGTATGATACAACATGATAGAGTGCAATATCTCCTCTAGATGTCAGATAAACCCATGCAGATAATGGGTTTATCCACCCCCAATCTGCCCATGTTCTCTTAATTCACATGGTTTTTATCTCTAAAACTGCAAATTCCTCCCTGCTACTGCACTGCCTTTCTTTGAGCTCATGGATTTAGAAGCATCATGTTAGATTTTTATTGTTTCCTCTAACCTTAAATCCAAAGTGTAACATAGCTTCAGCAGACCTGGATAATTTGGAAATACAAGGAAGAAATTTTTCTTTTAAAATGCAGGTTCTAATAAAAATATGCTGGCTCTCAGTTGGGACTGTCTTAATCTCTGTTGTGATCCCACAGCACTGATATCATGAGGGGAGTCAAAGGAAGCAGATGTTTCTGTCTTCCCTGACTCCAAAATTCAGTCCCATCTTTGATCAAAGACAAGCCATCCCAAATAAACTTCAAGACTGTTTGTTTGCCTGGACTGCTGAGTTGAGTAGAAGTAGATATTTAGATTTTTACCTACCTAAATACTGAAATGGGCCTTAAAGTCTTGTTCAATAAAAGGAATACATAAAATAACAGTTTATGTGCTCAAGCTGGATTCTGGTAATCACCACTGTATTTTCCTATATAGCTGAAAAAACATATTACTTTATGACATGAGCTGTCCATTCTCTCCCATTACTGAAAGAAATGGCTCACAAGTCCAAAATGCAAGAAATTATTTGCAATAGAGATTTTGTCTGTGATCAAGAAACCAGAATCAGATCTTTGGGTGTTGACCTTATTTATCCATTCCTGAAATAGTACAATGAAATTTAATGAGACTAAGCTGAAATTTATTTCTGTATTATTTCTGTATTATTTATTTTGTATTTTTGGAGTTAATTCTTTNGACCTCTTCTTCCAGGCTGACGACACCAGAACGAGAGGGCACGGCCTCAAGCTACGCCAGGGGAGGTTCAATCTTAACATTAGGAAGCGGTTTTTCACAGAGAGAGTAATTGCATATTGGAATGGGCTGCCCAGGGAGGTGGTGGAGTCACCATCCCTGGAGGTGTTTAAGAGAAGACTGGACGAGGAGCTTAGTGACATGGTCTAGCCGGGAGGTGTAGGGCTGGATGACGTTGTGCCCCCTCCGTCTCGGAGTGGCCTGCTAGACTGTGAGGGATCTAGGTTGGTGTTATGCTCTGCGATGTGCTCTCGGTCTCTTTACGGGTGTTAGATGGTGAGTTGGACTAGATGATCCTTGTGGGTCCCTTCCAACTCATAATATTCTGTGATTCTGTGATTCTGTAAGCTGAAATTTATTTCTGTATTATTTCTGTATTATTTATTTTGTATTTTTGGAGTTAATTCTTTTTTCAGCATTAACTTCCTAAAACATTTCCTTTTCTTTTTTTTCCATCACCTAGAGCTGTGATTAAAAATTATTTTTACTTATAAATATGTTTTCTGATTACAAAGGAATGACATTGTATTTTCATTTTTTTACCTTGTGATTTTTATTTCCGTCTAAAATTTTAGGAGATTCCACTATGTGTTGAACATTTTTCAAGCAGCAAACTATTAATCACTCCAATTTTTCACTAAGCTATCACTTTGCTGATAACTTTCTATACATTTAAATGACTGTATTCTTCTTCCAGATACTTGCTGGGACAAATCCTCAGCTGAGCCAGCTAGAGCCCTGTCAGTCCACAGCAGCTGAAGATACGATTCGCTCCAACATGCAGCATGGCACCTTTGGTTTTAGTGTTACCCCACAGTTAAGGATCATCCAAAGTGTCACCAGAGGAAGATATGGTGGACAGAGAGGGATCTCGGAGGGGCAGGATTTGCTTACCATTCTTCAAGGCTGTGCAAGGCTCTGTTTGGATTCACCGTATTTTCATGTCTTCTAAAACTACTCAAATGCCTCAAGGCTTGCTGGAAGCCTTAAAAGATGAAAGCAAAAGCAGCGACTAAAGTATGCAGTAACCAATTAATTGCCTGTTAAAGCAGGAGCAAACACAGGTAGGTACAGCAGCCTGCGGGGCAACCGATAGTGAGAGACACTAGTGACAAATAGGAAGGGAAGAGAGAATGACTCACAATGGGCAGAGCTGCAAGAGGAGGCATCAGATGCAAGATCAGCAAGAGGGGAAAATACCACTTATGATAGGCAATGAGTGCATTTAGCAGAAGCAGAGGTTAGGACTTCCCAGAAGCAAAACGATGCCTGCCCCAATTTTGGAGAGTCCCAGATACTGTCTTCTGCAGAACAGAGTACCCCTCCCATGGGTGAGAATGGTCTGTGAGAGCAAGTGATGGGGAGGGCAGGTGGGCATGGAAGGCTGGGGACTGGTTTTCTCCACAAACCTCTCAGCAGCAGGAAAACCTTGCCCTGGCTAAGGCTTTCCAAAGTCTGCATGCCCTGGTGTGTGCAGGCTTCCCAAACTGATGTTATTTTCCCCTCTCTTCCTCTCCTACACTGATAAAGATCTCTCAGTTAAATCCATTGGCTTAACTGACCAGAGACATAAACCTTGTCTCCAAGAGTGCTGTGCCTGAGACAGGGTCCTTGATGCTTACTTATTTTGAGGAAAATTCTCTTAAAATTCAACCCCAACTTGCTGTTGTGCACAAAAGGACTGCAGAGTGATGTATGGCTTGTGAAATAACCATAACTTAAGAGAGATTTTAGAAGGAAGAGCTTTCACCAGCACTCTTTAGAAAACTGAATTTACAATTCCAAGACCAAGGCCAGGTGTTGACAGAGCCAGAGTAAGCAGATGGTCATCTGTGGGAGGGAATGAGCCCATGCCCAGCTGCCTCCTGTACCTCTGCTAGAGGGCTGGAGAGTTGGGCTGGCAGGTCTGCTGTCACTGTTGCCATCGAGAGAGCATTTGGGATGTGTGAGGGAGCAGTTGCCACTGTTGTGGAGTAGTGGAGAGAGGGAGCAAGAACTTCTTGGCATTCTGCTAATGTCCCCTGTCCCACCCATCCCATCCCAGCTGTAGGCAGCAGCAGCAGCACTTGGCCCTCACAGCTCACTCTGGGTGCTCATTCAGCCCAGGTGTGCTTGTACTTTGTCCGTTCCATCCCTTTTGGTGGAGGTGACTTGTGTTCACTCTTGGGCAGGCTGAAAAATCTTGAACCTGTTTTTCACTTAATGGGACTAAAATCTGGCCTAATCTTGTACATTCCAGAAGGGTGGGTTACTGTAGAAAGAGGAGGAGAAGCATTCCAAGCAGCACACAGTGAGTGACAGCCAACCTCTCCACTGGGATAAGCTCTTTTGTGGACTCAGGAGAAGCTACACCAGCTGTCCTGTAGTAAAACATTGAGGCAAAATAATTTTTGAGAACAAAGACTTGCTTTTCCTTACATCACCTGTGCACTTGAGTAGCTGCAACAGATTTCAGCTGAAGTACTCTTGATTTTCACCACTCTAAAGTAGAGCAGAAGCAAAGGGAAAGGGCCAGCTCATCACTTGGTAGCTACAGAAAGAATTTGGTTGAAATCAGTCTCCTACAACTGTGTGTTGAGCTCTGAAAGAGTTGGACGGGTTAGTATAATGTTATCTAGCATTGCAACAGACTTCTCTGGGAGGTAGTGGAATCACCATCCACAGAGGTATTTAAAAAAATATATGTGGGATTTAGGGACTGGTGGATTTGGCAGTTCTGGACTAATGATTAGACTCAATGATATTACTGGCCTTTTCCAACACGTACTATTCTATGAGTTGCGCCTTTCTTGAAAATGGCTCTTAATCTCCCCCCTCAGTCTGATGTATGGGAATAATTGCCATACTGTTAAAACCAGGAGGTGGTGCCCAGGCTGGCACAGCTCTCAGGAGACAAGTGCCCAGATAATTTTATTGGAGGTCCTTTGTACAATTTGAGTCAAAAAAATTCCTCAGCTCAAGACCCTAAAGTGAACCACTGCATGCATGGAGGGTGCATAGGAGGAGCACTTAGCTAACCTACTTTTGTTTTATCTAGACATCTAGATAAACTAGACATCTCAGCTCCTTTTGGTCAGTGAGTGAAGCTAGGTATCTTCTGAAGATTATGTATCCCATCCTAAAAGAGATATGCAAGCTACAGGGGATGACTTGCCTCTGGAATGACTAGTTCTTTTAGGCCAATGACAGAACCATCCAAACTGTTGAGCATGCCCAGTCTTTAGAAGGCAAATTCTCAAGGAGGTAAAGCTCATTCAGATAGACCCCACTGCCTGGGTGGCTCTGTCTCTAGTGGGGCTTTGTCAGGATTTGGTTTATATCCTGCTAAGAACAAATAGAATATCTTCAGTGACCATTTTGCCTTTTTTTTTTTTTTTTTTGTCTGACAGGAAACTTCAGTCCCCTTCTTCACCTAGGTGAGGGTGACAGATGATGTTATAGTAGCTAAAGTAAATAGTATCCCCAAGAGCAATGTGTAGTATCACACTTCTTTGTTTCCAAACTCATTTTCTAAGGATACATTATTTTTGTGTTAAGAACACAAGAATAACAGATTTCTTGTACCTCTTTGGAAATATGTTGGGGGTCATTCTTATTGGTAGAGTTTTGCTGATTTTTTTTTTCTAGGGTTTGTTTGGATGTTTGGTTGCTTTCTTCTTTGTTGTGGGTTTTTTTAGGGAGGAATATTTTTTGCTTAGTTGGGTTTTTTGTTGTGTTTTCTTTTGTGTATGTTTTTGTATGGTTTTTTATTTTTCACAAAATCCCAAACCTATTTTCTGCTGTCTGATGCTTTACTGAAAAAGTAGTGCACTTTTTTTTCAGAAATTGCAGAAATATGCAGAGTATTTAACTGAAAAGTTTTATGTCACATTAACTTTTGGTTCTTTGGTTTTAACATTTGACCGAGACTCCTGACCAGGAAAAGTAGCCCTAGGTAGGAGGGACTGTCTGTATATGCCTCTCAAAGAGGCTTGGGATCTTCCCTCACTGTACTGGCAGTATCTCAGAGCAAAGTGAGAAGCGCTAGGCCTCCTCTATTCTGCAGTGCTCTTTAGACATTATTTTGGCCCCTTCTTTCAATCCAGACAGCAGCAGAATAACAGGAAAGCTTCTCTCACCCAGGGCTGTGGAAGAAGCATAGAAGCACTAATGTGAGGCTGATATTTATATGCCATCTTGCCTGATTTGGATCAGGTACTTCCCAGGCTTAGTCCTGAGCGAACAGTCAACCTTCAGTTGCAGTGGGCTCTCAAATGAGTGCTTAATTTTCTATCCTATTTCATTGTCACTTGTTTAATTATCTTCCAGTCCACAAAGTTGCTTTATTTTTCCATTCTTTAAGAGAAACAGGAAACAGACATGAAAGCGCACACATAATTGGTATAAAAGGAAAAAATTGAGATTTAGTTCTCCTAAACTTTTTTTTGTTTTGAGCAATGAAATAACAGAGACCTTTTATAGATGGTATGATGGATCTGCACATCCGCAGACCTGCAACTCACCCCCCAAAAAATGAAGATTTTATTTTTTTGACAGGGGAAAATTCAAACACGCACCTGGTTCCCCACTTATCTGATGAGCCAAAGCAAGGCACACTTGTCTTTTCATCTGGACTTTCATCTTGCCTTTCATCTGGACATTTCAATTTCCCTTTGATGTTGAGTCTGTGTCTTTTGATTTGTAGTGTTTGAAAAGGAACGCCACTGTTGTATCTAATGATTTCAGCGAGGGAAGAGCACAGTGCTTTGGTTTACCATCAGTTCAATAATAGCAACATCACTCACATATAACTTTGTTTCACTGGCTGATATTAAGAAAAATAGTTGGTTGCAGAATGATGCACAGATCTGTCAAATATACACACACATGCCCTTTAGACTGAAAATGATTTTGTTTTATAGCACCAATTCCATGTTACAAAGTTCATAAATTTGTATTAGGAATGTGATTGCATCACTCCTATCCTGTGGTGTGAAATCGCAAGAGGAAAAAACCCAATTACTGCAAAAAACACTGGAAGTTTTGCTTAAAAATCAATGGCTGGATATGACCCATAGTTTGAAAACTTTAAACATGTAAGAACGACTTCAATCTTTATGATGAAGATTATGGTTCAACAATAGCAAGTATTAGCTGCACCATCTCAACAGTTTTACGAGACAATAATCTGGTTCTGAAGTAGATAAACTACAAGGTCAAAGACTGGGCAGTTTATCTCAATGAGAGACCTGGAATATGGCTCACTAAAACAGAAGGATAAGTGTTACATATTATCAGCTGACTATAATAAGTTATATATATATTAAATTAAAAATTTAAGTAACTCAGCAGGAGCAGACATAGGAAAAGTAGCCATCATCATTAGAGTAGCCATAAGATAGGTTTCTGGTTTTTGACTCAAAGCTGAAAGAAAATAAAATTTGCAAATACCTAGTAGGCAAGAGGACATACCAGAGAAGCTGATTTATTTGGATTTGCTACACAGCCCTAAGTCTTAGCTTGCTGAAAATACTGGGGGGTGGGAGTGTGTGATGGATATACTCCATGTAAATAGAGGATTAGAGGCCATGAAAGAAAAAGTAATGATACTTGTGTGACTAATTTTCTTGGTCATGCTGTAGACAAGCACAGCTTTTTTCCCCCCTCTGGGTAACACGTCCTCTCGTGTCCTGAAGCAGGCAGAATTCAATCACTGAAATTATTTCAACAGAAATTCCCAAGGAAAAGAAAACCTTAAAAATGAGTTTGAGGTATCAAGTGGTCATGGTCTGTGTGATAAGTTTCTCATAATCTTTCTCTTTTGTGGTTTGAAAATATAGCAGGTATTAAAAAAACCCCCCAACTGTTAGAAGCATTGGAACTAAACTTCTTGAATGTGAGTTTCATTAACCCTACTTGCTGCTGTGTTCTGCCTTTTTTGCCTGTAGGCACGTTCATTACATAAGGATTGTAATAAAAATAAATTTAATGAAAAGTGGAACTAAAATTCCTGAGAATGCTGGATGTACAGGAGTAATCAGATATGACAAACCACAAAACCTTCTGAAGGTATGAGAAGGGCCATGAGTTCTTTTTCCAGTATGTTGAAATAAACCAGCCCTACTTTATTACAGGATGACAATAACATCTAAAATGGATTAATGGTGCTCTTCAGCTTAAAGAAAATTATGAGACACTGAAACAAAAAGGGGTAGGACCGTGAAACACTGTTCTTGTGCTGAAGAGTTGAGGTTTGGCTTAACTTAATGTGAAAAAAGACATTTTCACTCTGTCCTTTGTTGAAGTCAGTAAACTCGCACTGGTGTAATGAATAGCAAAAATCAGGACCCCACTCTCCAACTTCAGCACGCTTTGGAAATGCTACTGTATCATCAGGGGCACAATCCTGCAAAACTGGTGCAGTTATACCCCATCATTTGCGAGAAACGGATCATGCCAGGGGCCTCGCAGAANCAAACTCACAAAGACGTGCAGGTCATTAATATGCATGCAGGCCATGCCCATTGCTCCACCCCCTGGCACTCTTCCGCTCCTTCCCATGGTCTCTCTCAGCACAGGGGAGCAAAGGGAACCGTTTCTGAGGAGCTGCTGCAACTGTGCACGCTTGCAGCACAAACCCCACACTGCTGCTCCTGCCCCTTCCCTGCCCCGGCCCTAGTGCTCATGCCAGCCCTGGTGGCTCCACGCCGGCCCGTGTGTGCTCGCCCTGTCTCTGCAGCAGGGAAGGGGTGTCCCTGAGCTCTGGTCAGCATTCTTGGAGCCTAGAAAAACCTTAACTTTGCAACACTGCAACACCCCATGCCGCTTATGGCGAGGGAGGGGGGCATCGGTATCAGCGTTTCTTTCCCTTTAACATCCACTGGTCCCAGTAGAGGCAGCACTACCCGGGCTTTGACTGGGCTTGGAGTAACAAGGAATGGCATGTCTTGTGGCGGTGCTGTGCTGGGTCTCAGCGGAGCACACAGGAGACACACAAGACCGGGTCAGGGACCGGGGCACAGTGCCACAGGGCATTAAACGCCATTGAGAGCTGGAGAAACTGCATGACCTCCCTGCGCGCCCTCCCCGCGTGCCACCCACAGGGAGAGGTGGTACTTCCCTTGGCAAAGCAGAGGCACTGCACGTGCATCGGCTGAGAAACCTCGCAAATGCCTGAAACTGAATTGCGAGAAATTTTCCTTGCAAAGGGCGGGGTCGTACTGGAGAGGTCGTAATGCAGCAGGGCCATACTGTATTTCCTTCCACTAAATAGATGTGTGATTAAATACCCTTTTTTTTTGCTACTTGTTACAAAGTTACACACTGAGAAGTGTTTTGAGCAAGCTTCCCTTTATCTCTGAGCAGGGAAGAGCTGCCATGTTTCAGGGTTCACTACTCAGGCCCCAGGAAGGCAGAGTAGCAGAGCCGCTTTTCAGCTGCACTGTGTAACCCTGGGCAAACTGGAATGCTGGCTTCCAGTATTAATGGTATCATTTGTGTGCAAGTAGAAGCAAGGCACAGAGCAGTACAACCCTCTGTTGCCATTCCTACTAATTAGCTCCAGTGGTGGATTAAATGTTTACCATTAAAAAAAAAAAGTTTTGAAAAAGAGACCATCCTCCTTTTTGTGACAGTTCATTCCAGGTAACTTATTAGCAGGAGCACCTGCTGGTATAGGCATTCTTTGGCATAAACATGGATAATTAAGCCTCATACCACACTATATTGTTACGAGTTTGTTATGGTATTTATTATTTTCTCCATTAATGTCAGTGGGACCCCCATCACCACATGGAGAGGGGAATAGACCCTGGCTTAACTACCACTTGGCAAGCCTCCAGTTCAGTTAAACTTCAGAATTTGTCTTCAGACTGATATGCAAAAACATGTTCAATAATGACCAGTTTCGGCTTTAGAGTGAAGCTGAATTCGTACAGCTGCATTCCCAGCACCCAAAGATCAGCTCACATGTGCAAAATATTTTAGTGCAATAATAGGAGCTACTTACATTAAAGCATCCTGAAAGCCTTATAAGAAACCCTTCCTCTAAGGTTAGTAAAATGATTTATATATGTATCTGCAATGTGTCCCCAAGTTCTCTTTTCAGGAACCAAAGTGTACTAATGTTTCACATTCCCAAGCTCCTTTTATTTCAACATGAAAGTGATTAAAGATGTTTATCTGAGCTAAAGAACCTTAAGACGGTACTGCTTTCATTGTAGGAACAATTAAATGAATCCCAAGGGAACTTCAGCCACACAAAAGAAGTATTTGAGAACTCTCCATTAACCCACTTGCCATTTGCCTAACAGGAACCCCTAATGCATAAACAAATAGCATAAGTGTGACAGGAAATACAACTGAAGGAACAAGATGATCTGCTAGAGGAACAACTTTCCTGATTTAATGACTATGCAGGACTTTATGAGAAAGGTTTTCCTCTCCTCCTCGTGATAAAGAGCAGGTATTCAGCTTCTTTGCTTTAATATGAAACATAACTTGGGGCAAACTAGACACTGTTTTTTCACTAAGGAAAAAAATGTATTTGCAGCTAATTATTTGTCATGAATACTATATTTCAAGAACAGAATTAGTTAATTTTGGCCACAATCATCGAAAGACCAAATCTTACCCAGTGACTAAGGTTTTTGGAGGAAAGCGGTAGCTCCACTTCACAGAGGGAATCAAAACTTTCTGTGCTGGATTTACAAACAAAAGTCATATTAAGGAAAAAAAAAATGTTGAGATTTCAAGCGCTAAGCCACAAGTTAGAAATGTGCGCCCAGGACCCCACTCCATGGCACACAGCTTTCTTGCAGCATGCCACTATGGGCTCTGACAGACAGATGTATGATGGCTTGCTGCTGTTTTCTTCTCTTGTTTCCAGGGTTTATGGAGGGACACAGGGGAGAGGCCAAGCACAAAGCTGAAACCCAAGTACTGCACTAAAATGGACAGTAGAAAGAGCCTTGCAATGAGCTGGCAAGGAGAGAGCTGGCAGAGGATGTATTGCTGAGAGAGAGCAGCAGCCCTGGGACTGCTGCAGCCCAAAGGCTTGATTTGTAATCGCTCTGCTGCCTGAGTGTCAAACCCATTTGGCCCTCCAGGGTTTATAGAGTGATAAACAGCTCTGTTTTGTCATTTCATTCCAAACTCATTGTATTTCTACAGTGGAGGCTATAACTAATATGTAGTTAAAGGAGCTGGAGATACTCTGGTCTCTTGAGTTGGCGGCAGAAGAGATTTGGAGAGCAGCTAGCTCAGCAGGGTGGAAGAGTGAAGTGAGATGTCTCCAGCTGCAAAGGGAACAGAGCTAATGTGCTCTCTGGGAAGCCTCTGGAAATCAGAGCTGTAAAGAGGATGAAACTTAGGTGGATCTAGGCAAAGGAATATTGAGGCTCTCTCCATCATACAGCTATTGTCAGGAAACTGAAAAACAAGAAATTGAAGGTAAAGATATTCTTGGACAATATAAGCTTACCTGAAAGATAGGTCAAGGTGTGCAGTAAAGTGAAAGTCACTGCACCAGGCTGAAAGACAAGTCCCTGCATGCTAAAGGCTTCCAGAACTGGAGGAGGGATGAGCAGCAAGCTTGGCCACTACAGGACAGCCCAGCTGATGACAGGATTCTAGAGCTCAGCTTCCTGAAGGTGCATCTGTCTCTACTGGTCTGACATGGACCCTGAGCCTGATGTTCACTTCATGGGATTTTACCAGATTTCCAGAGCATGATGGTTGCCAAATTCCTACTGTGTTCAAGCCACATAGATTGGACTCAATGACTTCAGAAATCTTTTCCAAAATAAATTTGTTCTAAAAGAAGATTCTGTGATATCCACTTCTGGGGGAGTTGAATCCTGTCTTATCCTGATGTTTGAGTAAGTCCCACCAATGACCTGTTTGCATAGAAGAAAAGAGATTTTACCAGTCTTTCTCCCATGATAGAGCTCTGACATGGTGACTGCTGTTGACCTCTGGGACGCAGCCCCAGTGCTGCACTAAATAACAAGGGGAAGAACCTCTGACTTCTAGACCCCAGCCAGTGCAGCCCATGGTTTTTTAGTAAGCTCTTGCCAAGCTTATAAGCTTGGTAATTTCTAATTCGGTGTGTAGGAAACCTTCACCAGTTTTCTCTAAAGTTCTTACAACTGTAGTTTGTTTCCTAACTCTGGTTTCACTGCAATGTGTGTAATGTTACTTTTAGAAAATAACAACACATGATTAATCAGTTTTAAATAACAACACAGGATTCATCGGCTTTTGTATTGGTCTTATTCTGCATGGAAGAAGTTGAAAACTTACCACCACAGGATAAGAAGCTTTGCTGCTGCTCAGTGTAGAGTGATACTAGTGCTTACTGAATTGGGACAAGGTGGTATTCCTGTATTTACGGGACATCCATTTCGACTCTTATAAAATATCAACAACAAATTGGTCAGTAGGCTAAACTCCAGAAGGGCCACAGGCTTTATACAAGTATAACACACTCACATTAGTGGCTCTAAGATTTGCCCCAGTGTGACGAGCAGTAAGTGAAATCAGCTCCTCATCCAACCCACTCACTGTGTCAGTAATAAAGTCAAACACATTTGACCAGATTCCCAGCTGGATCAATAGCAATTTGAGTAGCTGAGACATCTCCCCCACCTTGTTTTTATGAGCCAAATTTCCATGGGGATTGCAGTCCAGCTTCTCTCAAGCATTGTGTGCCCAAAAATCTTCTTATGTGCATGGGTGGCAAAATCACATGCTTGAAAATTAATCACTGAAACATTATTTGGATTATTTAAGCTAGATTTTCATAAGGACTAAGGATATACAATTCCCTGCAAATCAGCATTGTTGCCGCCATTTGGGTCACTTAAAGTGAAATTTCTACTGGTCCCTGAATCTGTATCTCTACCACCATGTTAGCTTGGTGTGTGAATTCAGGCTGGGGCCCAACTCCTTGATTATCCACACTGCCTGTGGGCTGGCAATTACCCTTTCTCTAGCCACAAGCAGATAAATTGACTTCCTGGACAAGAAAAGACCATCACTGGGGAAAATGCTTTCACCTTTGAGTTCTGCTCTTACAGGAAGAATGACCACAATTACCTCAGTTGCAAATTTGAGCAAAACCTCCCCCCTGCCAAAATGTAGATGTGAATTTAGGGTGAATGTGAATTATAAAATTATGCTTACCAACAACTCTATATTCCTAATCTCTTGTGCACACCAGAAACCCTTCCAATTAGCTTTAGTGTCGGCCATGAGTAAAAGAATAGAAAAGCAAACACAACTGATCCAAGCTCCTGTCAGACGGATGTTAGTGATCACAGGAAGGATAGGGGGATTTGGTTTCTTTCCTTAAATTTTCACTGGCTAGTTTATTGGTTTGGACGGGGGGAAGAGTCACCTTGACTGTTGTGTGCAGTTTTGGGCCCTACAATTTAAGAAGAACGTGAAGGTTCTTGAATGCATCCAGAGAAACACAACAAAGCTGGTGAAAGTAATAGGAGGCATGTCCTATGAGGGGCCATCTCATCACCCTCTGCAGCTTCCTGAGGAGGGGAAGTGGGGATGGTGCTGATCCCTTCTCCCTGGGATCCAGTGATAACAGTGCATGTCAAAGGCTCAAAACTGCCCCATGGGAAGTTTAAACTGTACATGAGGAAGCATTTTTTTACCAAGTGAGTGGTCAAACCCTGGAACAGGCTTCCGAGAGAGGTGGACGTGTGCCCCAAGCCTGTCTGTGCAGGCATTTGGACAACGCCCTTAACAACATGCTTTAACTTGGCAGGCCCTGAATTGGTCAGGTAGTTGACTGAATGGATGACATTGTACATCCCTTCCGACTGAAACAGATTGGAAATAGTTTAGAAATACTTGGTGAAAGGGTTTCCCATTTTGATCTGGCAGCTCAAACATATTCACAGCAGTGTTCTTTTCAGAAAACAGGAACAATGAACACAGAACATTACCACAATTGCCCATCCTTTTCTCACATGTTCTATCCCTTTGCAAAACCAAAAATCTCCTAAGAGAACTCTTGTAAGTTTGGGATTTACTTTCCCATCTTGGCAGATGCAAGGTGTAAGTATGTGGAGTTACAGTCTTAAAAAGGAAACCTGTCTTGCTCTTCAAACACTGATGTCTAAACACCCAGAAATGCTGTTTGACTAAATGAATGATCCGTGAAGGAAGCCTGGAGCATATGTAAAACATTGATCATATCCATTTGCCTCTGCCCTGGGGCTTACGTGGTTCTTGGATTTGGTGCCAGCAAGTATGAAAAAGCTCTTGCCCTCACATGGAATAAATAAAACAACATTCTTTTGTCAAGGAGCTGAAGAAACAGAGATGAGCAGATTTACACAAACACAACTCTCCTTTATGCAAAAGAAACGGAGACCTCTGAGGACCACTTCAGGTTGCCTTCTCAAAAGGTTCAACAGAGCCACACAGGCTGGGCTGCCTTGAAGGCTCATTTCTTTTCAGCATTCATACCATGCACATGTTAAGGTCACTTTACAAGTGACCACTTGCACAGGTTAGATGTCCATTCCAGCACACTGAGACTGTTCTCGAGCCCACTCCCTGCCATGCTACAGAAAGAGAATAGCCGCTCTGAACAAATTTGCACGAATTGTTGCTCTTGGTATGTCATAGGATCAGATCACCAAAAACGCAACAGAGTGGCAGAAGTCAGCTCTGCAGCATTCGCCACACCAACAGGACACTATTTCACTCAGCAAGTGGTGAGTGGGCACCTAGCAATTTCTAATAATATAAAGATGTTATAAAATATATAATAATACTACTGTAAGTCTCCACAAACCATCAACATTACAGTACATTTTCAGGGAATATTTTTACTGATTTTTCAGCTTGCTGGAGAGGGAGACCAAAGGATTTCTGTTGTCATCTACAGGTCACAATACCAATAGAAAATATTTGTGTTTCCTCCAGATGTTTTCGGTGCCTTTGCATTCACAAAGTAATTGGTTTGTTTTCCAGATGGGCATTTTGAGGACTGTCATAATTTGTTAATCTAAAAAGCTGGAATAGCCTGCCCCTGTCACCACCACTGTCACTGGCATTTTGATGTGTCAATACTGTGTGCTGCAGATGATTGTCCTTAAGAGACAGTTTTAGTTTTACTCTGTGCTGAATGCAAGCTGCTCCAAGGACATCTTTACGAAATGATGCATAACTGAAATTGTTCCTGAGTGATGCTCTGTCTAGAACAAAAACACCTTTAAACACTTGTGTTTGAAACTTTTCAGAGTCCAGATTTTCCCAAGTTTCCTATTGAAATCTTTAGCTGAAAGGGTTGAATTACTTAGCCCATGTTCTGGCTGCTATAGTATACAGATCAGTGTTTACATCTCTACTTGGACTGAGTCTAATTTATAATTTAACACTGTAGAAACCAGCCTGACAATGTAAACATGGTATATTGATGACCTGCAAAAAAGAGAAGCTGTCTTCTATGCCAAGTTCTTGTGGCTCTGTTTATCTTGGAAATGCATTATTAAAGAATGTGTGTGGTCAAGCTATGACCTTTCTAGTACTGAGGTATCCATTTTACTCTGGATCATTTCTTTGTTTCTCCTCACATAGTCTCCTAACCTAACAACCGATCAAGTTTCAGACTTTCACTTCCACTCCCCCAATTAAGATAGCATGATACACATGTGACAGCCTTTTTGGGCTCTATGAACCATATGTGATGTACCTTATACTCCACAAAGGAATCAGACTAATTCTGGGAGCAAATATACTGTCAAGGTAATGCTGAGAAATCTATTATTAAAATAGCAACTTACTGTCATTCCAGGCTCCAATACAAAAAGAAAAAAAGTCTGGATCATTAGTTCTTAATTAAAATCAACATGACAACTGTGTCAGAGTAGAATGTCAGTCAGATTCAAAATTCTAAGTAGAAATAGTTATGGGGGAAAAGACATTATCTTAGTCCTGACCTGGCCATCCACTTCTCTGTACTTGGTCCTGGGTCCCTCCTTTTTCTGAGCAGCCAAGGCAATCAGTCGGCTTGGTAAGTTAGGGAATTTTCTATGAGGGTGCTCACTCACATAGCCTGGGTGAAAGCTGTATTAGTCTTTGGCCACTAAACACACATAGGGAACTTCCTACAAAATATCTTTCCTTTTATCATCCTTGGAAGATGACCTATCCTAGAGTCTCAGGGAAAAGGAGAGGCTATGGCACTAGCTCTAAAAACTGGGCTTTAAATGACAGGAGCAGCAATCCAAAAGCCTTTGACAGCATTATGCCATAACTAGGCTAGTGAAGGAGATTTCTTCATCTTGCCTCAGAAATGTCATGTAATGAACCACCCTGCAAACCAAGCAGAACACCCTTTCCCTCCTGAAAATGCACAAAACATCCTGTATGACCTTTCCATGATGAGGTTTCTGCAATGCCAGTGTGCTGGTGAAAACATGAGGAAGGGTTATCCTGCGAATATTCCCAAGTGAATCTGCCAGATGTTTCATCATCAGCTGAAACAGCCACTCCTTGTTTTTTCTGAAGAGAGACACACCAGCTGACTGAGAGGAAAGAGTGAGGCAAAGAGGGAGCTGGTGCCCTCCCCTGTGGCTGCTGGAGTTGTCTGTTTCTCATTAGAAATAGCAACATGTCACTGTGCTTCAGGAAGTTGACAACTGTCTGCAGTATCAATGGTGCAGGATGGTCACTCTTGTCCTTCATTCGACATTATACAATCCAGTGTTTCAGTGTGTGTAATTTATAAGATAAAGGGATCTTTTTATTTTTTTTTAAGGCGGTCAGAGGTACATCAAGAGACCTGGTGTGGGAAGCTCGCAGCCACATGCAAGCAGATCCATCTTTATTGTTTGTCCAGCTCCAGTGTTGCACATAGTCCACTTTGACCAGTTGTGCAACGAACAGGCTCCAGTTAATAGCTCTGAACCACAGACATCAAACATAATTATGCACTTCTTTATTTTTAATAGAAGTCTGCACCTTGACAAATTTGCCCTTTGATTTAAATAAAAGATTACAAGGAGAGGAATGATTGTTGTGAGTTTCAAAATAATGTTTGCAAGCAGTAATAGAAATACTACAGGCATTTAATGCAAAACCGCTTTTTCTGCGTGTGCATGCAAGCAGGGAATAAATTTAAGGCATATAAGATAATGATAGCAAACCAACAGTGAACTGAATTTACTAACATATATACAGTTTCCTGGGCACCTGAATCAATAGAAACCCACTCAGCGTCTGGAGTATCTTTTTGGTGAGGTTGCAGTATAACTGCATCCTTGGTTTTGTTGTTGTTTACTCTGTGTGACATCTATTGACTCAAATGAGCCATTTTTTATTCCTTTGTAGACATGAGAGTGAATTTAGCACAGTGTGTTATCACAGAGCTCCTCACAGACAGTACTGACAAATAGCTATGTGGACAACCCATTCAGGCTGTAGGACTATCCATCAGCAGTGACAGTAGCTGGCAAACCAGCGCTGTTTATATCAATTTGTTATTTTCTAGGAAGTTACCCAGCTTCATTATTATTGGTGGAGATAAAACTAAGATGAGAGGCCAAGACCCTCATTTGGTTCTTAATGCACTCCCATTGCTTTGATGTATTACAGAGAACAAAATTGACCGATGTGGTACCTCATTACACAGGGAAAAACATGCACTAAAATACTATATTTTCTTTACCAACAGTTCTGTGACAACTAACATTGTTTAGGAAGGATCCAGGGATAGTTATTTAAAATATATCTTCCCTGTTTGTTCCTGAAAGGAAAAGAGAATTCAAAAA